>CM034300.1:67923882-68263624 GCA_019925795.1 Dendrobium chrysotoxum | reverse complement strand
ATTTAGTAGTAATTGTATTAGTGTATGGTTTCTAAGTTCAAAATAAGTCAATAGCTTAAGTAATCTATATTAGTTAATTATTAATATTTTTAAATTATGAATTATTATACATTGGTCATTCAAACTATCATCTAGGGTTTTAGTATTATTTTAATTTTATATATTTTTAATTATCATTTTTATTCTGACAAAATAAACAATCAAAGTGTCAGTACTATGTAGAGAATAATACTCAACAGTTAATCATAAATAAATTTAAATTAAATGTAAACAATAAAATAAAATAAGATAAACATAAAAAAACAAAGACTAAGACCAAATAAAAATAACATAACACAGAAGAAATTTAAAAACATTAAACACAATTAGGTTGCCTCCCATTAGCATTAAATTTATAGTCTTTAGCCAAACTTACCTAAATATGTCATTTTGGTTGTAATGAACTATCACCACTTCTCAAGTGATCTCCATTATGCTATTTTTTTTTTTAAGATTAATTTTAGTACTACTGAGCAAAGATCTAATAGGTCTACTACTAAAATAAATTGCAAGCTATCCTAATTGATTTCCTAAATTTTTAATTAAAGTAGTCTGACTTTGCAACTAGGTTCCTAACTGAATTACAACCTCTTCCAAAGGTAATTTCTCTCTTTGAATTAATTGTTTTGGTTAAAATCTGAGGATACACATGTCTAAGATTTACTACAGGTTTTTGAGGATTATACCAATTTTCTCCTTGATTAGATTGACCTATATTTTACTGATTATTACCACCAATATTATTATTTAATCATCTAAAATTAGGGTGGTTCCTCCATCTTATATTATATGTATTAAAATAAGGATTCTTTTATCTTCCAATTAAATTTATTTTCTGAATCTCTGGTACATTACTATCATTAATAAAATTTAAATCTTGCTCTTTCAATTGCATATATGATCTTGATCATGAAGTAACTCATCAATGTCTAACTTTTTATCAATTGTAGCTACCTATACAGTCAAAATAAGTAATATATCTGATTCATATACACTAGCTACTCTTTTAGGATTCATCCTATGAGAAAGCCACTTGAAATTATTTGTATTGATTTTCTCAATTAATTAGTATACTTCCTCAAATGACTTAGAGACATTAAAAAACCTCCAGGTGCTGCATCTATGATTGACATAAGGGATCCTATCAATCTATTATAAAATGTCTAAATAACCAACAAATTGGGTAAAACATGATGAGGGCATTTCCTAATCATTTTCTTAAATCTCTTCCAACTTTTATAAATTGATCTCCCTCAAACTGAGCAAAAGATGTGATATCATTTCTAAGTTTAATATTTTTGAAGGTGAAATATATTTAGTTAGAAATTTATGTGCCAACTCATTTCAAGTGGTTTAAAGAGCTTGGGGGCAAAGAATTTAACCACATCATAGCTTTTTCCCTTATAAAAAAATGAGAACAATCTAAGTTTAATAGCATCATCATTGACACTATTATACTTAAATGTTACACATATTTAAAAAAAAACTAGCTAAGTGCATGTTTGGATCCTCAATAGGAGTTCCAGCAAAATGAAAATTTTGAACAATCTAATTATGACAGATTTAGCTTAAAATTATTTGCTTGGATAATAGGCCTATTGATACTATAATGGATTCATTTTACTGAAGGGTTAAAATACTCTCTAAGAAGTCTAAGATGGTCCTGATCTTGTATTGTGTTAGACATTTCTAATATCATTTTTTTTTGGAATTTTTATAAGGGTCATTTATATCTCAGAATCAAACAACAAGGGCTCCTTACTAAATCTACTAAGAATGTAATAATGATAAAATAAAATAAAGATCACAAACTAAATAATCAACAAAATACTTTTTTTGTTTTTTTTTTTCAAAATTTTAACAAACACAGTAAAAATAATGATATTGAATACAAGTATGTCTAAATATGCACTTATTTCAATAATATAGTTTAAAATTATAATACATACGTTACTTCCCCCAGTAATATTGCCAAAAACTTGATGGGGGCTACTTTGGTTAGTGGACTGTGTTGGACTTGAACTATGTAATATGAATATGCTAAGATTTTCTTTGATATAAAAATAATGAAAGCCTATTAAATATGCAAGTATACATGCCGATCAAGTAATAAAATAATAGAGAAGAGTATCGATCCCATGAGAAAGTGTTCTGCTTAATTGTAATTAAACTACTACTTTTAATCTAAATGCATAATTTATCCTATTGAATATAAAATGGATGTTTTGAGTTTTTGCCACCTAATTAATGGAGACTTGCTAGAAAAATTTGGAACTAATGCAA
This sequence comes from Dendrobium chrysotoxum, assembly GCA_019925795.1. NCBI lineage: Eukaryota > Viridiplantae > Streptophyta > Magnoliopsida > Asparagales > Orchidaceae > Dendrobium > Dendrobium chrysotoxum. The sequence goes on along the minus strand of CM034300.1, from coordinate 68,261,302 downwards.
AAAATATATTTGGATAAATGAATGTAAAATAACATAGTTTTCTTAATGAGACTCTTAATTTTAGATATGGATCATAGCATATGCATACCTAGATCTTTGTTGAGCTTATAGGGGGTGAAAAGGGAGGTTTTAAGGCATTCTCATAATTTTATTTTCTCCATAGAACCTAGAAGGATTAACATCCTATGTTTAGGTATGTCAATATTCCATTTTAATACTCCTATTTTTTCTAATATTTTTTTGTCCAGGCAATGCATCACACAAGATATTAACTACATATATGATCATTATATGCATTAAATTAAGAATGAGAGATTGTGAAAATATCTATGAAGTAATTTAAAGCATAAGATTCTATATTAGTACTTGCTATGCGTTTACAACATTAGCCCAAAACTCAGAGATTTAACCATACATGAATAACACAAGAAGTAAACTCATGTTCATTCCATTTATATAAGGAAAAGATATGGGAGAATGAATAAGATAAATATCACCTGAAAGGATCAAATGATATTCCCACACTTCCTTCCTCCAATAAAAGATTTGCTTACATAATATAGGTTAAGATCTCTTAATAAAAGTATCTTGCTCATCCCTAGCCTCCTTTAGACTTTACTCTATGGGGAACTAAAGAAAGGCTATAAAGTATAAGAATCCACTGAAATGATAGAACTCTCTATACAAAAGAACTAAAAATCTATTTATACAAGTGCAGGAAAGGACTCAGGTGTCGCGGTGCTCGACAAGGTTGCACTGCAGCGGTATAAAATGATCTAGCACCTTAGCATTGTAATGTTTGCTCAGCTGTGGTGCTGGGTTGACTTGGCATGGTTATTGGTTGAACAGATGCATCTTTTGGTTGAGTCAATGCGAATCTTCATTTTTATAAAGGCTCTGCCATGGTGCTGTTAAAATTGAGCGTTGTGATGCTTGAAAAAGTGCAATATGATACTACAACATTATGAAGATCAATGCTTTGGTGCTCATTTTCTGAGACTCTAGTGTTGTGGTGCTGATTTTTGGCACAATAGTGCTATGAGGCATTGCGGTGCTAACCTTGGCTCCATTGGGGCATTGATTTTTTTCTTAAATTCCTAAGAGACCGACACTATAATGTTAAAAATAGGCACCAGGGTGTTGTAGATAGCCACGCTGCGACGCTGAATCTATGGGCGTTGTGGCACTCTTTCAACACTTATAAATTGTTGCTTTCTTTTGAATATTTCTTGCACAAACATAATCAAAATAAGATATTTTACTGAATTTTAACATAATAAATAGTACATAATTTGTACTTAATAACGGGTTATATAAATTAATTAGGTGGGTGATTATTGAGCTATTGATAAGTGTAAATAATATTATATTTTATGTGTTAATTTATCAATGAAAATGTATTATTTTAATTATATTTGTGCAGGAAAATACATGAAATGGGAAAATTTTTTAAGTATGACACAGCGCCACAACATCAAATATAATACTACCACGGCTCCATTATTAACACTACTGAAGCGCCAAAATATGGACATGGCGGTGCCTAGTCTTTGTTTGACAAGCGCCGCAACATTGGAGGAGTTATCACCGCAAAGCCCAACCAACTATCCCAGTGCCGTAGCATCGGAGGAGTCAGTGCTGCAAAGCCCAGTCTCTATCTATACAACACCACAGTGCAAAATTCTAGTGCTACTGAGTCAGAGGAGTGCCACATGGACTTCATAGTGCTCAAACATTAGCAGTGCTGTGGCAGTACAGTTATAACTGTTTAATCCATGATCTGCCAGCGAAGTGATAAGATGATTTATTAAATAGTGGGTCCATGTCAGTAAGCGCCATAGTGGAGAAACCTCTTCAGCACTATGATTTTAATTCATTTATGAGCGCCGCAGTGCAAGTGTCTCAAGCACCGTGGTGCTAGGATCCATTTTTTATATTTTTCTATAAATAGTCTGTTTATTATCTTAGTAGGGGAGTTCAGTCACTTAGTAAAATTAAGACTTCATAGTGTCTATCTGAAATTTCCTTAGGAGTGACAACCAAGAGAATTGAGGGAGCACCAGATCCACTTCTTTAGAGTATTTGGTCAGTATTTGTGGAAACGATTTTGTAAGTTCAAGGAGTGTAAAGGAGAATGTTGAACCATCTACTGATATCTTTTTTTCTATACTTTCTTTCATATATGTTATAATAAAAATGAGTTTGCTCTAATTGTTCTTCATGGTTGGCTAATTCTCAAAGTTTTGGATTGATGGTGTAAATTAAATATCGAATACTAATCATTTCTCTTAATCTTTAGATTAATGATATGATATTTTTAATATACCATATTTTCATTTAATGTATATAGTGGCCATATATGTAGTTAATATCAAATGTAATGTGGAGCATAGAAATAGGAAAGCAGGCACAACCATATATATTGGATTGGTATGGTGGCAAGCATAGGCATAGTGCTTGTCATCTATCAAATTTATAAAGATGAATTATTATGAGGGGGTGATTAACAATACATGCTTTACTTACTTTTCTAAGATTTTCATAAGGTGATAGACTATGGGAGTTTAGAGTGGTATTGAGAGTGGAATGCGTTAAACCTGTCCTTTATCTCTTCGCACTTGATTTACCCTTCGATGATGCTTATGCTCCGAATAATATCACTTTAGTAAGAGAATCAGTAGGAAACATATTAATTTTATATTTTATTAATCTAAAATATTTTATACATATAAGTGTATCCATTACTTTTTTATTAATTTTACTGACGTGAATGAATCTCTATGAATCTTATTTTTATTGAGTATGATAATTATTATTGTTAAAGTAGATAATACCAATATTTACAAGTACATATTCTTACTCGTGAGATTAATACTCTACTTTATCATTATATATCTTAATTCGGCACATATACTTGCGTATATTAAGTTGGGTTTTATAATTTTTTATATCAAAAAAAATTTAAGCATTGTTTAGGAATTGATAGAGCCCTAAATTATATTCATAATTCTTTAGATTACTCCACCGCCCCTATCATGTACCCATGATACTGAAAATAATAAAAGAATGACATGACTTAAAAAATTAGGATGTTAGAGGATTATGGATCATTAGAGAAGCCCATAATATTATGACTCAATGAGTTGCACATAGATTAAGTTATGAGTGATGTGCGATATGAGATCAAGAAAAAGAGTGAGAGGTAGGATTTTTGACTTCTTATGATGGAACCACTCCAAGGTGGTACCAATACTAAAATAAAGTTACATGTCCTCAAAATCAAGGGGGGAGTAGAATTATAACTCCTAAACTATTGACCCTAATTATGAGCTCACATGACTCATATGCGACTCATTATTAATTTGATGATAATAAATTTTATATTATGTAATCTAGTTATTTACTAAATATTTTCTTATATATTAATTATTTTATATTAACAATAAAAGAATATCATTTTCACTAAGCTTACTTTGAGATTGCTCACTTGGAAGATGAGCTCAAGTGTACAAATCATGGAAACTAAAGTAAAGATTCAAGACTTCAAATTCATAATTTAGCTTAACGGACATGTCTTAGATGTTTTCATTATAAATTATTTGAATTAAAATTTTCAAAGATCTAAAGGTGATAAACACATTAAATTAAACATGATAACATTTTTATTATGAGTAGATAAAAATTATATTAAGCATTCAAATTTATATAAAATGATGATTCTATGCAAAATCATTTAATTTTTTTTTATAGATAATTAAAATCAGCTTGGTACTTATACATCTTCATTTACATAAATTTTATGAATTTTGGAAGATCATAAGCATGAACCCAATTATATAACCAATACAATGATTATACAAATGGTTTAGCAATTGGAAATTATCATTGGTTAGATGTTGCTAGCCAGTATATATTATAACAATTAGTTAGAATCCAATATTTAAAATTGTTTATATGGTTGAAAATTAATAAGTGTAAATTATATACTATTTTTTATGTTTATTTTTAGTGAAAATATGTTGTTTCAGTTAATTTTGTGCAAAAAAACCCAAAAATGACAGAAATTCCAAGGAGACTATAACATCGCGACATCAGATGAAACAATGCCATAGCGCCACCTTCAATATCACTGAGGTGCCACAAATTGGACATTATAGTGCCAAGTTCTTTGTTAGCAAGCATTGTAGTGGAAATGCTGCTAGCACCGCAGCACTACCACCACCACGGCGTCAAAAAGTCAGCTTGGCAGCATCGGATTCTCTATTTTAAATACCGCAGAGCTACAATTTCTCACGCATTGGCATAATTTTTTGCCACTCGGGCGTCGCAATGCTCGAATGTTAACACCAGCGTGGCTTATAGTTGTAACTTCTAAGGGTCACATTCTCTCAGTGAAGAGACACGACTATTTATTAAGTAACTGATCCACGTCAGTAAGCACTGTAGCGGTGCAAAAGTTTCAACATTGAGGCATTAGTTAACTTTAATGGCACCATGACATCACTCTTTTGAATCACCGTGGAGCCAGATGCCTTTTTTATTGTCCTATAAATAGTTGTGATGTTATGTTGTAAGAGAGTTTAATCACTTAAGTAAAATTCAATACTTCTTTTTAGAATACTTCTCTAGTTTTATCTTAGAGTAAAATCTAAGAGAGGCTAGAGAAGTATAAGATACAATCATTTAGAGTGTTTAGTCTGTGTTTCTTTAAGCATCTCTATAAGTTAAAGGAGGAGTATAAAGGAGATACTTTGATCCTTTCTGGTGATATCACATTCTTATATTTTTATTCTTCCATGAGTTTAATGAAAATTAGTTTGCTTGTTATTTATTCTATGTCAAGCTAATTCCATTTTTTTGGATTGATGATGTAAATTACATGTTAAGTACTAATAAAAACTCTTATTCTATAAATCTTAAAAGATATTTTCAATATTATACCATTCTTAATTTAATGCATATAGTGGTTATATGTGTAGTTAAAATATAGTATGATATATAACCTCAATGAGGAATATAAGAATAATCAGGAATATTAAGATAAGATATTTGCATGCCTAGACATAGAATGTAAAATATTCTAGGTTCTTAAGGAGATACTATAATTTTAGAGATAAGCAGATATCCTTTTCACCCATATAAGTTCGATAAAGATTTCAGAATGTATATGCTCTGAATTACATCTAGAATTAAGAGTCTAATTAGAAAAGATATGAAATTTAAACTAATTAATTCAAAATACTTTATTAAATATTATATTTAATTTTTTATTATTTTATTCAATGATAGAACCTCTATAAATATCAATTTTATTTCAGTAGGATAATTATTGCAATTAGAGTGAATGGTAGTAGTTTATTACAAATAAATATATTTCCTCATGGATTCGACAATATACTATATCACTTTATTACTTGATTCAACATGTATATTTACGTATATTAAGTAAGGTTTTATTATTTTTATATCAAAAAAAACTTAAGCATTATTTAGGAATGATAGAGCTCTGGATTTTTATACAATTCAAAAGTTCACTCCATAGCCCCTATCAAGTTTTTAGTGCCATTCCTATGGAAGTATTTTATTTTTTATAATTTTAATTTTATTATTGAATTAATTACATGTGTATACCTACTTATATCTTTTGTTAATTTTATTTGATGATTGCATATTCATGGTTGCATACTTTATAGACATAGAAAGGAATCTTTATTGTTTAACTTTGAAATAGAAAGAATCATTTCAAAATTTTGAAAAACTAAAAAAATTGTGAAAATGGTTGAAGCTATACTAGATCAAAATCATTCTATACCTCTTAGAGATTATGCTAACCCTTATGTAGACATAATTCATTAGAGCATTAATAGACCTACGATCCAAGCTAATAATTTTGAATCAAAACCTACCATAATTCAAATGGTTAAAAATTCTAAATTTGGGGGAGCTCATGTTAAACATCCTAATTTATATTTAGCCAAATTCTTAGAAATTTATATAATATTTAAGTATAATGGAGTCAGTGATGATGCTATTAGACTTAAATTATTCCCATTTTTTCTAAAAGATAAAGCTAAGATGTAGTTAATTTCTTTATGTCAAGCTCTATAACCACTTGAAATGAGTTAGCTCATAAGTTTCTTGTTAAGTATTTCTCACCTTTAAAGGCTGTTAAATTTAGAAATGACATCGCTTATTTTACTCAGTTTGAAGGATAATTAATTTATGAGAGTTGAGAGAGATTTACCAAAATACTTAGGAAATGCCCTCACCATACTTTACCTAATTGGTTGGTTATTCAAATATTTTATAATGGATTAGTAGGATCTCTTAGAGTAATCATAGATGCTGCAGCTGAACGATCATTAATGTCTAAGCTATTTGAGGAAGCATATGACTTAATAGAGAAAATGACTATAAATAATTTTTAGTAGCCTACTAATATGATAAATCCTAAGAGAGTGGTAGAAATTTATGAATCTAATGCTTTGTCAATGTTGAATGTATAATTTATAATTATTTTTAGAAATTGAGCATAATAGGAGTGAATTTAAGATTAGGAACTGAATCATCTATGTAATTAAAGGATCAGAATTTAATTAAAAATAATAATGGGTAAGGGATTGAAAATATTAATTTTACTGAAAGATAAAATAATCCCTACTATAATACATATAATCCAGGTTGGAGGAATCATCCTAATTTAATTGGTCAAATAATATTCCTGGTAACAATCAATGGAATTCTAGTCAAAATAATTAAGGAGTAAATTGGAATAATCCTTAACAACCTACTATTAATCTTAGACCTATATATACTCAAGGATTTAATTAAAGCAATCAGTTTGGAAGTTAAAAATTACCATTGGAATATATAGTGATCTAGTTAGGGACTCAATTACAAAATAATGCTGCTTCTATTAAAAATTTGGAAACTCAATTAAGTTAGCTTATAATTTCAGTTAGTAGAAGACCTCTTGAATCATTGCTTAATAATACTAAGGTTAACCCAAAGGGAAAATTTAGGCAAGTCTGACTGAAGACTATAAACTTAGCATTGTATAGGAGGTGACCCAAATAATTTAAAGAATGATAGTAATACACCCCGGTCAAATTAATAAATCTACGCAAGTTTAACTGAAGACTATAAACTTAGCGTTGTATGGGAGGTAACCCAAACTTTTGATTTTTATATGCTTGGTAGATTAAATTTAGTAATAGTGATCATTAATGAGTTTGCATGTTAAAAAAAAAATTAGAGAGTGAAAGGAGTGTCGCAACACTATTTATAGTGCCACTGCACTTGGTCGTGCCGTAGTAATTTAAAATTCAAATTTTGGCACCACCATGCCAGTAAAAATTATAAAAATGGTAAGTTAAAAGTTTAATTTTCTATCCATGATAGTTCTTCTTGAGTGAAGTGTTGTTGAGTGTCCTCTTTTACTTTCTTAAATCTTAAAGCAATTGCCGAAAAGAAATGAAAGCATTTGTCATAAAAAAGAAGTGAAGTGCACTTAAAGAATAAAGATTCATTCTCTATTCTAAACATCCATAGTTCTATAATAGTTGATAAACTTCATGAATTCAGAAATAAAATTTATGAAGATACAAAAATCTATAATGCATACGTGAAGAAGATGCATGGGAGTGAAGTTCTCGATCATGAATTTTCTCCTGGTCAAGATGTCTTGCTTTTTTTATTATAGGAAGAAATATTATCATGAAAAACTTAAATTTGGATGGACTGACCCTTTTACTGTTATTAGAGAATATCCTAATGGTGCCATAGGGATTCAAGATAAATAAATTTCACATCTTTAAGCTTAATAGTCATAGATTAAAACATTGTGGATAGGAAGTATAAGGAAGAAGAAATATCTAGAATATGCATAAAAAGGAGTTTTCATTTTTATGAATTTTAGTTTAAGAGAGAGATTAAATATTATTTTTGTTGTGTAGCATATTTTTATTTTTGTACTTTTTCTTTGCTTGGGGGGATCCTAGTGATATGTTGGAATGTTATTATTGTATCAATATGATGATCAAATATGACTATGAGAGCCACTGTATTTTGATATTTAGAGTGGTGCTTTAAGAACTAATTATCTTGTACCCTTTATTTTAATTTTATATATATCACATATTTTATACTTTCTATCATTCATATAAAAGCATGTGTTATTTACGAATGCTCATTTATATTTTTATTTATATTTGATTAAATTCTCCTTATACTTATATTTTTATATTATCTTTTATTAATATCTCTACATTCTGATTATTTAATTAGCTATAATAAAAATGATAATAAAAAATTATATAAAAATAGGATAATAATGAAATCCAAGATAATAGTTCAAATGAACACTGCTTTATAATTCATAGATTATAAAAGCTAATAATTAACTAACTTAAATCATTTAAATTATCAACTTAACTTGAATTTATAAGTTATACATTTATACATTAATCTTTGAATTGAAGATAAATAATTAAGGTTAAAGGATAGATATGAATAGATTAAAATTAAAAATTATAGCAATCTAAATATTGAATTAGTAATCTTATTATATCATTATATTAAATTCATTAAGATTATAAGAAGATTTTAAGTAAAATTAATATTCAAAATCATTAACTATATACAACATAAAAATAAAAATAAAAAAAATATGAAAAGAGTTCTAAAAAGAAAAGAAGAAAAATAAAGAGAGTACATTCAAAAATTGGTATCAGATAAAAGCTTAAGGTCTGACTGTAATATTATACTAAAATTCACAAAGGATAAGATAGAAGAACTAGTACAAATGATGGTGAACTAAAAAAAATTTAATTTTAATTACAAACATATCTAATATTTAAGCTATATTATTCAATTCAGAATTCAAAAAATTAATAATTATATTTATAATATGTAAATTCAAATTAAGCAATAATAAGAGTGACTGGTTAGGATAATTATTAATATTTTTTTAAACTAAATTATAACTTTATTCATTTTTACTACTTATATATTATGATATATTATCCTATATTTTAGTAATTTTAAATTATTATTTTACTTTGATTATTTAATTAATCAGAATTACATATTTCTTTATTTACTTGAGGACAAGCAAGAGTTTAAGCTAGGGAGAATTTGATAAGTATAAATTATGTACTATTTTATATATATTTTATTTTTAGTAAAAATATGTTGTTTTAGTTATTTTTATACTAGAAAAACTTAAAAATAATAGAAATTCTAAAGAGACTACAACAACGTAGTGTCCGATGAAATAATATCACATCGCCACCTTTAATACTATTGAGGCGCCACAAATCAGACATTGTAGTGCCAAGTTCTCTCTTTGCAAGCATTACGGCAGCAACACAGTTAGTGCCACAACATTACCAATACCGCGCCATCTAAAAAATCAACTTGGCAGTGTTAGATTCTCTATTTTTAAATATTGCAATACCATAATTTCTTACATATTTATGCCATTTTTTATCACTCAGACATCGTAGAGCTCAAATGTCAACAGTGTCATAGTGTTGCATTTGTAACTTCTAAGGGCCATTCTCTCAATGAAGTGACATGACTATTCACTAAGTAACTGATCCACATCAGCAAGCATCGCGGTAGTGCTAAAGTTTCAGCTATGAGGTATTAGTTAACTTCAATGGCACCGCGGTGCCACTTTTTCAAGTGTCATAGTGCCAGATGCCTTTTGTGTTATTCTATAAATAATTGTGATATTATATTTATAGAGAGTTCAATCACTTGAGTAAAATTTAGTACTTCTTTTTAGAGTATTTCTCTAGTTTTCTGTAAGGGGGGCTAGGAAAGTACAAGATACAATCATTTTGAGTGTTTAGTCTATATTTATTGAAGTAACTCTGTAAGTTAAGGAAGGAGTGTAGATGAGATGCTTTGATCCTTTTTGTTGTATCACTTACTTATATTTTCATTCTTTCATGAGTTTAATGAAAATGAGTTTGCTTGTAATTTATTACATGCCATGCTTATTCTCTTATTTTGAATTATTGAATTAAAGTGCATGTTAAGTACTAATGAAGACACTTATTCTATAAATATTAAATGATATTTTTAATATTATCCCTTTCTTAATTTAATGCACATAGTGGTCATATGTATAGTTAAAATATAGTATGATACACAATCACAATGGAGGAATGCAAGAACAAACATGAATATTGAGATAGGATATTTGCATGCCTAGATATAGGATGTAAAATATTTTAAGTTCTTAAGAAGATACTATAACTATATGAGGTCAACAGATATCATTTTCTCTCATACATGCTCGACAGAGATCTAGTGAAGTATATGCTTTGAATTATATCTATAATTAAGAGTCTCATTAAGAAAGATATGAAATTTATACTCATCAATTCAAAATACTTATTAAATATTATATTCAATATTTTTACTATTTTATTCAGTAATAGAATCTCTACAAATATCATTTTTATTTCACAAGGATAATTATTGTAATAGAGTAAACGATAGTAGTTTATTGTAAGTAAACATACTTTCTTGTGAGTTCAACAATCTACTCTATAACTTTATTACTTAATTTGGCACATATAATTGCGTATATTAAGTAGGGTTTTGTTATTTTTTATATTAAAGTAAAACTAAGCATTATTTAGGGGTGATAGAGTCCTAAATTTTTATACAATTCAAAATTTCACTCCATAACCCCCTTAAAAAATCATATATATGATCAATAAAATATTTAGGTGAATTTGAATTTGATTGTGCTTATTATCCAATATCATTCATATAATGTCCAATCAATCATTTTCAAATTTTGACTTATTAAATATTTTGGGATTCATTTGTAGCTTTTAGAAGGTGTTATAAACTAGTGGTATTCTTATACATACATCTTCATATCCTCTCCAAAGGGCCAGTGAAGAAATGAATACATAAAATTTTATTTTAAGATAATTTTTTAGGTTTTATGAAGAATAATTTCAAGTGCTCATCCACTTCATTTACATGATGCTTGGCCATTAGTAACATATTTTTCATTTACTATTTAGGACTTTTTATTTGATTTTAATTTCATATTTATATCTTGTACTATTAGAGATTATAATCATTTGATTTGTTGGTAATTTTTTTATTAATTACCAATATTTAAGAAAATTTTAGCTTATATTAGGTGATTGGGTAGCCTAACCCATAAGGAGAGGTGTTTGGGTAACAATTTAGTTATAAAGAGAGCGTGTACATTTTAGAAATGTCTCCACCTACTTATGGAGTGAAGGAGTTGAGATTGTAATTGGAAGTTCAAAAATGGAACCTTAATCCAGATGAGCATTAGACATGAATGTTGGCCATTTGGGAACTATACCACATAAAATTTTGTTATGTTAAATCTCTGCAATTAAGATTTACATTCTTCGCATATTTATTTGGTGATTAGAGTAACTTTTGATCCTGTTCCATTATGTATAATAGATTTTATGATCTTATGCTAATAATTACTTTATTCTCACATAGCATAAATCTTTTTAATCATTATGTTTTGGGTATTTAGATTTTTTATAGGTGGATCTAGAGTGTAGGGGTCTAAATATTCTAACTTGTATAGTTTAATACTTATTTGTGTTGAGCTTCATAATTATAGGCATACTAACTTAATTATTTACACCACATCTTAGTTTTGCTTAAGTAATATCACTACTGTATGATTAAATAAATTGATTACAAGTATATGTGCTCTAATATACTTGAATATGATACCATTTAGATTATAGCTAACCCTTATACACTCTTTTATATTAGTTAATTCACATCTTTTTCATCTTTATTTGCATACTTTTATGTGCACTTAATTTATTAAATTAATTATTTTATTATTTAACTTGTGTTGTGCATTTAAATGTGAGAATTTTAAATTGGTAGGATTTTGAAAAAAATCCAAGTTCTCATGCACATCTAATCCACCCATCTTTTGTTGTGCTTTACTCTATAATTGGTATCATAACAAAGACTTGTTTTTAATTTAGGATGTACTTAGGTTTATATTTTTTACATTTGCTTAATATATGTACAACAATGAGCTGACTTGCTATTTGGTTATATTATTTCTATGTCATTAAGATAAAGATATATTCTTATTGACTACCATATTTGTTATGTCCAAGAAATACAAATAAATACACATGCTTTTGTGTCTTGACAAAAAGTTGCATCAAATATCATAATAATATTCTGGTATTTCCTTGCAATAGCATTCATTTTATAGGGGCATAATATAATTTTATCTTCTTAAGAATAATTTATAAAGCACTATCATTGTTAGGTCCTAAGCTCTGTATAAAAAAAGTGGAGGGTTGCGTTAGGTAATTGATAGTCATTGCATAACTTATCAAAAAAAGTATGATATAAATCACTTAATGCATTATTTTAATAATAGGATATTCCTTGGAAGTGATGTGTTGTATAACTTGAATACAACGAAAAGTGTATAAGGGCTGATGCACTAATGCTGAGTGTAGTGTTAAATAAGTAAGGATTCTCACTTCATGGATGGATGTATGCAAAAACGATAGTCTATAAAATTGGAATTAGGATAGAAACTTAGAATGTAGACACGCTTACAGGAAAATTAATGGAATTAATAAATATTATGATTCATAAGAAGATAAATATTCTATGTATTCAAGAAACTAAATAGGACTAGAAAAAATGCTAAGAAGTTTGATAGTTTAAGACTTAAACTATAGTACTATAAATTATACATAATATATACTAAAATAGTCACATATGAATTATATAAAAACATAGGATTCACATCTAACTACTTTAGTACGATTTCTAAATTATAAATTCACATATTCTGTATGACATTACAAATACATAATATAATTTATAAAAATCATACTAAACTAGTGTAAATGTGATTATAAATAAGAGTTTGAAGGGATAATCCTATAAAAATTAATAGAATTCGAGATAGAATTATAACTTTAAAGATTATTATTGATGCTAAGATTATTAATATTATAAATGCTTATATTTCTCAAATAGATTTAGATTAGATGGAGACATTTAAAGAATGCTAATAAAAATATTTTTGAGAGTATAATTCAAGATCTTAAGTTTAGGTTATTTATGAGAAAGCTAATGCTATGTGAAAAAATGTAGCTTGCGAGATTAAGAATGTTGTAAAGTATGTTCTTAGAGAATAAAACAGAAAAACTCCTAATAATAAAGAGAGTTGGTGGTGGAATCAAAATATGCAAGAAAAGATAACTGAAATTGAAGTTGGAGAGGTTTTAAAGAAAAAAAAATGTGGCAAAGTTGTTGGACCAGATGATATTCCAATAAAAGTGTGAAAATGCTTAGGACATCAAGGAATTTCTTGATTTACTAAACTCTTTAATATTATTATGAAGACTAGAAAGATGTCAGATAAGTGGAGCAAAAGTGTGTTGATTCCTATCCCTATCTTTAAGATTAAAGGTGATGCACAAGAGTGTTCAAATTATAGAAGAATTAAGTTAATATCTCATACATTAAAATTATGGGAGAGAGTGATTAAGCATAGGTTACAAAGTGATACAGATGTTTCTCAAAAATCAATTTGGATTCTTATTGTGTAGGTCTAGTATGGAAGCTATACATTTCTTGAGAGGTTTGATGGAGAAGTATAAAGAGAGAAAGGAGGATTGTATGTGATACCTATTGTTATAGAATTCTGACCCGTTTGCTTCATTTTGGTGAGTTTGCATGAATTTATATGTATATTTTTGGTTATAAACATATTATATGCTTGTTTTGAATATTTCAGCGTGAATATAATCTATTTTGGACCGGCTTAAGGTGGGTTATGTGTGCAGGAATCTGAATATAAAAATTTCTTTCATCTCTCTTGGAAGCATTGAGGCGCTAAGTTGTTGGGCCTGGTCATTTTATTATGAATTGTGTAAGTGCTGCGGTGCCGATATTGTTTGGAGTTCCATGGTGCTAGGTCAAATTTTAATAAATATCAAATTTCACTTAAAATAAAAATGCTTAAATTATTCTCCCCATGGTTGTTGGCGCGAGAGAGAGAGAGAGAGAGAGAGAGAGAGAGAGAGAGAGAGAGAGAGAGTTTGATTTGAGTTACTCCCACCTATTTTCTACTGCCATCCCAATTCGGGAAATTATTTGGGTTGAAGTATGTTACATTTTGTTGATCTTAATTTTTAATACAAAAAAAGTTTAAGATTTTTCTAAATAAAATTTCTAAACAATAATTCAGAAATAGAAATAACTTGATATCTGTTAAATTTTCACGGTGTAACTTTCTGTAATTTATAGATGCAAATATTTTGAATATTAAAGTATTTTCTTTAAAAATTTTCACCGAAGAAATTCAAAAATTTGCTATTTTTAGCAATCTGAAAGTTAATTTTGAAGGGTCTATTTTCTTATATACTAGCACATAGAGCTATAAGAGCCTGAATTTTGATAACTAATTCTATTGGGAGGTATAAGAGCTTGAGAATAGGGCTGCAAACGAACAGAGCTGAGCTGAGCTTCCGCATATTCGAGTTCGAGCTCATTTGGCAGAACCCTGTTTGAGCTCAGCTTAGTAAGAGCCGAGCTTTTTTGATCCGTGCTCGAGCTCATTTGACAAAACCTTGTTCAAGCTTGAGTAGAGTTTATGTTTGTGTTTGGTTCATTTTTAAGCTTATTGAGCTTATTGACGAGCGACTCATTAATCGCTCGCTTAATAAAATAACTCTACTTAATCAAGCGGCTCAATAACCAAGTTTATAACAAAATAAGACACCTTAATCCAACGTCTTGCTAAACCACCAGCACCAAAGAAACACTACATGAAAATATCTTATTACCGGTGGCTCATATCCGTCAAAAATTGAAAAATTTTGCCAGAAAATGTGCATTTCCGGTAGAAGTTGACAGTAGAACGCGCGTCAGAAATTTTATTTTGGTGGAATTGTGCTATAATATTCGTCGTTTATGAGGCATTTTTACCGACAATTTAGCAGCCAAAAATTTTGGCAGAAGTTCTGGCGGATAATCCATCGGAAAAGTCCACCGAACACAGATCGGCAGAAATTTCCGATGGATTATCTGTCAGACGTTTTGGCAAAATTTTTCCATCGAAAATATAATACATTTTCATCATATCTCTATTTCCAGTGGATATTCCGTTGGAAACCTGTAGAAAAAAAAAACACTCCCTCTTATATTTTCTATAATATAATAAATTTGCATAAAAATATACATATCATATTCATTCAAATATTGAACATAAAGGCATGCTATATACATATAATAACAGATTTGATCATAACATTTTATTGAGCATTCACCAAATAGTTTAAAATTAAATATAAAGTTCGTTCATTGCACAATTAAAAATAGACAATACAATATATAATTATACAAATGAAATATCCAACATATAAATGAAATGTCCACTAATAAAAAAAAACATCTAATTAGAATTAGTCTCCTCCTTTACTGATGTTGCCTACTTTCCAGTGAATTGCTCTCGCAATTTTTACAGCTCATAAAATATTTGAGTTTATGGCATATGCATCTGCATATGTCTGTCAGCTTGTAATTTTCTGACTTGATCTAGCTCGGCTGTAAGGGCAACTACCTGTTGGCTATACAATGACTCCTAGCTACTTACTGAGAAGCTGGAGCCACGGGATGTTTGCCTCTCATATGTGTAGACTTGTGAGCCTAAACCATAAATCCGACCTTTTCGCGTTCCACCTACCGCTTGTGACCAAGTACGGTAGTCAGAATAATCTGCTAATTCCTCAGAAGATCCCCCACCTAGTTCGGGCTGGCTCTCTCGAAGCCATGTATACTCGTCCTACAAAAGTTAATACAAGTTTAAGCAATTTACACATGACGCCTAAAATATTAAAGCTAGGTCATTGGGAGGCCATCATTTTATATGATCAAACAATCTAGGGCGACTCTCTCACTCTCTCTAATCTTATCTTCCATAGGAGCTTCTCTAACATTTTCATGTATATGCTCATTTCGTATCTTCTCTCTAAGAGTAAAGCCCCTCATGAGCATTCTCATCTCTACAAACACTTAATGTTATTCTTCTCCTTTAATGACCAAAATTTTACACCATAAAGTATTGCAGGTCTCACTACATCTTATAGAATTTTTCCCTAAGTTTGAGGGAAATTTTTAATCACACAATAAGCCCAACGCATCCCTCTTCTTTAACCATCCAACTTGAATTCTTCTAATAGTATCCACATAATCTCCCTCTCTACTCTTATCAATAAGAAGAATACCATCATCAAAAATGTATACACCATGGTACAATCCATTTCACCATCAACTCCCTCACTAGTCTTATCAACAAGAAGAATATCATCAATAAAATGTATACACCATGGTACAATCTATTGCAAATGTCTACCGAGAACATCCATGACCAAAGAAAAAAGAAATGGGCTAACAATAGAAGAACTTACGTCTGTTCTGGCGAACGAGGTGGCAAACAATGATGATGGAGCGGTGTACACGAAGGCACGGAGGTGACGTTCAGCAAGAGGTGACTCATGCGACTGGGAGCGAAGTAGGAAAGAGTATGAGTGAAATGAGAAGGAAAAAGTTCGCAGAAGAAAAATAGGTACTTTTCCGGCGGTATTTTTGATAGATTCTCCGATAGAAATGTTTCTGGCGGCATTTGTGTCGGAAACCTTTCGTCGTGTTTAAGAAAGCCGATGGATTTTTTGCCGGAAGTTTTGCAGGTAATTTTCAACATATTTTTTACCGAAAGTTAGCTCCGATTTTAGTAAAATCGATAGCTTTGTCGATGGGTTTTCTGTCAAAAAATTACCGGGAGTTTATCTGTTGGAAAGCTTGCCGCACAATTACAGATAAAATATCTGCCAGTTACATCGGCGGATATATTTCTTCTGAAGAGCCCAACGGTATACTCAGTTTTATCTATAGTGCTCCACAGATATTTTTAGTTATATAGAGCAAAATCAAAAATGTCCAAGCAACCTGGCACTAAACTTCCCAGTGTTTTACTTTTTTATTTTTTTATTTTTTTAGTTTTGTGGGCGGAGGAGAGAGAGGTGAGAATAATACATTTATTTTATAATTTATTTTATTAAGTAATATATTATTTAGTGAAAAATAATTATTTTATTAAGTAAAAAAATAATCATTTATTCATTTTATAATTCATTTATTAAGCAATAAATTCATTTTATAATTCATTTATTAAGTAATAAATTCATTTTATAAATTATTAAATTAGTTTAACAATATTTATTTTTAAAATAATTTATTCAATTCAAGTTAATTTGAGCCGAAATGAGCCTTAATCAAGCTCTAATCGAGCTTGTTTTTGAGGTTTAAATAACGCTGTTCTTGAACATAAATGAATCGAACGACAAGCTATTCAAGCTCATTTATTTAGCTATCGAGTATTTATCAAAGGTATTCAAGCTTGTTCATTTAGCTTATCAAACGAACGTAAACGAGCTCTTATCGAGCCAAACCACGCACAACTCGTCGAACACTTGATTCATCTGAAGCCCTACTTGAGAATTTTTTTTTAATTTCTATTCTAATATAAGAAATACTTATTTATTTATATTTTGTAAAAAGTATATTTAATTTCTACATCTATCAGCACTATTATGTTCAATAGAATCACTTGTTCATAATTATTTTTTTATTCAGTTTAAATAAATGTTATGTATTTAAAATTTAAATTGATGTGTGTGACCTGCTAGGCTTTGTTAGCTCATACCTATTATGTATTTTGTTTTAGGTCAAGGCAAAGGTAAAGAGCCTATTGAATAACTAAGATTGCAGGATTTGATTGTCTTTTCTGTATAGGTATATATTTCCTGGTTTATAAATTTTGGTACAGTTATTACTATTTTATATTCTATTTTGCCTCTATGTATTGTATTGTAGAGATTTTATTATATATACATTTTGAAGATAAAAAAGAAATTATGAATGAGTATTTTTTATTTATTGGAAGTTAAATAGTAAATATGTTGTCTTTTAATATTTACATAATTTTGAAAAGTTTCTCCAAATTAGATATTGGGCTTAGTCTGTCATCATCCAATACGATATGACCTATTCTATTTGTGGGTTATATTGGCTTGGTTTGTGACACTATACATATTATTTATTGATTTAGAAAAAGCATATGATAAAGTTCCAAAAATAGAGTTATGGAGAGCTCCAGAAAAGAAAAAAGTTAATAATACTTATATTCAAGTCATTAAGGATATGTATGCAAGAATTATTACTTGTGTTCAAACACAAGATGATTTCATCAAATATTTTTCTATTTTAGTTGGATTACATCAAGGATCAGCTTTAAGCTCATATATTTTTGCTATAGTCATGGATGTTCTTACTAGATATTTGTAAGAGGATGTACCTTGGTGTATGTTTTTTTAGTGATGGAATTCTTCTAGTTGATAAGTCGAGCGAGGTAGTTGTTGAAAAACTTGAATTATGGAGGTCAACCTTCGAGTTGAAAGGTTTTCATTTTAGTAGATCTAAAATGAATACATGGAAGGCAATTTTAATAGCTATAGATCTAGTGGTGGGATTGAGACATTGGGTGATCTAGTAAGCACAAAGAGTGCATGTTTTAGATAAATCTGGTCTATTATTCAAAGTAATGGTGAAATAGACAAGGATATTATTAGTAGAGTTCAAGTTGGATGGTTAAAGTGAAGGAATGCATCGAGCGTGTTGTGTGATATAAAAGTTATAATTGTAAAGTTGGATGGTTAAATTAAAATTTTTATACTAAAAAACTACTTTAAGAAGCAGTAAGAAAGCCTTCCCAAACAAAGCCTAAGTGGTTTCTATAATATGGTTGAGGAGGTCTTTTTACTATTATGTTTTGGAATTATAATTCTTACACAAACTTTACAATGATCTCAAAATCTTTATGTATACTTATATGCACTCATATTTAAGTTAGCCTATATTCCTTTATTATACTTGATTATTATGTCTTAGTTGAATTGGAAGAGTTTAAAATGAGTTTTTTTTAACTGCTCACTAAGGCTTCGTTTGGGACAAATTTTTTTACTGCTTTCTAAAGTAGCTTTTTAATACGAAAAAATTGAATTTAAAAAAATTTGTACTAAAAATAGCTTTAAAAAACATTAAGAAAGCAGTCCCAAACGAAATCTAAAAACTGATAACTGCTTCACTTAAATTTCCTATCATCAGTATTGTTACATGTAATGGAAGGTATGGGCTTCAAGAGCTAATTATTTAAGCCGCAGTTGATTGAGAAAATAAATTGGTACATTGTTTAACACATTCTAATATTTATGACCACCAATCTGGTGTCATAAGGTATGTTGGGATCATGCATCCATAAATTTACTTAAGAGAGTTAGAGGCGCAGTCAGAAATTATTTATAGCGGGGACTCAAATTAAATTCTTA
The DNA here is from genome assembly GCA_019925795.1 of Dendrobium chrysotoxum. Classification (NCBI taxonomy): domain Eukaryota; kingdom Viridiplantae; phylum Streptophyta; class Magnoliopsida; order Asparagales; family Orchidaceae; genus Dendrobium; species Dendrobium chrysotoxum. The sequence goes on along the minus strand of CM034300.1, from coordinate 68,241,842 downwards.
AAAAATTTTCTTAACTTTTTTCATCTGGACTTTGGATCGGCATTGATAGTTTTCAATGTGACGGCGATTAGGGCATCACAAGTGAGTTCAAGTGCTTTATATCCTTGGGCCCCACATCTGAATCCATGGTTGCTTAGAGAACACTATTTGTTTCTTTTTAGAAAATTTTACAGTAAAAGAGGAGCTTTTAATGGCCAAATCTATTATAGGATTCAATATAAATTTTATAGACAACTTTCTTATTACTTTTTAAAAAAATTTAATCAGAGAAGATTTTGATAATAAGGCTTCATTTGAGACGGTTTTCTCACTGCTTCTTAAAAAAGCTTTCTAGTAAGCCTAAATTTAGACATAATGAAGAGCGGATGTAAGGCTCCTATCTAAAAAAGACTAAAATTTTAAGATGCATTGAAAGATTATATATTTTTATTTGTGTATCTATATTTCTTAATATTGCATTGAAAGATTATATATTTTTATTTGTGTAGCTATATATATTTCTTATTAAAATATTAAATTTGAGCCCTTTATAAAATTGTAAGCTTTAAGATTATAGATATCTATTGCATGGTAATTTAAATAAAACTTCTTTTTTATCCTCTCCCTCTTTATATATTTTTCTCCATTTCTATTTCTCTCCTCCATATTAAAGAACTTGATTTCTTCTCTTTATTAGATATTATAGGTACCCATTAATATTTCCTTTTATCAAATATTTGACTATTATCATATTTCTGATAGAAGGATAAGAGCAATAAATGTAGCACTAATGTCCTCGGTAAATTAAAATTTTATTACTTGAATTTATAAAAAATTATTATTTAATAAAAATAAAAATAAAAATAATATTAAAAATATGAGCTGAATGAGATAAATAAATTAATATTTATTATTATTAAGTTATTCAAATAATATATTTTAAAATAAAAAAAATATAAGATTTAATTTAAATTATTTATGTAATATATTTTAAATGAGATTTGTTACTCAGATATGTGTGTCCAATAATTTTATTTAATTAAATATGTAAATACAGATCAAATATTTAACGTATAAATACATGAATTCTGCATGTATCAATGTGAGTATCATAGCTCTCCTGTAATGCAAGAGTGTAATTGACAAACCAGAAAAAAAAAAATTATTTCTGGATAAAATTAGTAATTTTTAATATTATTCTGTGCCGTTTTATTTTGACATCCCAAAATTTAAACAATATTATGCTGAAGAATACAACAATATTAACAACATCAAGCTTTTTTCTACCACATAGGATCAGCTATATGAATCCTTTTTCTCCTCATTATCTCTTATTAAGAGTCAAATTCTTAAAAAAAAAAAGTCAAATTCGCATTTAAATCTAATAAAGAAAAATATTTCTAATACTTTCTAATCAAGTCTTTTTAGGTCTGTATCTAACAATTTTGTTTAACATTGACCAAATCTAATATATCCACTCTCCTTATCAGATTATCAGAAGACTGATATTTTATATGACCAAACCATCTAAGATTATTCTCTTTAATCTTATCAGCGACTAGAGCTACTCAAACTTTTTCATGTATATGCTTGTTTCGTATTTTATCTCATTCATAAAAAAAGTAATTCTGTAAAAATACGGACTGATCCATAATTAGACAGTTCAGCGTATCAATCAAATGCGACACCGAATAAGCTGCTGACAAACTATCTAAACAAAAATGCATCGCTACCGAATAATAGCTCTAAACTGTGTTAGATGCTACTAATTAGGATTACCCATGCCATCAAAACTTTTAAACAAAGGCGGCATGATTCCTTTTAGATACGGTATCAAGTCGTATTGTTTCGAGTATGACCTACCCCTTAGAACAGATAAAGTTTCTTGAGACTATGCGCCTCTTTTACTTGATGCCATGCTTTTTTTTTTTTTTTTGAGACGTTTAGGGGATTTGAGCGCAAATGAGAGAAGAGAAATTGCTTCTGTTGACCGTCCGGCCGCAGACCCGATCTCATGGCATCTATTTTAGATTTATATATTGTATTGATTCTTTTTTTTCAAGAGGGGTGCATGCATGAAAACCGGTAGCGGTAACTAGTGTACCGTAGTGCATGGCCAGATCCCACGTGGAGCCTCCAGGTGTTTCCACGTCATCTTCTCTGCCGTTTAAACGGAAGAGATGAGGAATCTACGCCATTCCACGCCATTCAAGGCATTTCACTACATTCGAGAGACGGAGAGAAGCAGAGAGCAGATAGAGATTGAAAGTGATGAAGAAACATTTATCCACCATTGCTAACAATCTTCTTCAGAGATGCGCAGAGTAACTGACTCTTCTTCTTCTTCCTCATTGATCTTTTCCTAATTGCTATCATTCCCTTTCTATTATAAAGAAGGAAACTTTTTATGATATTTCCGTATAATTTATGGAGTTGTTAACGTTTAGCTTTTAGAATCAGAGCTTCCTCAGGAAAATAATATTAAGAAGAAGAGATTCTATGTAGAAGCAGGTTGTTTTATGAGAATTTACTTTTTTTGTTCTCAATTAGTGTGAGTATTTATGTTAGGCTTCGTTCCGAACAGCTTGGCTACTGCTTTCTTTGTTTTTCAGATTGTTATTATAGTCTTTGTGTGGCAGCCAGGAAATAATTTTGTAATCACTTTTACAAAAAGCTAAAGCTCTCCCAAACAAATATGAAGAATTCCTCAGCCCTGCGCCACTTTAAGACAAATATTGCATGTGATGAATGAATCTATATTTGTTTTAGTTACAGTTTCTTGATCGATGCTGATTTTGTTTAGCTATTTGAACTAGTCTAGACAAATTTTATAAAGCTCGTTGATCTTTAAAATAAACAAGCAGAAAGGTGGGCCTTTGAAGCCTCACTGGCTAAAGATTTATCGTTCGTTTGGGAAGTTTTTTGAGATTTATTTATTTTTTTAGATGGATATTATGTCTTTATTTTGGTGCGATTTTCTTCTTATTTTAAAATTTTTAATTGAGAAGAGTTTTTCACAACAAATATAATTTTCTTAATCTATAATACTCATAATAATCTTTTAAAAAATCTTTTTTTTTTTCATACTAGCCTTACAATTATTTTTTTATAAATAGTTGCCGATGTCCCAAATAGATGCTTTAATCTGCTTTTCAAAAAACCAAGTTTTAGTGGGCTTGAAAGAATTGAAAAAGAATTGATTTGAAATTAATTTTAGGCTTTGTTGAGACGGTTTTCTTACTGTTTTATAAAGCTGCTGTAGAGAAAGTAAATTTTTAAAACTGTGGTAGAAAACAACTTCTTAATATAAAATTTTTTCTTAAAAGTAGTAAAAAACTAATTATAATTTCAGAAGTTTCTAATTTGAATATGTCTTGAGATTCGTGCCTGATCAAGACAATTTTTAATGACGCATCGATAATAATTCCGTAAAAAAATGGAGCTTTCATTGCTCCATTGCTCCAATTAATATTTAAAGATGAGTTCTTTTCTTGCCTTTTGTTACAATATTATAAACAATTATTATGTTGATTGATAATAAAATCAGATTTTCACACATACCTGATATATATTCAAGTCCCTATCCTTCCATTTGCTTTGACTTCCTATTGCTAGATAATTATGCTTCAAATGAAACGGTTCAATGCAGGATTCTGAACACTTCAGAAGATAGTCTCATCAAGGAGTTTGACAGGAGCTTGCAAACCTCTGTTGATAACTACTCAAGGAGATTGGTTGAGTTTTGCAGCTCCAAAGCAATTGAAAGAATTTGCAGCGAAATTGGAGAGAAAATTAGTGATGGAGATTTTAGCCGTTTCACTTTCGATATGATGCTGGCATGGCAGATCCCAAGCAATACAGATGAAGAGTCCTATTTGGTTTGTTTTGCTTCCTTTCTCTACAACACGTAGTTGTCATTGGTTCTTAATTATTTCATTAAGGCCGCATTATGCCATTATTTATTAATCACTTCTTAATTATACTGAGCAGGAAGGTATTGGAAAGGAAAAGGAAGATAAAAAGAAAGTTTTGGAAGGAAATGCAGGTCTGATACATGATGATATTCCCCTCTTCTATTCAGACATAATGCCACTTCTTGTAAGTAGAACATGAAGCATTAGACAAATTATTGTTTTTTTTTTTTTTAAGTGAGAATTAGCATGTTATTATGCCAATCTTTGTTGGCAATTTGACATCAATAGGTGGATGAAGAAAAGAATGTTGGTGAAGATTCTTTTGTATGGTTGGGATATGTTCTTCCATTGGTTGCTGATGTCGTCAATGCTCGATTTACTTTCGAGATGCTCACAGCGTCCACGGCGAACCGACTTCACTATCCTGCTTATGATAGGTTTCTCAAAGAGATAGACAAGTAAGCCTCTTTTTGGTTCTGAATCCATTTTATTATTAATATAAATGTTCAAATGTAGAAGTTATGGTTGACTATCTATAAAACCTACTTGTTATATAACTAGTGGGAGCAAAATAGATTTTTGATAGTTATTGTTAGGGGTGTCAAAATCGGGTTTCGGGTCGGGTTCGGGTCGAACTCGAACTGACCCGGGGTTCAAACTGGTCAACCCTAACCTGACCCAGGTACGTAAACGGGTCGAAAATTCAGACCCAGACCCGACCCGTCTGGTTGCCGGGTTGACCCGACCCGACCTGACCCGGAATGGGTTTTGGCAGCCGCGGGACGGCGGAATGGCGGGCGGCTGGCGGGCTGGACGGCGGGCTGCGAGCAGCAAGCGGACGTGAGAGAGCAGCCGCGCTCGCGCGGGCAGGCGGCCAGGGCGCAGGCAGCAACGCGGGCAGGGCGAGGTCAGCAGCGCTGGCGCGGGCGGCTGGACAGCAGTGCGGGCAGGGCGCGTGCACGCGCGGGCAGCAGCGCAGGCTTGGGCGGCCAGGCAGCAGTGTGGGCAGGGCGCGGGCAGCTTCGGCAGGCGTGCGGGCAGGGCGCAGGCAGCCAGGGCAGTGCGGGCAGCTCATTTTAAATGGGTTTTCGGGTTGACACGGCAACCCGTCGGGTCAACCCGAACCCGACCCGTTTTTTAAACGGGTCGAATCCGAGAACCTGAACCCGACCCTTGTTGAAATCGGGTCGGGTCAAACCCGAAATTTTCGGATCTGATTTGAGTCGGATTTTCGTGTCGTGTGAAATATTGACACCCCTAGTTATTGTGTGGATATTATAATTTTTTCTCTTTTGAAAAAGTCAGATAATGATTTTATTACAGCAACCATACTTGGGTTGACTTGATTATAAGATATTATTTCCCATTACAAAAATCTTTAAAAACACCTAAGAAGTTGTTAAATAGAATTGTAGTTAAAAAAATGAAAAAATTACCCTCAAATAGGCCCTTAATTTCCTTTATTGGATGTAAAGAAAGGCAAATATCCTTCATCGTAGTTCTAATTTTAACAGATATATAAAGTACCTTCAGAAACAAAGATCGCCAACAGGATTTGAACTTGCAGAAGATGAATTCATCTTGCATGTAGAAGGAGATGGAATGACTCCGAGAGTTGTTCGTCACATAGGCTCAACAAGTTGGCCAGGCCAGTCCTTATTTATCCCCTGCACCAATTTAAATTCCATATTAGGCTCTTATTTGCAGTGGATTTCAATGGTGCATGACAATTTTTCTTTGCTATGAATGTTTTTCCAGGCCGACTTACTCTAACAAATCTTGCACTCTATTTTGAGGCTTCCAAATCAATGTCATATGAGAATGCCTTAAAAATTGATCTTTCAAGTGCTGATATAGATCATCAAGTGAAAGCAACATCTACTGGACCTTTTGGTGCTCCCTTGTTTGATAAAGCCATAACATATGAGTCTTCACTACTGTAATAATGCCCAACTTTAGTTCAATTTTCATTTATCTGATGATGATTTTAAAGCAAATCATGAATAAATTTATGCAGTACAGAACCAGTGACATTAGAGTTCCCAGAGATGACCAGCTCAACCCGTCGAGATCATTGGTTTGCACTCATAAAAGAAGTGATACTAATGCATAGATTCATATCAAAATTCAAGGCTAAGTACCCTGAAACAGAAGCCTTCTTACAAGCTTGGGAAGTGCAAGCCAGAACAATGTTGGGGGTAATGAGGCTTCATGCAGCAAGGGAAATGCTTAGAATGGCTCCTCCGCCTCCCATCAACTTCTTAATCTTCACTTTGCTTGATGAAGTTCCCAAAGGGGATTATGTGTTGGAAGAACTATATGATAGCTTGAAGAAGACAAAAGGAATAAGCTCTTGCAGTGCTGCCTCCATACTTAAGAGTCTGAATCTGGCAATTCCAATTGTGGATGCAACGAATATAAAAGGTGCTGAGATAACACCAAGCAGCCCAGAAGCAGAATCATTAGCATCACTGGAGACAACCATTGAATTGGTGAGAGAGGAAGCCAAGGAGGCTAGCATCGCCAAAGCTACTGTTGGGGGGATTAAAGAAGAGGGAATCACTGATAGCATTATTTTTCTTACAGTAAGTCTGGTTTATGTTTGGTTTTTTGCTATGGAAAATGAATGTATTGTGTTTAGTTTCATGTCAAATAGTTGAATAGTATATTGGTGTAGAAATGCTAGTTCTTTGCTCGTACTGATAACTTGCAAGAGTTAGGTCTAGAATGTGTTTGAGAACTGATTTATTGCGCTCAATCTTGATATCCTAGAGTCACACACTAACTAATATAAGTAGCTGAGATTGACTGGTTCATCTAATTTGAGACTCTAATTGTTCTTGGTGCCATTGCAAATAATTGAGCAAAGTTTACAAGCAAGGGACTCTCATGTTGTTTTCAAATAGTTTGAGTTGGTTCTTAGTATGTTATATGATAATGTTTTATAACACCTTCAATTATGGGGGAGTAACTTACATGAGAGAAGTTTTGTTAAGAAATTTGAGTATTCATTTAGTCTCATAGCAGATAATTGTAAATTATGATCTCATAATGCTACTGATTGACTTACACTTCTTTTTGGTTGTAAATATCATTGTCAGGGAAAATTGTGAAGTAACCATGCTACCAGTTTATCCAAATTCTTTGTAGGATATTTAAAAACTGATCCATCTTATATTTATTTGCAGGAGCTACTGAGCCCACTTAAAAATCTAATACCTTGGTTCCAAAGAATCATTTCATGGGAAAGGCCAACAGTCTCTTTCGCTTCATTTATCATAACTCTCATCACTATATACAAGTAAGCACCATCTATCCAACTCCCCTTTTTAGACCTTTCTGGAACAATTCAAATCATGTTCATGGCTTCTAACCAGGGAATTGTTTGGTCCGGCCCTCGCCGCACTCCTACTGTTTGTCGTCGGAATGATGCTGTGGGCAAGGCACAAAAGATTTGGAGAGATATCTGAAGAGGTTGTGGTTTCCCCTCCCTCAGATAAAACAACAGTGGAAAGCATAGTATCAGCCCAATATGGCCTCCAAAACTTTGATGCTATGGTTAAGACAATAAACATCACCATACTAAAAATCAAATCCATCTTAGTATCAAAGACTCCAAAGGTGAGAAAGTCACATTCGTTATCATCATTATCATTAGTCTTATCCTAACAATTTATGAATTCTGATTCTTCTTTTTATTTATAGACTGAAAAGATCTTATTTGGTTGCAGCATTCAAACATGGCAATGAGTGGGCTGAGTGTAGTTGCACTTCTGTTGATGATTGTGCCCTTCAAATTTGTTCTGATTGGATTGGTTACATACATTTTCATGCCTAAGTTTCAGAACACAAGGCATCAGAAGAGCAAGCAAGGAAATAGAAGGCTGAAGGAGTGGTGGGAGACAATACCGGTAACTCCGGTTCACATAGTCAGCTGCCCACCTTGATTACATCTATGAAATATTTTTTCTTCTTCAATCAACTTATAATCAGCGTGGAACTTTATAAATGTTCAGAGTGTAAGTTCTGACATATACAGCAGCATCATAAGCCAGTTTGATACAGATTATCTTTAAAAAGGAAATTGAAAGTTTGCAACAGAAATGTGAGGCAAGTGTTCAATCAAATATAATACAGAATAACAAATAACTAGCAATTTATAAAAAAATATTATTATTTTTGTTGTTTTTTATTAATTTATTAGGAATTTATTATTTTTTCATCAGAAGTTAGGAATTTATTAATAATAGTTTGATATTTCTTCTATCTATAATATGTTATTTTTTAGTCTGATAAGAATCGAGGAACATTGAAGCAAAGGCTTTCAAGAAAATTCCGCTGCACAAAGCAACCCAAAAACAGGATCATAGACTATGGAGTTAGAAATACAACTAGAATTTCCATCGTCAATTAACTCCAATCAGAAAAATTCTGCAACACAAAGGTCCACAGTAGAGCAAAATAAATTCCAAATCGTCCAGCAAAATACCATCACATAAAGTTTATGCCGAAGAACCCCACAAGAGAGATCTCAATGCAGTGCAGCTCCAAAAAATAGAAACAAACAAAGTTCAACAGAGTCAGAAAATCTACTAGTGCGCGAAAAACATGAGAGGAAGCATACAAAAATAGCTGTTGAATTTCGTCGTATAATGCTCATCTATTAGCTTTGGCTTTAATTACTCTCTTGACTTCAAGGAGAACAGTAGCTAGCATAGTTGAAATAGAGTTTCCAAAGAATCTTTAGGTCCTCTCACGCCATAAGAAGTAGCATAGGCAGTGAGTAGAGAGGAAGAAAAGTCATTTTGCAGCAGCTTAAGCAAAGTCTAAGGCTTGGTTTGGGACAGCATTCTTACTATTTTAGGAAGCAATTTCTTAGAAACAGCTTCATAAAACAATTAGAAAGCTGTCCCAAATGAACCCCAAGTCGTTAATGAAATGTAGCAGTTGTAGAAGAGTTAGACGCAACTGCAAGTTACTTGCCCAAGGAAAGGATTGGATTAACATGTTAAATATATGCAGATTCAAATAAGAGTTGATTTTTCATCTCAGATAGGCATCGCAAAACCCAAACATATAATAAATATTCATTTTCAGAGCTCTCAACATATTAAAAGTTTTAAGTCCTTCGGATGAATAAAGCAAAGCAAAGGAGGAATGTCTAATGGTGTAATCTTTTTGCCATATAAAGGAGGACAAATTAACTTTTTCATCATTAGTATAAAAAGTGTTCATGAAATCCTTGAAAGAGGACTTCGGGTTTCCAAACCATGTCATATTACAAGTTATAGCATTAACTAGGGGAATCGAGGTGATAGTGTTGAGGTCAGTAGGTGGAGTAAGGACAGGGATGTGCCAAGGCCACAAGAACATTGGAGGTAGTATATATATGCCGATATGTATATTTTATAATTTACATATGGTATTCATTTCAATAACAAGTTGAGTCTAAAAACACCTAGAACCATCTCAAACTCATCTCATTTAAGCCCCAAAAATTACACATGCGTGACAATTTAATGGCAAATAGACATCAAGTTCATTCGAGAAGATTACAATTTTTTAGAAATAATAACTTTTTAAAAAGCTAACATGGAAACTATAATATATACATTTTGAATAACAATTTTCTAACATCTAAAACATACTAACAGATCTTTATGCCAAAAAAAAACACTTGCTATCATAATGATTTTTTATAAAACATAAACAAAATTCTAGCCATCCTGTAAACAGTAAAAAAACTGCAACAAAGAAGCCTTCCTCTATGGCTCTATACACCACATCTGATTATCCGAACTTTAATGACGATCACAAACCTCAGACAAACCAGCTCAAAAACACATCTATCTCCTCTTCTCAACCCATTCCCATGAACGAATTCCAGCCAACCAGAAGCAATGTAAAACCTCTCCTTAATGTCTCTCTCCGTCTTATACCTCAGCCTCACCGGCCATTTCCTCCCTTTTTCATCCATAAGAACAACATTCCCCTTCCCCCCGTCCTTTGTAAGCTCCGTAAGCTTCTTACATGTTTTAGGAATGTTCATATATGGCTTCACTAGGTTGCTGGAGTGTATGACAGCCTCAAAAATATTAGCTTTCTCTTCATCTTCCTTCTTCCACTTCTTCTCCTCCTGTGATGGGTAGTTCTGAATCTCTGTTGTGTTTAAGCCATAGATACGGAAGCTGAAGAGCATGCCGCCATTGTAATCGAAGGTGAGGAAGTATCCAAGCTTTAGATGGTGAGCTCTAGCTAGTTTTTCCCAGCCTTCGCCAGTGAAGCAGAAGAAGCCTTCAGGGTCTTTGTTGAGATTTACTTTCCATGACTTAGCTTGCCGGTTTATGAGCTTTGCTATTTGTTTGTTCGGTTTGTCTATTTGAACATGGTCGCTGAAGCTCCGAGGAAGTCTCTGTAAAGTATTTTAGAGGACAGAATAATTGCATTAGTTTTGTAAAGAAAAAGCTTTGATGTATCAATTGGAGCTCAAAAAGATTGAGAAAGCAAGAAGCGAGAAGAGTGACATTGACCAGCTGCTTCATGAAATTTGAATCAGGGAAGAGCAGCCTGAAGAAACTGTAACCAACAAAACCACTTGAGGAATCAATGGTTTCTATCTTGGGCCTTAATGTTTCTTTCTCTATCTTCACCCGTGACATTCTTCTTCTTCTTCTATTTGAACTTTACCTACGGGGCACTGGGAGAGAAGCAAGGGTGGGATGAGGAACGACAGAAGGGAGAAAAGCTTCTGCAATAAATGAAAGTGAATAACTTGAGCCTACGAAGTCTATGAGCGCTGGCTTTCTGCTTGCGCCTAGCCTTGGAAGATGGAAATGTTTATGAGCTCAAGAGACAAATTACACTGTACTGTATCGATATGTGAAACTGACATCTGCATGATATGTGGAACTGACATCTGCATGATTCAATAGTTAAATCAAAGTTGCCTCCAATGACATGATATAAATTATAATTATTTAAATATATTATAATGATATAATTACGTGTGAATAATAAAAAAAGAATTATATTATAAAATATAGAATATACATATGTTGACCATGGTTTTCTCCCAGGCTTCGTCAAGGGAGTTGACTTGATCAAATTAATCAAGTCAGGACCTAAGACCCTCTCTCTTGTGTTCAATGGGTCAAACTGAGTCTGCTGAGCCCAGACCCAGGCCCTCAGTCAACCTGGTGGTCAACCAGGGTTGACCCAAGATGACCCATATTCTTCTCCCTTAGCCCCAAACCCAATCCAGGGCTCTCCAAGCCCTATTTTCTCCTCCACTTGACTCAGTGGGTCAGGCTTGACCCATTGGGCCCAAGTCTTGGTCCTCGGTCAACCCAGATTGACCCAATAAGCCCTTAATGGGCCAAATCAAATCCTAATCAAATCTACCCCCTAGGCTCAATCCATTGATCCTTTGAGCCTAGTTGACTGGTGTGACCAAGTCAAGCATTGACTTGGTCAACTCTAGCTCTTAATGGGTCAAAATGACCTATTTAGGTCAAATTAAGACCCATTAAAGCTCTAAACCTTTCCTAATGAGTTCAAAAACTCAAAACACGGCTAGGGAGCCTGGTTTTCCCTCCTAAATAGCTCTAGGGTCGATCTAGACCGTCCACAATAGGATTAAGACTATAAATAGGGGATTTTAGGGTTTGTTTAGGGACTTTTGGCCCTTGCTCTCTTCCAAGACTCTTAGAACCCGAGAGCCCTTGTGAGAAGACTCCCCTGACCTCCCTTCATCCTTCTCAAGCCGACCCCACCATCCAAAGCTCGCCGACGGCCAAATTCTGGCGAACCAAAGGCCCTAAGCTTCCTAGGTGGATTCCGATCAATCCAAGGCAGATCAGAGCGCGTGTTCAACTAGGAATTTGTACAAGGACAGCCTACAAGTGCAACCGAACCAAGAGCTTGGAGATCCCACGATGAAAACTCTTTAAAACCCTTAACCTAGGTCACGATCTATTGATCTAAATAGCTTTAAGTATACTTTGCTTTAGGCCATGATACTAGACCCACACGATTTATGTTCATGAGTAGATCTTAAGTCTAAAATTTAATGTGATTTGGTCTAGCCGATCGCGAGAACGAGGCGTTTTCCCATTTTAGGGTTTCGGTTCTCTTTCCCGTCAACTAGCAGCGAGCCGGACTGTTGATCTCGTGATCAACGGCCTGGATCCCATTGTTCTGCGGTCTGATTCGACCGCGTGGATTGATCTGTGGTTAAATCTTCCATTCAGCTGAATCTCAGTCGTCCGTTCCGTAACCGCGAAGATCTAGTGGTTCCAGTCCCTCGCTGACGTGGCTAAGTCGAAACCACGGCCGCGGTTTCGATTTCGCAATGATTGGCGGCAATCATTGCCCGTGCAATCATTGCCCGTGCAATCATTGCCCGCGGTTACGGGATCCAATCCCTCTCTGCCGCCTGGCCACCCAGCAGCCGCCGTTCCCCTATCTCCAATCATCGCCCCGGGACCGCGGAGCGAACCGCAGGCCGACACCTGTCTGACCGCCGCCGCGCCGTCGCCATCGCCGCCGCCGATTTACTTTTTATTATTATTTATTTTTAAAAATGTATTTTAAATATTTTAAAAATAAAAAAAATTATTTAAAATAAAAAAAATCAGAGAATTATTAAAATAATAATAATTGTTATAATTATAATCATTATTATTATTTATTAGTATTATTATTATTATTATTATTATTATTATTATTGTTATTATTATTATTATTTTCATTTGGAAAAAAATATTTTTTTTAAATTATTATTATTATTTTCATTATGTAATAATAATAATATTATTAATATATTTTATTATTATTATTATTAGGATAATATTAATGTTATAATTGATAATGATATTATTATTTTAATAGTAATATTATTATATTATTATGATATTAATTACTATCATTATTAGTGTTATAATAATATTAATATTATAATTAATAATAATATTATTGTTTTAATAATATTATTATTATATTATTACAATATTAATGATTATTATTATTAGTATTATAATAATATTAGTATTATAATTAATGATATTATTATTTCAATAATAATATTATCATACTATTATAGTATTAATGTTTATTATTATTAATAATATCATAATGTTGGTATTATAATTAATGATATTATTATTGTTTTAATAATATTATCATTATTATAATACTAATATTTAATTATTATTAATATTATAATATCATTATTATTCTTAGTAATAATGTTATTATTTCAATAATAATATTATCATGCTAATATTTATATTATTGTGATGTTAATATTTACTACTATTAACATTATTTTGATAATATCATCATTAGTAGTAATATTATTAGTTTAATGTTATTATTACATTGTTAATATTTTAAAATCATCTTGACTATTACTATGTTATTATTAGTATCTTAAAACCTTTTATTATCATTATTATCATTATTATTTATATTTATTTTAAAACCCAAAGATGTTAATATCTAATTTATTTTAAATTTATTAACTATTTTTAATTATCATTTATTTTAAATTATTTGAAAATTATTTTAAACCTATTTAACTTCAGAAATTCATAACGTTCTCATTTTAAATCAGATTTTTACATATAATACCTTGAAATTTTTAGAAAAATGTGAATTTTAATTTAAAAATACTTTCTGTGCCTGATTCTGCCTTTTCTGAATATTTTTTGTATTGCTTTGATATTGAATTATTTAAATATTACTTAATCCATATAAACAATTATTTTGAAATAAAAATTATTTTAAAAATCCCTTGGTGCCTGGTAGACCTCCTTTGCTTATGAACTGAAGTATTTTCAATTATCTTATTTTCAAATTTATATTATTATATATTTATAATATGTGTGTATTTTAAAATGATTTTAAAATTACATATTATTTAAATCCCTTAATTTTGGGAGGTCTACCTTTTTGAAATTTTAAACCTAGGACCTATATATGAACAACATTCATGTGGGAGAAGGATTATTGAATGATTGTGTCCCAATCATTCACTAATCACTTCATTAGGTTTCTTCACTTAGTGTTTTCGTAGTCCTTGCATGTGTAGGTTGCACAAGCACTTAGCCTAGGCTCTCCTAAATCTAAGGACATGATTTTGTGTGCTTATATTTGCTATATTTACCATCTATGTTGTGCCTAAGGGTTAGTTACTTTATTTTATTCCTATATAACGTAGTGACACCTTAAGGACAACAATTAAGGACCGTCTAGCAAACTTAGAATATTTCTAGGAGCTAGGATAGATCCCGGATTGCTGTGAAACTTTAAACACTAACATTCAGAGACATCTGGAACCCCCTAGAATTTTCTAGGAATTTTTTGGACTCATTAAAATACTTAATTAGCAAACCCTAATTTACCTGTTAATTAAACCTTAATCAAAAATCACCTTTTTGCCTTAATTAAATCATTAAAAATCTCAAATTTTTCTCAAACATTTGGGAACACCTTCTTAGGTCATTTCTGACCTTTGGGGGTGATTCCAATCAGTTTGGAGCTGATTTGGGCCTAAACCCCCAAAGTACCCCTAATTAGGCAATTTCGATAATTCATTTAATTGCCCCAACTTCTAAAAATCATAACTAATTACAGAAAACTCCAAAATGGGCAAACTAAAAGGCACCTAACTCTAATTAAAGTCTAGTATTTGTTAAAAATAGTAGGTATCCAGAAACCAACTTAAATTAAAAAGTCAACTTTTCGGTCAACCGTAGCCTATAGTCTAGGGCCCGAAACTTCTAAAATTCATAACTTTGCGTAGGAAACTCAAAATCCAGAAAACTCAAAGGAATTCAACTCACATTAGGGTCTAGTATTTATTAAAAATATTAAAATTCAAGAAATCAACTAAAACAAAAAAGTCAACAATCCGGTCAAACTTTGTTCAAAATAATACCAAAACTTCAGAAATTCATAACTTTGGACAGAAGAATCCAAATTGAGCATGCTAACTGTCTAACTGATCAGGTTAAGGCCTAGTATTTTATAAAAATATTAGCTATTCACAAATTCCCTTTAATCAAAAAGTCAATTTTGGACCCCCCCTTTGCCTAGTGTATTGGTGGACCCCGTACCTCCTAAAACTCACTAATGCAATTTAAACTTTAAATATTGTCACCCTAAGCATTAAAACTGACCTACACATCAAATCAACTAAAATGGATCCTAGTTCACTAATATTTATACTTCAATTAAAACTCCCTCTTCAGACCTGTAACAAACCTGGACAGTATGCAATTGTAACTAACTACCCAGCTTAGATCTACCTCAGCCACACAGGCTTCTACACACACTGTAGAATTATTTGCTAGGGCACCACTTCTAGACTTAGGTTAGGCTGGTGTTTACTTTTCCTGCTGTGTGTCGAGCTTTTCCGGATTTCATTACATGTTGTGATTGAACTATTGATGTGTTTGCTTACTTTTACTGCACACTAGGATTTGATGTGACTGCATGATAGAATACCCATAGGTTAGGATCGATGTTGATACTAACGATGTCTTCTGCAGGTGGCCATGCTCATGCAGCGCTAAATAAAAATGGGGGAGGGGCAATAATCATGATTTAAAAATACTAATGATGTTTTGTGCAAGTGCTTCAGAAATTGCTCAGCCCCCCCCTAAATAAATTAGGGCTAATTAAAAATCATTATAAATTGCTGCAGGTGCTCCAGAGCTCGCTTAGCCCTCAGAATGATTAAGAGCATGGCCAAGTGTGGCTGTGATTGAGTATCTTTATTTTCCCTATAATTGCTTGTGATATATTAAACTGCTTGGGATGATTTTTTAGGATAACCTTGCAGGAGAGTCTAGAATTTACTGCTTTCCATTAATGTAATTATTTGTAATATTGGTATTGAGTTGTGAAAGTTCATTTTGAGTGGGGATACTAGGATCCAAAGGTTGGATTCCAAAGAGAAAAGGGCACCCAATATGAGGATGGTCCTTTTCTATTCAGGAATCCAAATTTGGATCATTCTACTACTTGAAGAACCCAAGAAAGCTGAGATCTAAGGAGTCCAGTGGAGCTGAGATCCGGGGAGTCCAAGGAAGAGAAGATCAAGAAGATGAAGACAAAGTGTATCCCACTCAAAATAACTTGCGTCTGTCCTAGGATTAAAAATCCGGGTTGTTGGCAGTGGTGCCCGGCCACTTTATTTTCTGCAGATCCTGGGTTGTAATTAAGAGCAGTTGGCTTATGGACATTTATTAATTGGTTTGGATAATTTTGATGTGTTTTATTTATAATTGTGTGCCTCTAGGGTTACTTGCTTTTCTTAGTTTCTTGATATTTTGCATGTCGCTTTTGTTTTAGCCTGGATTTCGTTAGGTTCTCTAAGGACTAAAACTTTTTCTACTTGTAACAAATATTCAAAAATTTAAGGTTTAAACAATTTAGAAACTTAACGACCTAGGGAATTACCGGAATCGGCTGGGGTCGCATGCATATTATTGCATTTCTCTCTTTCCTTCTGTAAGACACTTCCCCGCATGCATAGAGTCTGGATAATCTGACCTATGAGGATGAGGTGCTGAACCTGGGGAAGCCCAGTCTAATTCTAAAAATTATTTTATAAGCCTTTTTAAAGTTCTGTGCATACCTGATTTGGAAGCTTCAACTAGCATGCATTGCATTAGAAACTAACTAAATCAAAATTTTAATTGCATTAGCTCTAGGAGCATTCACCCAACATCAGTCCGGGGCCAATTAGGAAATCCTCTAGACATCGGTCCTACTTCCAAGAACTGTAATATACCCACCCATCTTTCATAAATGACTAGACAGCATGGTTTTAAAGCGATTAGGTGGTTAGCTGGCTCCCCAATCCAGGCCGGGGGAAGTCCAGGTTTTGCATTTCATTAGCTAGGACACGGCTGTTAGGGTTGCGTAGGACACTGGACCCATTAGATTTAGGATTCAAGGCTACTATTATTTCGTAGTATGCCTCATGAGTAGGTAGGTCTTCTGTCTTCCAGAGACCATAAGCCCTACATATCCGTGTCACATGGATGACGCCACATCCATCTTTCTCTCCTGTATGCTCTGAGTGCATGACCTTTATTTTATCCAGTTTTTTCTGACTACCTTAGTCTCTCCGGATGTTGATCTGAGCCGTGCATGTTGACTAAGCCTAGTTGAACCTCTCTTTTCCTTCGAGTAGGATTTCTTAGTCTTTCCCCTATGTGTCAATCCCAATTTGGGAAGAATAATGTAGAATCCTTAATCGAGAGTATTCTCAGGCCCCAACTCAGCTTTCAAATGATTTAGACTATAGCTGAGTTTTTGCTAGGAGAACTTATTACATTAATAGCTGTTAGATGCGTTTGTTGAAGTGAACGCCATTTTTCAATGTTAAAGAAGAATGCTCTATTGTACACGTATGGATTTCTTTCCCTAATTTGTGCTTATATTTATTTGACCATCATGTTGTACATGCTTTAGCTGCGATTTTTGGAAGGGCTTTGCAAAGTGATCATGCAACGACTACTCGATCCAGGCCGTCTATGGCGCATGTTTTAGTTGAACTTGCTATAACAAAAAAATATCATAAGAAAGTTTGGATTGACCCAAAAAATTTGGGGTATTTTCAAAAAGTCAAATTTTAAAATGTCCCTTTATTTTGTAATCATTGCAAAATTTATGGGCTTGCTATAAATGAGTGTTTTATTGTTCATTCAGATTTAATGAAGGAAAATATTAAAGCTAAGGTGGTTGATTCTCTAAATCTTGTGTGCTCTCCTATTGTAGGCAGTGATATGATCAATGGTTGGATCCCTTAATTAATAATATATATGATGATTTCAATAATCTAAATCAAGTTATTGCTCATAATTGTGATGTTATTGAGTGTCCTAATCAAAAAGAATTTTCCTCTGTGAATGAAGATTTGACTAATTTGGATAAGGTTGATGGCTTCCTAGAGAAGAACCAGGAACCGGCTCCTTCTTCTAATAGTATTGATGTTCCAACTTAATTCCTATAATTTGTATCCATGTTTCTTCTTCTTCTATTGATGTGTCTCAAAAAAATTTTTGAAGGGTTTTCCTCATGTGGATTTGCACTCAGATATGGTTTGTGGTCCCTCTCTTTGAGTTTGCTCTTCTGAATATTCTGATTCTACTTGGGAAGAGAGAGAGAGATTAAGTCTATTGAAAATGGTGTCTTCCATGATTATTTTGACTTAAATGTTATACATGTTATCAAAGATAATGATTTTCTAGCTTCTGGCAAGAAAAAAGATGAAACATAAAAAGAAAAGTATGAAGAACATCTAAGCTGATGTCAGAACCACTAGATCTATTACTGCACTTAAACTAACTTCTAATGCTTAGATATATCATGTCGATGGTTTGGAGTTGCTAGTCTTCAGTGATTGGTTTCTTCTGTGTGATGTTGTCTTACCCCCCTTACTTTTTTTAAGTGGTTTAAGATGGGTTATATTAGCTTTGATTGCAAACAATTGGCTAACGTTTGTGAAGCTACTGCACTACTGCTCATCTTTTCGATCTGATTACTTCAGTTTGGTTTGGTCTAATTCTGCTTACTAGCTGTAATTTTGGGACTTGCTGGTGGATAGCTTCAAAGGATGGTTAATATTTTTGGATTGATGTTTTTGCTGCATTCTATTTTCATTCATCATCAAAATATTTATACAATAACTAAACATTATAGTGCATAGTTACAAATTAAAACAGAGAAAAAACATAAATAAATAGCCATCACTATACAAAAATTAAAAAAATACTTATATAGACTTAGACAGATAAGAACCTGGGACTACAACTACTCAACCGGTTATTTCCCTTTTCCCCTTTCCCTAACCTAAAATAGAATGTAGAATATGTATACGCCAACTCTATCACACTCCAGGATCTATATTGGAAGAATTATATATGTCTTTCATTTTAACCATTTAAGTAGAGCTTGCCAATGAACAATAGAAAGAAATATGATTATATTTTTGTCTTGTTTGGAACCTCATATCATAAGATCATTAACATTTTTTGAAAATATGTAAAACTACATAATGAGCACATAGCCCAGCAAGTAACTAAAATCTTATAACTGAAATCAATACAAAATAAAAGAGAATAATATGCTATAAATCATATAAATAAATATATGAATCAATGTCCATACTAATTATTTGTATCAATTTATCCTTCTAAAGTTAATCACATCTCAATCCATTACTTTATCAGTCACAATGTCAATAACAGTCAACAATATTAATACTAGTAATAATATTATTATCATGATCAATAATATTAAATAATTCTAATGCACTACCAAAAAATGTTGTCTTTCGTAGTACTTTTGTTAAGCAGTTTGAAAACTACTGGCAAAACAGGGCTTTTACAGCATTTTTAACCACTGTAATAAGTAGCAGTTTTAACTGCTGCCATAAGTAGCGATTTTAACTTCTTAACCTAGCTGGGGACAACCTACATCTCGTTCTCACTTTCGATCCCGCCCCCTAGCCTTCTCCTCCATGCCTCCTTGTGTCCGCCCCCTTCTCCTCCACATGGCTCATCTGACGTCTGCGTCAAAGACAGAAGTCCAGCCGTCCTGTCGTCGGCGTCAAAGACTAAAGTCCGGCTAGCTCCTCCGGATCTACTGCTTGCGATTGGTTTGTCCCATAAGCTAGGGTTTTTTAATTTTTTTAATGCTTGCACATTAGGTTGAACTAGCTTTAGCTAGGGGTGTCAATAAATGATACGATACGAAAACCCGACTCGAACCCGACCCAAAAATTTCGGGTCTGACCAGACCCGATCTCAAAATGGGTCAAATTTGGGTTCAATTAAATGACCAGTTTAAATTTCGGGTCGGGTCCAGGTTAACCCGATAACCCAAAATATAACCCGTTTCGACCCGCACGGTTTCATTTCATGCAACGCGATGAAATGCGATTTAGGGATTAGGGATTTAGGGCTCCGCATCATTTCAGCATTTCATCCTCTCGTTCCCATCTCCTTTGCTGTTTCGTCTAGGGCTTCCGTTTCTTCTCTTCGGTTCTCCTCAGATCTCTGGCTCTATCAACGGTTCCCTCCCTTCTCCTTTTCTGGCATACTGTTGGTCCGTGGTGTTCATTGTGTATATCTTGTCTAGCTCAACACGAACACTTACATCGCTCGCTGTTTGTATCTCTTATCTTTTTTCTATTTTCTCCTTTTAGAAGCTTGGTCTATGAGCAAAGTAGAGGGTTATCTTGCTATCTTGCTGTTTGATTAAATTATTCCCAAGTTTCGTAAGAAATTTTCAGGTTTAGGGTTTGTCTGATTTGCGGTTGTCTTGCTGACTTGCTGTTATCTCTCAAATTATCTCAGTTTTTTTAAACATGTGGAAAAGTTTGGCATGTATTTCTGGATTGGCATGCTTTCTGCTTTGGGTTTGGTTTTGTCCAAAAAATAGATGATGTGCTGTTCAGTTAAATCTGGTTTGAGAGTGATTTTTCTGTTCAATTTGTGCTGGTTTCTCTAATTAATCATTGGTTGATGGTTTTTGTTCAGCTTAACAAAAAATAGCTTAGTTGTTGTTCAACAACCCATGCTTGGTTGATGGTTTTGTGACTTCTGTTCAGTTAAATATGGTTCCAAGAATATTTTTCTATATTCAGAAAATATGTTATGTTGTTATATTTGTATTTGACAGTTATGTTGTTACTTATTATACTAAGTTGTTGTTATTACTATTTATGTTTAGCAACCCATGCTTGATTGATGGTTATGTGACTTATGTAGTTATGTTCAGTTATGCTGTTACATGTTAGTTATATTTTTTCTGAATTCTACATGTTATGTCATACATACTATTTACCTGCAGGCTGCAGGTCGTGGTTTCGTTTCTTAATTTCGTGCTGCCTTCATAACTGGGTTGGTTTAGTGCAAACGGGTCGGCAGGTCAATCCGGGTTGACCCGAACCCGGCTCGGGTCGGGTTTGGGTCCTAAATATTAACCTGTTTCCTTAAGCGGGTCGAGTTAGGGTCGACCCGTTTAGGTTCGGGTCAGTTCGAGTTCGACCCGAACCCGACCCGTGACCCGATTTTGACACCCCTAGCTTTAGCTCATGTCCTCTTACATCATAGAGTTGTCTCTCATTAAGTATGAAATGCTCAAATATAGCCCTTCATATGATCAAGTAGATATGTGTAATTGTAATTCTTCTTATGCATTGATAATTGTATTACTACAGTTTTGTTAGAATGAAAAGGTAAGTAACTTCAAAGGAGAGGATTGGAATGCTAGGGAGTTAATAGAGATATTCTTATAGCTTTTGGATAAATGGTTATAGATTCATTATTTTTTTAAATTTACTAATCACCCTAGGAAATTATCTCATTATGATGGGATTTTAGCTCAAATATCTTAAGGAAAATGGGGAATTAATGCCTTAGGAAGTTGAGCGAATTTCTGACGGGTTAATGTTGGAGTTTGAGGATTCTTAAGGTTGTGGGAGGCCAAGTTTTAGGAGTTGGTTAGGCCCTAACTAGTTAGAGAGATAGTTATGTTGGAGAGGAAAGGATAAAAATTAACTCGTCCGACCAGTCAATCGCAAGCTACTTCTTCCTCTCCATCGCCGATTTGTATTTCTCTCTTGTTTGGCTTTGTGGATTCATTTGCATGCTTGTCCTATTTTTTTGTGGTTCTGCCTCATTTTCACATGGTTCTGCCTCATCTTGCAATTAGATCAAAATATAGTTGTATAGTATTAATATCTAAGTTATGTATAGCCAAGGAAAGATATCATAAGCTAATTAATTTTCTAGGGATAATTAGTTTCAAAGTTGCTGAAGAAGCTTAGTTAATCACTTTTAGATTTTGGTGTGTTGTCATCATCATTGATGGTGAATAAGAAGTTGATTCAAATGAAGTAAAATAATAGAGAATTCCTTCTTGAACATTGGTCTTTTTGTTCATTTATATTGATGAAGCTTGTTTGTTTTTTTAACAAATACATTGTTAGGAACTTAATAGAATAATGACTAACTAGACTTATATCTTAATAGATTATTACACGCAATGATCTAATAGTTTTCTACCATAGTAAACACTTGCTTTCTATTAGGGCTTTTTTAGATGAGTGACTATTAGTGCACGATATTTAACATCTTTTTATCTGAGGAAGAATGGCGATGAATGCAGATCGTTTTCATGCAGATCGTGTAACATTAGGGCTATGATGCATCGACACACCTCTTAAAGAGAGAATGCAGTGTCGGATACATGTCGGACACGGACACGTGCCCAACACGGCTAGGACACTTGTCAGACATAAAAAACATGTGTTTGATTTTGAACTCTAGTGGTTGTTATTTTGTGCTCATTTCCTTTCTTATAATATATGATGATGAGATTGTGTGCTCTGTTGAGGAAAACATTTTATGCCTTAGGGAGCAGCATTGCTGCTATTACCTTTAGATACTGACTATGAGACAAACATTTTATGTTAAAGTATTGAAATGTTTCTTTTTAGAAATTAGAAATATCTGTTGTATTTGATTCTTTAGAATCTAAGACTCTTCATTCTTATTTCGATTAAATCATTATATGCATTGAATTGAAATTGTCTATCTAGAATTAAATTTTCTTTTCTCTAATGCTCTGACTTACTTAAGCTGGCGTGGAATGATTCAATTTAAGTTTTTTGCTTGAGATTTTCAATCATATTGGCAAATAGATCCATACTTCTTGTTGGATAAAGAATAACCTTATTTGGATGATGGAAACGAGTCAAATGAGATGGATTTTGTTATTGTTAGCTGTAGGGTGAACGATCAGCTTTTCTGATTTTTTTTAAATTCTGGGCGATAGTGGCGGTTAAAACTGCCACAATACTGGAATTCAAAAGCCTAGTGGCGGTTTTAATTGCCACTATGTTCCAGAATTATAGCGGTTAAACCCGATGCAATACTTGGTATCGGTTCATTTTTATCATATTTGTGGCAGTTATAACTGCCTCATTACTGGTGTCTAGTGGTGGTTTTAACTGCTGCTAAAAAATGCACTCCATAAACTCCACGCCGCTAGTCTTTGAACCGCTGCGTAATGCCGTTGCAGCGCATTGCAAAAATAGCGGCTCTGTAGCGATTCTAAAACCACTGCAAAGAAAGTAGTGGTGGTTATAACTGCCGGAATAGGTCAAAAAATCTGCTGCGAAAATCATATTTTTTGGTAGTGATGATAGTAAACATTATTAGTGTCAGTCACAATATCAATACAGTATTCGCACCAATGCCGGTATCAATATTCAGATATTCAATAAGTGTATCTTAAGAATATTTTACTCCTGCACTTATGACTCTCAATCAGTCGTCCCTTATAACTCTCAATCAATACTTTCCTTATAACTCCTATTGAATCACATGAATCATTCGTCTAGACTCCTCATAACTCCCAATCAATCTCCAGCTCATTATGACTCCCAATTAGTGAATCTAGTGGATCAATAAAGTATCACGCTGAGTTATCATATTATACATGTGATATCATTCAATACTTCATTTAAAATATAATAAAATCATATCAAATAATTCAGAATGATCAAATATATAACATATCCAAACTTGCATGACGAAAGCTTATGAAATTAAGAGATAATATTTTTTGGCGGATTTATGAGAGATAAAATTCAAAAAAATCAAAATCATTGAAAACAGAAATAAAATATTAGTCACTTACAATTAATAGAACAAAATTTATAACAGAATTGACTGATAAATATGATCCCAAGACTTTTCTCTCTCCTCTCTCTTCTTCCCCTCTTTCAATTTTTTCCTGGCCAAGCAACCAAGTGACGGAGTCAGTGGGGTGAGATGATAATATATATATATATATATATATTGTTCATGGTCTGGCGCCGCAATGCTCACCAGATTAGTGCCAAAACGCTCTATTTTAGAATTTTCATACTTTTCAAGAAAATTTATTTCATATATTTGAGTTCTTACAAACATAGCTCAGCAAGTCACACCTATCGATTTAAATTTTTAAATATTTCACTAATTATGCATTTAACTGAGTTTAGAAGTGGTTAATAATAATTTACTGAAAAAAATAATGCTTGTAGTAATAAAAAATCTAAATAATAATATACAACAACAACAACAACATCAAGCCTTTATCCCACTACGTGGGGTCGGCTACATGAATCCTTTTTCTCCATTGTGTCCTATTAAAAGTCAAATTCTCGTTTAAATCTAATAAAGAAAGATCATTTCTAATATTTTCTAACCAAGTCTTTTTAGGTCTACCTCTACCTTTCTTAACATAAGTCAAATCTAAGACCTCTACTTTCCTAACCGGGTCATCGGGAGGCCGCCGTTTTACGTGACCAAACAATCTAAGGCGACTCTCTCTAATCTTATCTTCCACTGGAGCTACTCCAACCTTTTCACGAATATGCTCATTTCGTATCCTATCTCTAAGGGTAAAGCCACTCATCCACCTGAGCATCCTCATCTCTGCAACACTTAACTTAGAATTATGCTTCTCTTTTAATGGCCAACATTCAGCACCATAAAGCATTGCAGGTCATAAAAAATCTAAATAATAATATAAAAATAAATAAATAAAGAAGTATTCCATATATGAGAATAAAAAATAATAAATTTCTATTAGGCCCTTAAACCTCCCATCAAAAATATATATCAATATTCAAGCCCTTATAACTCTTATTGCTTAATGCATATCATATATTATGAAATTTAAGCCTTTATGGCTCTATGTGTATCCCGTACAACGGAACTTTTTTCAATATCAGAGCTTCATATAATCACATATTTCAATCAGAAAATTTATATATATCATTGCATTGTAGTACAAGAAATGCAAATATATCAATTTTTAAAAATGCACAAAAAACTTTAATAGTAGGCAATAAATTCAACTACTGAGCAGAATTTCATAGTTTCCGTATTTCATCAAATTACCAGAGATGGCCCAAAATATTATTTTGAAGCTTTACTTGTGCCATAATATTATTTTAGTGGGTCATAATTATTTTCTAAATTAATAAATATAATGCACTTTTTAAATTATCCGATGATAATTTTCAGAAAAAAAAACCTAAACATTTAGAATAGTTGTATCTATACAACAAGTTATATGAGAAAAAATTAGCGAGTGTAAAGTTATCCTTATTTTTACTCAATGAAATTATAAATTTAATTTAAAAAATTCTAGAATTTTCATATTTTTGAAAACTAAGATAGGCTTCTATCATGATCCAAATAATTTTCAGAACTGGAACGATAGTAGAAAATGAATTGGAGGTGCACAAAATAGACTTTCTCTCTTTGAAAATCTCCTCTCTTTCTTTCTCTCTCAACTGCTCGAAGTTTTTAATCAAAATGAGAAATGGTGAATTTTGATATTTTTTATAAAAATTTGATCTAGCGACACAGCGCTACAGCGTTAGTTAATTTTTTAAAAAATTATCGGAGCACTCAATACTACAACGCTGCAAACCTAATGTCGTGGCGCTCCCAAGAAATTTTTTTTAGATTTTGCATATATGCACACAAATCCCTTGAGACTCTCTTTAGAATAGATTTAGATGTTCACATGTATATAAAACACTCACAAATATATACTAAATATATGAATTTAGATATTTCAGTGAGTTACGCTTACCAGTCTGGATCAGAATAGGTACAATTGCATGTTGCTACAGTATTATTACATATATTGCCGTAAAGTTCATCCAATTTCAAGTTGAATTGCTCTTTTATCAATTTTCTATAAAAATAGATATTATTCAATTGAATTAGGTCACATTGTTTTTTCCTTCTAACAATTATTTATTTATTTTTTCCCTTTCATGAATTTTCTACATTAAAAATCTTGTCCCTTATCACTTTATATATATATATATATATATATATATATATATATATATATATATATATAAACTCTATTCTCGCATGGTAACATAAAAATGATATATGCTACAGAACACTTTCATGATAGGAATATTGATTATGAATATATAATAATGGTATGTGATAAAAAAATTTGTGGTGGTAGAGTTTGTGTTTAATTTTTAGATTAATATAAAGATTTAACACACAGAGATATAAGAGAAATCAAAATTTCTTGTGTTGAAACCCCAAGAAGAGGAAAAATCATAATATTTGGCTCGGTTACAATAATTCACAATATAATTATAGATATAAGAATCTATTATTCTCCCAAATTAAAGAATGCAAGATTATATAATTGAGAATATTTACCTAATTTCAGTTATAGAGATTATAGAAGTTGGGTATTCTTAAAAGGATGATCGAGTTCAATAATGGAGTTGGATGTTAGTAATTGGAAGAAGATAATAGTCATATTATATAAGTTGATAATAGACGTGACGATTGTTGATAGGGCTGCAAATGAACTGAGCGTTCGATGAGGTACTCGTGGCGCGGCTCGATAAGGGCTCGTTCATGTTTGTTTGCTAAGGTAAATAAAATTTGCCATAATTAAAACACTTTAATGAATGATTCATATGGATTCTCTTAATCATAGATTATTTATCAAGCATTTGAGCCTTAATAATTTAAAAATTAAATGATATTAAGCTTGTTGGATTCATCTCATCGATTTGTTTGATTTGATTGTAAGCATGTATGATTTAGGGAGATAACTAGATAGAGAGATGGTATGTAACTTATAAAATAAATGACACATATAATAAAAATAATCATATATATATATATATATATATATATATATATATATATATATATATATATATATATATATCACCTGTGAGAATCGTGATTTATTAGATTTGATTGAGGTAGGTCTAATAGTTCAGAGCCTGCAGCATATGGGCTTGAGCGATTAACTGAGGCCTTGGCCTGAACCGATTAACAGAATAAAAATTTAAAATATATTTAAAATTTTCAGTTAATTGATTGGATATGACAACCATTTCACTATTAAAATATATTTTCACTTAATTAGTATGTTGACAATAATTAATATTTTTGTTAAAATCTAACATCTAAACCTATATATTTATTATCTAAAACACATCAAATCATATGAATAAAATAATATATTATTTTTAAATAAATTATTGATTTTAATATTTTTAATATAATTTTGGTGTTAATTTTGTTAGGTCAAATATTTGGTGTTAAATATATAAACATATGAAATTTTATAATGTAGGTGTAAATACCCCCTTTTTTATTGATAAAAAGGATTAATCAATATTTATTTTCTTTAAGAAAAAAGGAAGGGTACACAATTAGATCGTAATAAAAATATTACGTCATGATTAAAAATTGGCCTAAATAGATCTCAAATTATTTGATATGCTTTAAGATTTGTGTAATATATTAATAATCAATTAAAATTTATACTGAAGACAATATAAATTGGATCTTCTTCCCCACCCCCCACCCCCCAGATTTTACGGGTTCTCATTATTCACCATAGGGGTGTCAATCACGACCCGAACCCGACCGAAAAATTTCGGGTTAGGGTCAACCTGAACCCGAAATGGGTCGAGTTCGGGTTCCCGGATTCGACCCATTTCAAAAAACAGGTCGGGTTCGGGTTGACTCGACGGGTTGCCGAGTCAACCCGGAAACCCGTTTGAAATGACTGCCCGGAGACCTGCCTAGCTTGCCCGCCCCCTGCCCAGCTGCCCGCAGACCTGCCCGAGCCTGTCAGCCCCCTACCCGCGGAGCTGCCCGCGCGCCCATCAAAACTGCCCGCGTCTGCCAGCACACGATCGCGCGCCAGAGGCTGCCCGCATGCCCACTGCTGCTGCCCGCGCTCCCGTTGCTGCTTCCCGTGCGCCCGCTACGGTTGCATGCAAGCGTCTGTGCCCGCTCACCCGTCCGCGGGCCGTGCCAGCCCGCTCGCGTCCGTGTCCGAGTCCTTGCCCGCATCCGCGTCCGAGTTCGAGCTCGCGTCCGCTTGTACGCCCGTGTTTATGCCCGTGTCCGAGCCCGCATCCACGAACGCGTCTGAGCCCGCCTTCCCGTGTCAGGTCGGGTCAACCCGGCAACCCGCCGAGTCGGGTCCGGGTTTGAATTTCAAACCTGTTTTCCTACCCGGGTCGGGTTAGGGTCAACCTGTTTGAACGCGGGTCAGTTTTGGGTTCAGCCTGAGCCAGACCCGTGACCCGAAATTGACACACCTAATTCACCACACTTACATAAAGAAATGATAATTTTTTGAGTTTTCATTCTTCTCTTGTGAAATAAGCTCTGAGATATCATGAATAGCTTTAATTTTCAAACTCATTGATGTCTAAGGCTTCATTTGGGATGACTTTCTCACTATTTTTTGAAATAATTTTTTAGTACAAAAATTTTAATTGTTGTACTAAAAAGTTGCTTTAAAAAGTAGTAGAAAACCATCTAAAATGAAGCCTAAGGCTTTATTTGGAAAAACTTTCTTCTAAAATAAATTGAGAAGCTGGGCCTTATCCCCAGTGGGCTACTCCCTTGGCCCTCGCCCTTACTACGAAAGACTGCTTACTACCGTGCGTAAGGTATGGCCGCTCAAAGGTTCGATCTCTCTCCTCTCGCTAGCTGTTGGTTTCTTCCTCATAAAATTCACCTCTGGTGAAGATTATAATACGGTTTGGACGGGTGGTCCGAGGTTTCTACTTGGAAAACCATTTATTTTGCAAAAATGGTCACCCATGTTCTAGCCAAAAAGGGATGAAGCAACTTCCATCCCTATTTGGATAAAAAATTGTTGATCTTCCTCTTGCTCTATAGACTCCTTCAAGTATATCTAAGATTGCCAGCTATATTGGGATCCCGCTCTCTATGGACTCCCTCACTGCTAATAGGACCAGATTAACTTTTGCCAGAGTCTATGTTCTGATATTCAAAGAATCCCCTCTCCCAGATGAGATCCCACTGCAAATTGATGATGAAGAACTTGTTCTCCAAGTCTTATATGATTGGAAACCAACCCGATGCGAAGGCTGTGGATCCCTGGTTCACCCCTTCCCTCTTTGCCCTTCTAATCCGAACCCAAAACCTCAGCTCCCACCGCCTTCGAGAAATAGGGGACGTAGCACTAGCAGACATTCTTGTCTCCGTCCGGCTGCTCCCTCGTCCAACACCCAACCCCCGCCAAGACCCCCTCTTAATCCCCCTGCCTGCTCCCTGCCCAACCCTCTCAGCTCCAACCCCTCAACCCCTCCACAACCATACATCCCTACTACATCAACCCTTCCTTCACCAGCTTCTCTCCCCACTTCTGCTGTTGCTGCCTCACCTCTCCCCCCACCCGGAAAAACACCAACTATCCCTAACCTCAATTCCTCCATTGAGGAAAACTCTTCCTCAGACATCCCCTCCCAACCTCAATTGCTCATTTCTAAATCTTTCCCTGCTTCATCACAGGTTCCCATTGCTAATCAGTTTGCATCCCTTGCTACTGAAGAAACTCCTTCCCTTCTCTCTAATTCTGAAGCTTGCCAAGAGGACACTTCCAGCTCTATCTCTGTTAATATAATTCACAATCATAAATCTCAAACTTCTCCAAAAGCACCATCGGTCTCCAAATCCACCAGGAGTAAATCTGCCAAAAAGGCAAAATCCTCCAAACCATAGACCATGTCCCTTCCTCCCATAGCATGCTAGAATGTGAGGGGATTTAACAATCCCAACAAAGTCCGAGCTTGCAAGGACTTGGTCAATTCTCAGAAACTGGAGTTTTTATGTATCCTGGAAGCCAAAACTCAAGAGTCTGCTTTGGTTGACCCTTGGTTCATTAATTCCCACCTCATTTTCAACAATGAGGTTAGTTGTAATAATTTTAGCCTTTCTTCCCCTGGTAGAATTTGGCTAAAATGGGATTCTTCCCTCTTCTCCTTCTCCCCCTCTCATCTTTCTGACCAATTGATCCACGACATCCTCTCCTACGGCTCTTTCCGTCCTACCTATCTGTCGGTTGTCTATGCGGCCAACACTGCTGCTGAAAGGGTCCCGCTTTGGAATAATCTTCGAAGCCTGGTCCCTGATCCCTCCCACCCCTGGATTATTTTAGGGGACTTTAACTACTGCAAGTTTAATACAGAGAAAGCCAGGGGACCTTCCCTATCGGCTAGCATATTAGGGGAGCTTAATAGCCTCATTTTTGACTGCGGGGTTCAAGATTTAGCTTCTGTGGGGCTTTTCTACACTTGGTCCAATCTTTGGATTGAACAACCCATTCACATCAAACTTGATAGAGTTCTTGTTAATGCTGGATTACTTGATGCCATGCCTCATGCTTTCTATAGAGTTTTGCCCGCGGTCAATTCAGATCATTCTCCTCTTATTTTTCATGCTTACTCATCCAGTAACATCCCCTATCGCTTCCTCTTTAAGAACTATTGGATTCGCATGAATGGTTTCTAGGAGGACGTGCTTTCTTCCTTTTCTCAACCTGCTTTTAGCAGCCCCATGGCCTCCTTCTTCAGATACCTCCAAAATCAACCCCACCGTCATCGACATGGCTTTATATGAAAATTGGGATAGACTCATCCTGCATCTTTTTGAAATCTCGATCAGCTCAATAAGAGGTGGAAAGCGCAACCCTGCTCGTA
This sequence comes from Dendrobium chrysotoxum, assembly GCA_019925795.1. Classification (NCBI taxonomy): domain Eukaryota; kingdom Viridiplantae; phylum Streptophyta; class Magnoliopsida; order Asparagales; family Orchidaceae; genus Dendrobium; species Dendrobium chrysotoxum. Next base: position 68,211,344 of record CM034300.1, on the reverse strand, counting down.
AATGAGTCTCGCAGATAGTAAGGTACTCGGGAGGAGGAAGGTCAACCCGATAAGGCTTCTTAGGGACCGTCGTCACCACATCATTTGGGATGTGAAACTTCTTGTGAAGGACAATCAGAAGATCACCCGTGATGGTGGATGCTGCATCATCTACCCTCGCTCCCTTGTTGGGCCTCCGCTCACCGGCAGGCGGGGTGACAAGTTTTCTCCTAACCATGGGATCACTCGAGGGAAGGTGGTCACCCGACATAACCTTTATATAGGGAGGGGCCCTACCGTTGGATAAGGGATGCCACCTATCCGAAACTAGGGGAATGCCTCCTGTATAGGAAGAGGGCAAAAGGGAAGGAGGGCATAGGGGAACACGTCTCCTTCTTGTAGAGAGGGGCTCTGGGCCTAGACGAGAGATGCCGCCCGTTCAAGGACAGGGGAAGGCCTCTAATGAAAGAAAGGAGAGGGAGGAAGGAAAGGTGTAAAATTTAAGGCCCAAGGGGGGTCTATTTATAGTTGGGGTAGGGACATTTTAGGTATTTTGGTTAAAAAAATTTGGGTGCCATGGCATCAGCCACATCAGTGCCACATCATCAATATGTCCTACATGTCACTCCCACGTCATCGATCTGTGCTGTGTGGCACTGCCATGTCATTAATTTATCCTACGTGTCCTAGCCATGTCAACCACGACCTAACAGGTCATAGGTGACACCTCAGCCACGATCTGCGTGTCATGGCCAAGTCAGCTACGATTTTATGAGTCATGGCCACGTCAGCCATGATATGGGTGTCGTGGCCATGTTAGCCATGATCCTGCGTGTTGTGACCACGTTAGCCACGACCTAATAAGATATGGGTGCCACGCCAGTAATCTGTCCTGCGTGTCACTGCCATGTCATCAATCTGTATTGTGTTGCACTGCCACATCATCAAGCTATCTTGTATGTCAGTCATCAATCCATCATGCGTGTCACTGCGACATCATCAATCCATCATATTTTTCACTACCATGTCATTAATCTGTGTTTCATTCAGCTGCCACATAATCGATTCATCTTGCATGTCATTGCTGTGTCAGCACCCCGTCCTGTGTGTCACTACCACGTCAGCATCCTGCAAAATAGCCCATGCCTTCCATGGGATTTGAACCCAGCACAATGGGTAAGAAAATAAAAAGTCTTACCACTCTTCCACCAAGGAAGATTTGATATAAATGTCTCTTTGTTATTTAAATTATAACTTTTCAGCTAATAGGTACAACATCAATTACAATCCTACATTTCATGACCACGTTAGCTCCACGTTAGCACAACGACAACCACAATCTTGTGTGTTATGATCACGTCAACGCCACATTAGCCATGATCAAGTGCCACATTAGAGCCACATCATCATGCCCAAATTTGGGCATGAAAAAGCTAAATTAGATGTTTTTGGGGTCTCCGGAACCATTTTTCGACGTTCCGGACTCAATTTTAATGCTTTTAGAAAAATTTGGGACCTCTACATCCAAGATTGGAGTACTTTTAATTTTTAAATTGTACTTATTTTTGAACTCCTGGAGCTTTGACGTCCAAAAATAGGGGGCAACAGATATATCATCAAAAATTATTCTGATTAGGCATGAATCTCAAGGAAAAATCAAACATGAAACTTTCATAATTAAAATTAGGGCCATCTGAACTCCGATTTTAGCAAACTGATAGTCAAACTAAACATCTCGGAAATGTGAACCCAACGACACCAAAGTCAACCCAATCTGAGCCCAAATGGGTCCAAATTAAGGGACTGAAGCGCTGTTGGAAGGTTCAAACCATAATTTAGATAATCAAATGATCTTCAAATATGATGTGCTTATAGTCAAATCGAGCTACTCGACGAGACGAATCCAACAAGCCTAAGATCGCTAAAATCCGATATCTTGAAGACCTTCAAATGTCCAGCAAATGGTCCACGATCAAGGGATTTAACATCGGTCGTCCATTCAAACCACTCCCTAATCACCCTTGATCTTCCTCCTATTTACGGGCCATGCCACTCCCCAAAATCTATAAATAGAGCCCCCTCTCCTCTTTGAAAGGGGCACCTAATCCTAAGGAGAAAAGAGAGAGATCGAAGATCGCTCTTGCCTCTTTGCTCCTCCTTGACCACCATCGGAGTTCCGCCGGACCACTGCCTGATGCTCTGAGCTCCGCTGGATCACCACCTGACATCCTCAACTCCGCCGGACCACCGCCTGATGCTCTGAGCTCCGCCTGACCACCACCTGATTTCCTCAACTCCGCCGAACCACCACCTGATTTCCTCAACTCCGCCGGACCACCACTTGACGCCCTGAGCTCCGCCGGACCACCCCCTAACGTCCTCAACTCCACCGGACCACCGCCTGACGCCCTGAGCTCTGTCGGACCACCACTTGATGTCCTCAACTCCATCGGACCACCGCTTGATGCCCTGAGCTCCGCCAGACCACCGCCTGACTCCTTGAGCTCCGCCGGATCACCACTTGACGTCCTAAGCTCCACCGGACCACCGCCTGACACCATGAACTCTGTCGGACCACCACTTAACATCCTCAGTTCTGCCGAACCACTACCTGATGCCTTGAGCTCTGCCGAACCACCACCTGACGTCATCAGGTCCGTCTGACCACTACCTGATGCCCTGAGCTCCGCCGGATCACCACCTGACGCCTTGAGCTCCGCTGGACCACCACCTGACGTCCTCAACTCCGTCAGACCATTGCTTAAGGCCCGTAGTTCTACCAGACCACCACCTAGGGCCCAGAATTCTGCTAGATCACCAGGTGACCCCGAAGTTCCACCAGTGCGACATCAGACTTTCACATACCCCCAACTTCAACCCTACGGTTGATACTTGTAACCTAATCTCCCTTGGAGGTGAGTCAGCCCCCTATAATCTACTTAAGTTCTAGTGGAATTATTTCAACTAGGCCAAGCCCCGTGGTTTTTCCCTTTTCTAGGGTTTTCAACGTAAAAATCTTATGTTTTCTGTGTGTGAGCTAGATATTGGTGCAACGCTAAGACGTAAAATTCAATCTCTATCGCCACGTATATTTTAGCCCGCAACAATCACAATGTTATGTGATAAAAAATTTGAGGTGGTAGAGTTTGTGTTTAATATTTAGATTAATATAAAGATTTAGCACACAGAGATATAAGAGAGATCAAAATTTCCTGTGTTGAAAACCCAAGAAGAGGAAAATTAATAATACTTGGCCCAATTATAATAATTCACAATATAATTATAGATATAAGAATTTGTTCTTCTCCTAAATTAAACAATGCAGGATTATATAATTGAGAATATTTACCTAATTTCAATTATAGAGATTATAGAAGTTGGGTATTCTTAAAAGGATGATCGAGTTCAATAATGAGGTTGGATGTTAGTGACTAGAAGATAATAGTCAGATTATATAAGTTGATAATATGCGTAACGATTGTTGATAGTAGTCATTAGCTGTGATTGACAAAAAATATAATAGAGCCCTTTAACTCTCTCAGCTCTAAAATCTCTCTCATGTAGAAAATAAATCTTTTTATAGCCTTTTTGAGAGGGGCACTTTAATAAAATTGGCCATACTTCAATGAATGATCGATATGGATTCTCTTAATCATAGATCAATTATCAAGCATTTGAGCCTTAATAATGTTAAAATTAAATGATATTGAGCTTGTTGGATCCATCTCATCGATTTGTTTGATTTGATTGTAAGCATGTATGATTTAGAGAGATAATTAGATAAAGAGATGATATGTAACTTATGAAATTAATGACACATATAATAAAAATAATCATATATATATATATATATATATATTTCACCTGTGAGAATCGTGATTTATTAGATTTGATTGAGGTTGGTCCAATAGTCCAGACCCTGCAGCATATGGGCTTGAGCAGACTGAGACCTTGGCATGAACCAATTAACAGAATAAAAATTTAAAATATATTTAAAAAATTCATTTAATTGATTGGATATGACAACCATTTCACTATTAAAATCTATCTTCACTTCATTAGTATGTTGACAAAAAGTAATATTTTTGTTAAAATGTAACATCTAAATCTGTATATTTATTTTTATATCATTATAATATCTAAAACACATCAAATCATATGGATAAAATAATACATTATTTTAAAATAAATTATTTATATTAATATTTTTAATATAATTTTGGTGTTAAATATAAATGAAATATTGGTGTTAATTTTGGTAGGTCAAATAAATATATAAACATATAAAATTTATAATGTAGGTGTAAATCCCCCTTTTTTATTTATAAAAAGGATTAATCAATAGTTATTCTCCTTAAGAAAAAAAAGGAAGGGGACACAATCAGATTGTATAAAATATTACGTCATGATTAAAAATTGGCCTAGATAGATCTCAAATTATTTGATATGCTTTAAGATTAGTGTAATATATTAATAATCAATTAAAATTTATACTAGAGACAACAAAAACTGGACCTTCTTCATCACCAGATTTTGCGGGTTCTCTTTATTCACCATACATACACAAAGAAATGATAATTTTTTGAGTTTTCATTATTCTCTTGTGAAATAAGCTCTGAGATGCCATGAATAGCTTTAATTTTCAAACTCATTGATGTCTAAGGCTTCATTTGGGATTATTGCGTGCTAGAATATATGTGGTGATAGAGTTGTAGTCTTATGTCTTAGTGTTGCATAGATATTCTGCTCACATACAGAGAATACAAGACTTTTTATGTCGAAAACCCTGGAAAGGGGAAATCCACGGGGCCTGGCCAAGTTAAAAATGATTCCACTAAAACTTGAGTAGGTTATAGTGGGCTGACTCGCCTTCAAGGGCAATCAAATTACAAATATCAACAGTGTGGTTGAAATTTAAAAGTCCGATGTTGCTTCTAGATTCGGGCATCAAGTTGTGGTCTGTCAGAAGCCTGGATCTCAGGTGGCGGTCCAGCAGAAGTCTGGGCCTCAGGTGGTGGTCCGGTAGAAGTCCGGACCTCAGGTGGTGGTTTGGCAGAGCTTAGGACGTTAGGTGGTGGTCCGACGGAGCAATAGCATAGGGCGGTGGTCCAGCGGAGCAACGACGTTAGGCGGTGGTTCGACAGAACTTAGGATGTCAGGTGGTGGTCCAACAGAGCAACGACATCAGGAAGTGGTATGACGCAGCTTAGGACGTTAGGTGGTGACCACTGGTGGAGCTTATAATGTTAGGTGGTGGTCCGGTGGAGCAACAGCATCAGGCGGTGGTCCGGTGGAGCTTAAGATGTCATGCAGTGGTCCGGTGAAGCAACGTCATTAAGCGGTGGTCCGGCGGAGCTTAAGACGTCAAGTGGTGGTTTGGTAGAGGAACGACGTCAGGCGGTGGTCCGGCGGAACTTAAGATGTCAGGTGGTGGTTCGACGGAGCAATGGCATCAGGCAGTGGTCCAACGGAGCAATGGCGTCAGGCAGTGGTCCGACGGACCTTAAGATGTCAGGTGGTGGTCCGACGAAGCAATGATGTCAGGCGGTGGTTCGGCGAAACTTAAGATGTCAGGTGGTGGTCCGGTAGAGCAACGCCGTCAGGCGGTGGTCTGGTGAAACTCCAACGGTGGTCGAGGAGGCAAGGAGGCAAGAGCGATCTCCAATCTCTCTATTTTCTTCTTAGGCTTAGGGGTCCCCTTTCATGAGAATGGAGGGATCTACTTATTGATTTCATGGAGTGGCATGGCCCATAAATAGGTGGAAGATCAAGGGTAAATGGGGAGTGGTTAGTGTGGACGGCTGATGTTGAATCCCTTAATTATGGACCGTTTAATGAACATTTGAAGATCTTAGTGATGTCAAAATTTAGTGATCTTGGGCTCGTTGGATTTGTCTCTTCGAGCCGCTCGATTCGACTATAAACATGTCATGTTTGGAAAACATTTGGTTATCCAAATTGTGGTTTAAACCTTCTAATGGTGCTTCGGGCACTTGATTTGGACTCATTTGGACTTGGATTGAGTCGAATTTGGTGTCGTTGGGTTCATATTTCCAAGCTGTTCAGTTTAAATGTAAGCTTTCTAAAATTGGAGCTCATATGGTCCCAATTTTATTTATGAAAGTTTTTAACTTAATTTTTCCTCGAGATTCGTGCCTGATCAGGATAATTTTTTTAGGATGTATCAGTTGCCCCCGTATTTTCGGACATCGAAGCTCCTAGAGTCTAAAAATAAGTGTAATTTAAAATTTAAAAATACTCCGATCTTGGATGTAGATGTCTCGAATTGCTCTAAAAGTATCAAAATTAAGTCTGGAATATCGAACAATAGTTCCGGAGACTCCAAAAATGTCTAATTTAGCTTTTTTGGACCCAAATTTAGGCATGATGATGTGATACTGATGTGGCACTGGATCGTAGCTGATGTGGCATTGACGTGGTCATAACACACAAGATCGTGGTCTACATTATGATGACGTGGTGGTAACGTGGTCATGACATGCAGGATTGTTGCTGATGTTGCACCTATGAGTTGAAAAGTTATAATTTAAATAAAAAATAGAGATAATTATATCACTTCTTCCTTGGCAGATGAGTGGATAAGTTTTTGGATTTCTTGCCCGAGGTCCAGGGTTCGAATCATGCTGAAGTTGAGGGTTTTTTACAGGATTGGGGCACTAATGTGGCAGTGATACGTAGGATGGATTACTAACGCGGCACTGACATATAGGATAGATTGATGATGCAGCAGTGACACGTAAGATGGATTAATAACATGGCAGTGTCATACAATACAGATTACTGATATGGCAGTGACATGTAGGATGGATTGCTGACGTGGCAGTGACATACAGGATGGGTTGCCAACCTGGTAGTGACATGCATTACAAATTGATGATGGGGTAGTGTTGCACAGTAATCCATCCTACATGTCACTGTCATGTTAGCAATCTGTACTGCGTGACACTGCCACATCATCAATCCATCCTATATGTGACTACCACATCAGCAATCCATCATGCATGTCACTGCACATCAGTAATCTGTACTGCATAACACTGCTACATCATCAATCCATCCTACATGTCTATGTCATATCATCAATCCGTCCTATGTGTCTCTACCGTGTCAACAATCCATCCTACGTGTTACTGCCATGTCAGTACCCCAATCCTGCAAAAACCCCTCAAATTCAGCGTGATTTGAACCCTGGACCTTGGGCAAGAAATCCAAAAACTTATCCCACTCATCCGCTAAGGAAGAAGTGATAAAATTATCTCTATTTTTTATTTAAATTATAACTTTTCAACTCATAGGTGCAACATCAGCCACAATCCTGCATGTCATGACCACGTTAGCACCACGTCAGCACAACATTAACCACGATCTTGTGTGTTATCACCACGTCAACGCCACGTCAGCCATGATCTAGTGCCACATTATTGTGCCAAAATTTGGGCCCAAAAAAGTTAAATTAGACATTTGAGTCTCCAAAACTATTTTTCGATGTTTCAGACTCAATTTTGATACTTTTAGAGCAATTCAGGACCTCTACTTCCAAGATCAAAGTGTTTTTGAATTTTAAATTGCACTTATTTTTAGACTCTTGGAGCTTCGACGTCTGAAAATAGGAGGACAACTAATACATCCTCAAAAAATTATCTTGATCGGGCATGATTCCCGAGGCAAAATCAAGTTGAAAACTTCCATAAATAAAACCATTCAAGCTCTAATTTTAGCAAGCTTATAGTCAAACTGAACGTCTCAGAAATACGAACCCAACGACACCAAATTCGACTCAATTCAAGCCCAAATGGGTCTATTGGCTCAAAAAAAAACGGCACGAATGCGTGAATCCCGCTTCGCAGCTGTAGGATTCCATTTCCCTTAAGTCAGATTAGAATTAACCAGATTTCCCTTGAGGGTAGTCAAGGTTTAATTAGATCTGAGGTCCTTACTTCCCATGAACACAAGCACTCATAGTTAATTACTTCTCTTAACACGTAATAGAGAACTCTCGATTAAGAATGAATAAATTTTAGGTGATTAGTCTCAATTATGGGGAAAATGGAGGTAAACCCGATCAAGATCCCATGATTCCGTCGTCCCGGGTATACCGTAGGTCTTAGTCTACCAACACTATAATCATTGACCGTAATGTCTAAGGAATCTGATTAGCAGCCATGGGTTGCCTCCTCTCAAGGATCCCAAGTAGATTGAGTTGGTTAGATTTGAGTTTTAAGTTTTATTTAGGTTTTGGGGTTTATATTTATTAGAATACTCAAACGTTAATTTGATTTGGAGATTTATAACTTTGTTTAGAAGTTACATAGGAGTTTGGATTGTAGCGAGTCTTATTGCTTCTTTAGGAAGTAGCCTAGGTATTAAGATTTAGGTTGGGACTTACGTCTTTCGTAGAAAGTAGCCTGGGGATTTGATTTGAAATGGGGCTTACTGCTCTATTTATGAGTTGCCCAAAGATGGGTCTTATAACCTAACTCTACAGCAAGGCTGCCCGAGAATTTTATTTAGATTTGGGGTAGGTCTTATGACTTCCCTGAGGAAGTAGCCTGAAAGCGGGTTTTACAACTTAATCCTTTTAGATTAAGAGGCCCAAACATTTGAATTTAATTGTTTGGGTTTTAGGATCATTGCAATTTATTTTAGCAATTTTTCTAAAAAGTGGGTCTTACGACTTTACTTTGAAGTTGCCCGATAGCGGGTCTTACAACCTAATCCTATAGACTAGGATGCCCATTTGTTTGAATTTGATTTGGGATAGGACTTATAACTTCCCTTAGGAAGTTGCCTGTTGACGGGTCTTACAACTTAATCTTTTAGACTAAGCTACCCATTGCTTGAATTTGGTTTGAGGGTTTGATGCTTAAAAATTTCCCAAATAATAGGTCTTACTACTGCCTTTAGAAGTTGCCTAATTATTTAGGTAAAATGGGTCTTATTGCTTCTCTATAAAAGTAGCCCAATTGTGGGTCTTACAATTTAGCCCTATAGGATAAACTGCCCAAATATTTTATATTTGATTGTTTGTTAATTTGAGTGGATAGTAGCTGTTTGACACTAGACCACCGTGGTTTTCAGTTGGTTGTTTACTAGCAGTTGTGCTTACTAGTTTAATCAGTTGTCGTCGTGACACTGGTGCTCTTTTACTACAGTAATTTTTCTTTCTGCTTTAGTAAATTACTTTTCTTACACCCGTATGCTAGTAGTTTACTGTAGCATTTTCTATTTTAAAATTTAATTTGATATTGATTTAATTGCGATGCTTAATGAATTTTATTTATTTATTACATGAGCTCATACAGGAAAGATCTTGAGGAGCTTGGAGAGTGTGTTGTATAGAGTTGTGTTGTGGAGAGTTGAATTTTGAATTGAGTTGTCTAAGTTGAGTTATTTTTGGAGAGTTTGTTGTTTAGAGATTTGAGTTGAGTTGAATTTGAGTTTGAGTTATTTGTTAGTTGTCAAGTTTGAATTTGTTAAGTTTGTTTAAGTTGAGTGTTTCATTTTATGTTGTGTAGTGTTTTGTATTGATTGAGTTGATTGTTGAGTTTGTTAAGAGTTGTTTGAAGAAGCTTTTGGAGGGCAACTCTTTCAACTTCAGGCAGTAATTTAGCTTCTCACCAAATTAAGCAAGTATTTATAACTCCCAGGCAATCTATTTTCAAGCCATTTTACTTGCGGCATGCAAGAAAGTTTCAGAGATTTGAGGAAGGGAAGTTGCCCAAAATATGGAAGATTTTTCCCTTTCATGCAATATTTCAATTCAATTTTTTTGTTTTATTATATTAAAGATCACATTAACACTGTTCATCCATATTGCAAAACTTGCACTTATGAATACCATATGCTCAGATTCTTTAGATGATTTTGTGGCTGAAGGTTGTCAAACATCTTCTCATATAAATTGATGTTCCCTAAATAATTATAACCCCAATATAAGGTCAAATATGGCGATCACCATTTGTCACATAATTTGATACTACAAGCCTTTGTTAATTAGTTTTTTGTTTATTATTTTTTTTAATTTTGGTTAACTAAATTGAACAAATTGTGTTATGTTAAAATTTATGATTTAATTGATTATTCATTTAGATTAATTAATCAATTAAAATCAGATGTTAAGGCTCCAAATTAAGCCAAATAATTAATTTGCATTTATTTCAAATGATTATTTAATTAACTATCAAGTCAATTAATGAACTACTCAATACTATAGTTCATCAATTAATTCAACCGGTGAATTAAATGCTCTCCAATTTCAATTTTTTTTTTCTTAGAGATCTTTTTTTTTCAAAATTCACTTAAATCCAAAATTTTCAAGGAAATTTCGGCAGCCTCCCGGCGTCCCCTTCCCTCGTGGGGAGGTCGGAATGGCATTTGCCGTTATTTTCTTCCCGGCCGGGCCTAAGGTCGACGACGCGAGACCTTGAATTTAAAATCATCCCGACAGGACTTAAAGTCGACAGTGCGAGGTCTTTTTTTTTTACCATCTCGACCGGACTTAAAATCGACGGTACGAATCTTGTTTTTTTTTTATTTTTTAACCATCCCGATCGGACTTAAAGTCGACGGTGCGAGGTCTTCATTTTAAAATCATTCCGACCAGATTTAAAATCAATGGCGCGATGTCTTCTTATAATTTTATAAAAAAAATAAATAAAATCTGCTCTATACAAATTTGATTTGAACTTTGATTTAATAATAAAAAAACTGAGTTGAAATCAAATTCATAAAGAAAATCTGATTTGAAATCAGGTTTATAAAAATCTGATTTACAAAATATAATATTATAAAAATATGATTCAAATTATAAAATCTGATTTTTTTAAAAAAGATATAATTTATAAAAATCTGATTAAAAAAATCTGATTTAAGTTATAAAATTAGATTTCATTTATAAAAGCAGATTTGAAATCAGATTTATAAAAATCTGATTAAGAAAACTATTTGAGCAGAATGTGTTTGAGAGCAGGATATGTTGAGATTATAAAATATGCATTTAAATGGGATAAGGAAGAATATTTGCCAACTAACTGTTGCAGGCTATTATGGAAGGCACTGTCAACGCTCACGTGAGTGAGCAGAATGGGTTAAAAAAAATTTAAAAAAATGCTATAATAGAAAAGAAGCGGACAATTTCGCGTGGTCTCGATTTCTTAAACTGAAGTGGAAACTGGAAGAAAGTTGGTTCCCACAAGGCGGAGGCGGAAGCAAATTTAGAGTGGGTCGGCCGGCGTCCTGACTCTGAACTGTACTGGAGATTCAAACGACGTAAGATATTCAGAGAGCGTGGATACTCGTGAATAAAAAGAACAACGACGACTAGACGAAGCAAAGAGCAGGATTCTCAAAGTGTAAGTGTCTGTTGTTTCCTTTTTCCCTCTTTTTATCACTTGAATTGCGTAAAAGGGAGTTGCGGCGACGAGGAGCTGCGTTGTTTGGCCATCAACTCCTTGTTGTGGGACCGAATTGAGAGCGTGAAGAGATGCTTCTCTTTGATTATTTCATTTATTTGTCATTTCTGTTTATTTATTTCATTTCATATTGTTAGTCAAAAATAAATCATAAGCTTGTGTCCGAGTAATGATGATTTGATAATGCTGAACAATAAGAAACTCAATTAAAGTAGCAAATTTATTGGATCTCAAGAGTTGTAATATTTCCAACCCAAGTCTCTGATGTAATTTGGTTTACCAGGGATAAGGTATCTTGCTAAGTTTTCTCATCTTCAAATTTTTAATTCACCAAATTGGCATACTATTTTGGATCACGGATTTAATTGCATGATGGCAATATGTTACTTGTAGAAAAAGATAGACTTTTGATGTTTGCAATATTCTACATTCTCTTTACAGTGGGCACATCTTAGGTAAAAATGATTATATTTTTTTTCTTAAACCTTGGACTTAAGAATCATCCCAAGTATTTTCTAGCAAACTGCCCTCTGTTGGAGAGAATTTTAAAATATTGGAAGAGCTTTAGAAATTTAAGGCAAATCTTATTTTAATTTAGTCAACAGGGTCCAAATTAAGGGCCTGAAGTACCGTTAGAAGGTTCAAACCACAATTTGGATTACCAAACAGTTTCCAAACACAATGTGCTTATAGTCGAATTGAGCGGCTCGATAAGACAAATCCAACGAGCCCAAGATCACTGAATTTTGACATCACTAAGACCTTTAAATGTCCATCATCCATGATCAAGGGATTCAACATCAACCGTCCACACAAACCACTCCCCATTTACCCTTGATCTTCTACCTATTTACAAGTCATGCCACTCCATGAAATATATAAGTAGATACCTCCATTCTCATGAAAGGGGACCCCTAAGTCTAAGCAGAAAATAGAGAGATTGGAGATCGCTCTTGCCTCCTTGCCTCCTCGACCACTGCCGGAGTTTCGTCGGACCACCGCCTGACATTGTTGCTCCGCTGGACCACCACCTGACGTCTTAAGTTCTGTCGGACCACCACCTGACGTCGTTGCTCCGTCGGACCACCACCTGACGTCTTAAGCTCGTCGGACTACCACCTGACGTTGTTGCTCCGTCGGACCACCACCAGACGTCTTAAGCTCCGCCGGACCACCACCTGACGTCCTAAGCTCCGTTAGACCACCGCTTAACGTCGTTGCTCCACTGGACCACCACCTGACGTCCTAAGCTCCGTCGGACCACCGCCTGATGCCGTTGCTCCGCAGGACCACCACCTGACGTCCTAAGCTCCGCCAAACCACCGTCTGACGTCGTTGATGTGCTGGACCACTGCTTGACGCCATTGCTCCGCAGGACCACCACCTGACGTCCTAAGCTCCGCCTGACCACCGCCTGACGCCGTTGCTCTGTCGGACCACCACCTGACGTCGATGCTCCGTCGGACCACCACCTGACGTCTTAAGCTCCGCCGGACCACCGCCTGACACCGTTTTTTTTGTCGGACCACCGCTTGACACCGTTACTCTGCCGGACCACTACCTGACGTCCTAAGCTCCGTCGGACCACCGCTTGATGCCCTGAGCTCCACCGGACCACCACCTGATGTCCTAAGCTCCGCAAGACCACCGCTTAACGCCCTGAGCTCCGCCGGACTACCACGTGACGCCCTGAGCTCCGCCGGACCACCACCTGAGGCCCAGACTTCTGTCGGACCACCACCTGAGGCCCGAACTTCTACCGAACCGCCATCTGAGGTCCGAACTTCTGACAGACCACAACCTGATGCCCGAATCTTCAAGCAACGTAGGACTTTTAGATTTAACCACACAGTTGATATTTGTAATATGATCGCCCTTGAAGGCGAGTAAGCCCATTGTAACCTACTCAAGTTTTAGTGGAATCATTTTCAACTGGCTAGGCCCCATGATTTTTCTCCTTTCCAGGGTTTTCCACGTAAAAAATCTTATGTTCTCTGTGTGTGAGCCGGATATCCGTGCAACTCAAAGACGTAAGACTACAACTCTATCGCCGCGTATATTCTAGCATGCAATAGGAATGACTTTCTCACTGTTTTTTAAAATATTTTTTTGTATAAAAATTTTAATTGTTGTACTAAAAACGGCTTTAAAAAGTAGCAGAAAATCATCTCAAATGAAGCCTAATGCTTTGTTTGAAAAAACTTTCTTACTACTTTCTAAAATAAATTGGGAAGCTGCTTTAAAAAATAGTAAAAAAGATACTCTATTGACTTGTTTTAGAGCTAGTCTTCCAATGAGACACTGCATGGAGGGATGGGCATGAGCCACTGGAACTGACATGAAAGAGAGAACTATTAGCACTTGATGAATAGAAGGAAGATTGATGAAGAAATGTGAGAAAAATGATGGAATCCCTCTCATGATGTCTGTGCAAACAAAGCCAATTCCAGGAACTCGAGCAGTGCCAAGACAATGGCTTCGGCCAGTAAGATACTCTATCAGTCTATTGAATTGTTTATATTATAAGACCTTTCAGATTATTCTACCAATTCACGTGATGTTGACTCGGTACATTGAGTAGATTCTTTCGAGGTCCACTAACATCTATGTTGCTGGAATGCTTTTATTGAATTTAAGGGGCCGTTTGGATAATAGACTTGTGCAGGATTTGAACAGGATTTAAGTTAAATCTTGCCGAACATAAGAAAACCATATGTCGACGTTTATTCCTAAATCCTAGAGTTGGGTGGATTTATGGGATTTGGCCAAATGATGCATGAAAGGGGGTGAAAGATCGTTACCTTCGCAGCGAGCTCCTATTCTGACTTCTGATCCAACAAGAACAATGTCATTGAAAGATGCCAAGAAGCTTCTTTAGCGATTCTTTCAAAACTCTACTTCTCATGATACACACGAAGCCAAAGTAGCGAAGAAGCACGTGAAGCTGAAACATCAACGACGAAGCAATGAAGCATGCGAAGCCGAAGCAAGCACTTGCCAGAGAGGTTATAAACAAAAATGTGTAATGTAAATCCGCTAGTGAAGCATGATTTTGTTGGAATTCATTAGGATGAAAGTTATGGAAATTAAATCATCATTTTTTAAAATATATTTTTCGTCGGTAAACAATCAATTTAATTATTATTAATATTCATTCTTAAATAAGAGCTTATAACATATTTTATCAATTAATAATTAATTATTATATTAATATATAATTAATCTAATTTAATTTCTATTTTTTAATAAATTATTCTTCTTAAATCCTGAATTACTTTGCCAAATTGTTTCACAAGATTTAGAAGGATTTAACATTTTTTTGTCAAATAATTTTTGGGGATTTAACATTAGGAGGATTTAGTAAATTCGAATTTATAGGCCTTTCAATCCAAACAGCTCCTAAAAGTATTAAATCCCTCTCTTTTTTTCTGACGAATTCAAAACATACAGTGGATTCAGCTCCCTAATCAAGATTGATCTAATGAAAATTTTGACAATCCAAACAAATCAATGACATAAGATGAACAGCAAAGATGTTAGTTACAGAATTTCTGTCATCAACTACTTTACGGCATACAAAGGAAAAAGAACTTCGATTGTTCGATGAATCACCAATACATTCGGATTCTTATTCACTGCATCGTGTTCAGCTTTTCAGCTTTGATGAGCGGATTGGCTTCCTCCAGAAGCAGACGGCCAGCAGTCCGATAGTTAAAAGTACAGCCGTGGTCTTCAGGGAGGCGGTGGGCGGCACAGAAAACACCATTGCAGCGGCACTTGATCGCTCCCATGGCCAACCCCACCTTTCTATCGCACTTTGAGCACCTCTGCTTCGTCTTGTTCTTAGACTCGGTTACAGAAGCAGAGCCCTTAGATCCAATATGTCCGTTCTTATTTCCGCTCCCTACGATCGACGCAAGTTGTTGCGCGGTTTTATTGATATGAGAGGAGAAAATATGATCGCGGTAGCATTTGGAGCAGAGGCCAAGCGTGGCGTCGCTGCCGTAGAACCCACAGCCACTGCTGCAGAGGCCGCGGTCTTCCCCTCTCGCTGCTGTGTTGGATGAGTCCATGCGCAGAGTTTGGATTTAGAAGAAAGAGAAGCTTGAGGAAATTACAAGAAAGGAGGCAGGCAGTCTCTTCGCTTCAACGCAGTTAATTTCATGCAGAGGAGAGCAGATTTCCGTTCTATTTATAAGTTTTTAGGATTTCAAAATTTGTGCCGTTGGTATTTTGGGAATAATAATATATATTTGCAACAAATTAACTTTCTTAAAATATATCGCTAAGTGTACGTTAGAATTCCAGCAAGGCTGAGACGCTGAGTCACAGATTTCATCTACTTCGCTATCTATTTCTTATTCAGATATTTTGATTTATCTGTTTATCATAAATTTGAATTTCTTTTAAAAGTACTCGAACCTTTTATCCAAAAAACAGTTTTTAGATTTAAACCATAATATATTAGTTATAAATGATTAAATCGTTTGATAGATTACTGAATATCCCTTTCTTGTCCATCAATTAATCTATGGCTATGTTTTGGATGGCTTTTTTATCCCTTTTTAATTCAAAAATTTTTAGCTCAAAAAATTTTTGCACTAAAAAATTGTTTTAAAAAATAATAAGAAATATGTCTCAAACAAAACCTATATATATTCATATCAAATTACTCTTATCAATCTTACTCAAGATTGCATATAAGAGTTTGAATCTTCTTAAAAACACTTGTTGTAAAATTCAAATTTAGAGAAATATATAGTACCTTCATTACAATGAATATGAATTTAGTAGGGGATGCTATCATTTATATACTTTTTTATGATACGAAACAGACATATTTCAAGGCTTGTGACATTAACTTACGATGGTATTGCTTCGAAGGATAAACATTGGCAACACATCCAAAGATATGAGGAGGTAGATTTGGGACTGCAAGATCAACAATAACTTCTATAAGTGTTTAAAAGGCCGCTTTAAAGTTGAGAGAATGAGGGAATATTGTTGATAAGATATGCGACAGAGAGGAAAGCTTTGGCTCAATAGGATAAGCGAATGTATGCCTCAATGAGGGAAGCACGAGCAATCTCCAATAAGTGTTTATTTTTGCATTCAGCTAAACCTTTATGTCGCAATGTATATGGACAACTGATTTGATTAATTGAGCCACGAGACCAAAAATGGCTAAAGTTCAAAACTATAATATTCTCTGATATTATCACTTTTTAGCACTTGTATTCAAATATTATATTGTGTACCACTTGTGCTAAAAAAATTGTGGAATAGTAAGTTAACCTTTGATTTGAATTTTATCAAATATAATCAAGTCATCCTAGTACAATG
This sequence comes from Dendrobium chrysotoxum, assembly GCA_019925795.1. Lineage (NCBI taxonomy): Eukaryota > Viridiplantae > Streptophyta > Magnoliopsida > Asparagales > Orchidaceae > Dendrobium > Dendrobium chrysotoxum. The sequence goes on along the minus strand of CM034300.1, from coordinate 68,194,590 downwards.
ATCTATAGAAGTAACAGACCAATGTGCCTCCTAATGTAGGGACCTTTGATAGTCCCCAAGCATCAAAGTTAATCATCATAAATTACCAAACAAGGCATGTCCCACATGTTGATGCTGGAACCAAATTTATACTATATTCTTTGATAAACTAGTGTTTTTTGCTACTAAAGCTTCTTGTAGTCTACTGGAAGATATGGATTTCATATGCAAGTAATACAGCTTCCCTCTTAACACTGTGACCAATAATTTGTTGAGTTAGATTGTCCTAAAGCACATAATAATCAGGAAAAAAACAACACAAGATAAAATAGCAGTGATTTGAAAAATTGACAAAAAGTTATAATCAAAGGAGGGAACAAACTAACACAATCAAAATTTAAAGTATTAAAATGTTGTAAGGACTACTTCCCAATAACCTAGATGGTATTATTGTTGGTTGCAAAGACATAATTTTGGGAGCATAGTTTAATATTTGAGACTTATTAACATTAAATGTCATATAATCAGTAGCACCATTATCAATTATCCATGCATTATTTGAAACAAGTGTAGAAGTGGTAAAAACCTTACCAAACTTTTTATTGTAATGAGTGCATTTATATGTAGGTTTATTTGAGCTACTAGAATTCTTCATACTGGTGAATTTGGGAAGGTCTTGGAATGTCTGAATGTTGATGGTGAGAAATCATAATGAAAGCTTGTAGTTTCTCAATGTCCTCATTTAAGGTGATAGATCATATGGCTTCTTGATGGACTAAGGAATGGCATCACTCTTCCAGACTTAGGAGTAGATTACGATCTAAATTTCTAATCAAAGTTGATAAAGATTTGTATCTGATCTAGCAAGAAATTTATGCACTTGGGTTTGCTTAATGGACTATCAGCATGTTATAGCATCATTAAGATCCTTCATGGCTAAATCTTGATGATCTAGATCATAAAAGATTTTTATTAGTTTCCCATAGTATATAAAGAAGATTTGGTACCTTGTTTGGTTAAGAAGGCTCTCTAATGTAATAAATAAACATGTATCTCATTGTGACCATAATAAAAAGCTTTAGAAAGAGTACTCCAAATATCACGGGCAATGGGTTTATGAAGATAACACTCATGGTGTCAAGATTCATGGACATTAGAAGCTAGAATTTCACCTTTTGATTATTTGTTGCAACATGTGCAACAATGTTTCCTATGATGTAGGATTTTTTTTCTCATTCAGTTGTATGCATCTCCATCAACTTAGTACAAACATCATAAGTTATTTTGGTAAAGAGAAGCCTAAGTTAAAGGGACTAGTAAGAATAGGAATTGGTTTGCTTCAAATGGATTCATTTTTGCTATTATCATTTCCCCCCCTTTGCTTTTTCCCTCCTTTTCTTCATTTTTTTTATCTTTTTATTTCTTCCTTTTTTAAGTCAATAAGAGCCTCAGTGAGTTCTGGGAATGAATATGCAAGAGGTTGTTAGTGATTGGGGTCTTGAATAGGATTTGGTAGTGACATATTTAGTTAAAGAATTGGTGATCATACATTAAATGGCGAATCTGGACCATGGTCAAGCTAAATGATGTCAGTTGAGCTCAATGTTAGATTTGGTGCGAGGGACTAATAGAGGCTATTGTGCTAGTCTTAGTGTTGAAAGTTTTTGAATAGATATGAATGATACAATGATTTCAAGACTTGGGGTTTGAACTGAAATTTCAAGAAATTTGGCTTAGAAATTTTGAGAATGGTAAGAGGATCTTATTTTTGCTCTGGTGCAATATAAAAAATAAGGGTATAATTCTTGAATCTCGTTTCAAACTAGACAGAATAGATCTATACTTATAGATATTACACAATTAGTTATAAGTCCTATAATTAAGAAAATACTGATATTGAAGTGAACTGTTAAGTTGGATAATTATCCCGTATTTAATATGATTAAATCACATGGATTGTTGAGATGACAATCATCCCACGATAGATTAATCTCAACAAAATGAGATATATGAATGGAGGAAATTACGTGAAAGATTTTTTATTATTTTGACGGTGCATATTTGAAAAATACAAAAAGAATATGGCACGCTTCGTGCATTTAATAAAAGAGTTGTATAATTTAAAACTCTAACATATAATCGATTATGGCTATATTTATTTATGTTATTGTCAATCAATTTAGTTCATAAAATTTTAAAATCATTATCATTTTCTTAGGTATAATCTTTTCCACATTATAATTGTGTAATGTTGCACTCAGAATTTTCCAAGAAAAAAGAATATATCTAATTTTACTTTTTAATGCAAATATATAATTAGATTTAAATATTTTGTTTTTTAATAATCTAAGATCTATTAGGATTTTTTTCAAGTTATAGGGAACTTCTACTTTATTTTTGGCAATTTTCTCTAAGATACTCAAATCTTATGTATTCATAGCACCATCACTTTGGTTCTTTCATTCCCCAAACTTCCACCAAATATTGAAATTTATATAAAAAATTAACCCTTAAATTCATGAAGGTTTCATCATAGTTTATTCAATGATAGTTATATTTTGGGTAGATGTTAGATTTGTAAATGTGTATTGTCTCGACCCGGCCCGGATGCTCGATTTAACGAGGCGGGAACTAAAGTCGGATAGTAGGATCCATACATTTTAATTTATAAACAATACAACATCAAATTTTCTCCTTAAGTCTGAAGAGCCACTAACAAAAATAAATTCTCAAATACTTAGAGTTTGAAAATATCATAATTTACCTGTTTTCAATGTTGTGTCTTCTTCTATAAATAAATTTTTCTCTTTCTGTCATTTATAAATCTCTGAAGACTTACCTGAAATCAACAGCGGATCTAGGCGGGGTCCCGCTGGGGCACGTGCCCCTCCGAAAAAAAAATCTATACCTGCACTTCGCTTGGGCATTTTGGACGTTTCGACATTTGCTCGTCCTGTCGGCTGTTCGGCTTCGGCCTCAGAAGCTCTCGCATGGCGCAAAAAAATCATCTCGTCGTCTGCCTTTGGCCTCTACCGATGCATCCAGTCGTGAGCCGGCAACCTTGCATTTTTATTTCATGCACGAGGATCATCTCGAAACGGTGCGTTCGATTGTCGGTTGCTTGCATGCCTTCCACCTGGACGAGTGCAAGAGGGAAAGAGGGACGGTCGGCCTAGCATGCGTTCCATTTGGCCGAGCAAAAAGAGGTCTAGGGCACCGGCAATCCTTCGTTTCGCAAGCTGAAATGGAATGATAATGTGAGTTATATAGATCTTCCTCTCCTCCTTGATTGGATTTTTTTTTTTATTGGGGACTTTTCTTTCGTTTGTTGATCTTGGCATATAAGAGAGGCTTTGAGAGGGAGCTGAGAGGGTTAAGGGCTGTAAGTAAAACTGAGAGGGCCAAGTGCAGTAAGTTCTCTTACCCTAAACCAAATCGTTGCATATTTTCTGCTTCCCAAACAAAAAGGTTGCAGGTTTTCCCTTTTTCTAAACTACATGATTACACAACTTCCCAACTAAGCCATTCTGCGTTTCTTCCTATCTAAAGCTAAATGGCTAAAAATATATTTCTTATTTGCTACAGTTAACTAAGTGAAATGGGATTGTGTTTTTCCATATTTAAAAATCTCTTAAGATTTTGTTTTAGTTTTCTATATAACATTTCGTTTGCAAGAATTTCGTTTGATATTTTTAGCTTTCTATATAAGATTTCGTTTTCATTTGGATTTCGACATTTCATTTGCTGTTTTTAGTCTATAAGTTTCTGTTTTTACTTTTTAGCCTTTAGTTTTCTATTTAGGTTTAAAAAGTTGAGGGGATTTAAAAAAAATAAAAAATAGGCCCCCTCTATGAAAAATTTCTGGCTCCGCCCCTGTCTGAAATAATTATTTAGTATAATGAGTTTACAAAGTAAACTCAATTGTAATCATTATCCAATTATAAAAATAGAAAAATATAAATAGATTATCTTATACTTCTTTCTTAATACACAAAGTTCTTGTATGTACATCTTTCATGCATTATAAACCTTCAATCATAAATATTACATTTCCTCATAATATTTTCTTTAACAGTTTTGACATTTTACTTTCTTTTTCATTTCCATTTCCACTTGCACAGGAGAACCGTCTAAATGTATCAATTAAGATATAACCATTTTCATTTCCATATTCTTTTTCTTTATATGTGCATAGGTATGTTGCTTCCCTAGCCAGTATAATACGAGGGTGAACTCTTCTAAATTTTGTATGCATATCCTTTTTCTTGTTATAATTATTACATCTATTTTATTTTCATACATATATATATAATTTTTACCTTTTCTTTTTATTTTCCATTTGATCAGTATTTATACATTGGCATATGATGATTTTACATATATATTTCTATAAATCTAATACATTTCACTTTAATAAAACTTTCAAATATTTACAACATATAAATTTATCAGAAGACTATAATATCGAGATATGTATACCCACAATATTTATGATTTATGTTAATAATCACACATTTAAAATACTGTATGCATGAAATAAAATAATGAAATAACATAAGTTACCCACTTTGATTCTTTCAAAACTTCGATCCTTGGTACAACCTAAGAAAAACACACAATCATGTAAATTTTTCTATATTTACCTTTCATAAACTTTGCATAAATATGCATTTAATTATTTCTTATCTCAAACCTCGAATTTTCTTCCTTGTTGAATCGGACTCCTATAACTTTTAATCTCTTCCTTTCTAAAATCTCTAAAATTGTACTATAAAATTTTCATGAAAATTTGATTTAACTAATAAAATTTAATAATAAGTACATGATAGAAATTACTTACAATAGGGATTTTCAAAAATCCCAAAATTTTTCTTCTTTCTCCCTCACAAATCTCTTCTCCTCACTTCCAATTGTCTTTCTTATCTTCAATTTTAATATTTCTACTAATTAGAGAAAGGAATTGAAAATTATTTATAAAAATTTCAAAAACAAATATTTCTCCTCTTTTCCTCGTCGTTCCTCTCGCTCGTTAAAATTTCTTCCAAATTTATCACTCCTTTAATGGTAGAAATGAAAATGAGTTACCAACTCTTATCTCCAAATACATTGGATTGCTAAAAATGGCGAAAGAAATCCTCCGAATCCTCCTTCGTAGGTTTCGGTCGTCATCCCCCTCCGCTCTCTGTTTCGCGAAAATTGACCCCCCAATACGGGATCGCGACTCATTTAATAGAACTAGCCAGTTTGGTTGAACTGGCCAGATCCAGTTCTCACATGTATAATTCTAATGGCATATGCATAATTCTCCTTATTTTTTTTCTATTTTGAATAATTATAAAAGTTGATTTTACATGATGATCAAACTTGATATGGCAGGCTTTCTAAAGATACAAACCTTTTATCTGGTTTGATCTGGGTCTGAGTTTGATTTGTTGGTCTTCTCTCTAGTTTTGTGTTTTCTAACTCCTTTTGCAAATAGTCTTTTAATATATGAGAGCTTAATGAATTATCCAAGCTATGGCGTTCCTTTTTTGTGCTTTTTTTATTACTGAATGGAATACATTGATCATCTGAGTGTTGACTCCTTTTTGAGGTATAGGCTGTTGGCCTCCCTTTTCTCTAAGTTTTATGCTTTCTATTTTGTATCTAGTTAGATTCGTTGGCTCGTAGGTTTTATTTTATTTATGTATTTGCCTAAAAGGCGCTAGTGAGCATTTGTCTCCATTAAGGACTTGTATTTCTCAATTAATTAACGCGTAAGCCCAACTAAAGAGTTTCTCCCAAAAAAACAAAACAAAAAAACCTTTAAAATTTTTTTTCTTTGTTGAATATATGGCGCAAGGTCAATTATAGATCAAATTATATGCATATGCTAGTAAACATTAATCCAAAAATAAATAAACAATAGATTTAAGCATGGAACCACGACCCTAGATGCTAGAGAGGACAACACTTGAGTTATAGCTCATTGGTTTTGTTGAATATAATTTTCTATGGAGGACACCCAAACCTTACTCTCTAGACTAGCAATAAATTAGGAGAGAGAATGGTAGAGAGAGGAAGAAAAAGAAGTTATAAAAAGCAAAGCTACCTTTACTAATTTAATTTTTAAAAATTATAAGATGAATAATTAATATTGAAAATTAGATATGAGTAGATTAAATTTTGAAAGCATAGCTAACCTGAAGATGGAATTAGTTATCTCATCAAGCCCATATATCAAAATTATTAAGATTGTATGAGAATTCTAAAGCAAAAGTTGATATTCAAAATCATTAATTATGTACTCCACAAAAGAAAAAAGAAAAAAAAAGAACTACAAATAGTTTTTAAAAAGAAAAAGAAATGAAAAATATCAAAAGAAAAAGATAAGTACATTCAAAAATTAGTATCAGTGAAAGCTTAAGATTTGAAATACAATCTTATATAAAAACTATAAAGGATAAGATGAGAAAGAACTAATGTAAGGGATGGTGAACTAATTCTAGACAATAATGTATTATCCTGTATTTTAGTAATTTTATAATATCACTTTTTATTTTGTTTAATTATTTAATCAGAATTATAAACTTTTATTTGCTTGAGGACAAGCAAGAGCTTAAGATGGGGAGGATTTGATAAGTGTAAATAATATTATATTTTATGTGTTAATTTATCAGTGAAAATATGTTATTTCAGCTATATTTGTGTAAGAAAATATAAAAAATAAGCAAAATTTTAAAGTATAGAACTGCGTCGCAGTGTCAGACACAATATCACTGTAGTGCCATCATTGATATTACTGGAGCGCCCAAATATGGACATAGCGGTGCTCAGTCTCTGTTTGACAGTGCTGTAACATTAGAGGAGTTAACGTCACAAAGCCCATCCAACTATCCCAACATTGCAGCATTTGAGGAGTCAGCTACGCAAAGCCCAGTCTCTATCTACACAGTGCCACGGTGCTAAATTCTAACACTGATAAGTCAAGAGAGTGCCAAGTGGACATCACTGTGCTCAACCATCAACAGCATCGTGGTGCTACAGTTGAAACTATTCAAGTCATGATTTGCCAGTTGATTCATTAAACAGAGTGTTCATGTTAGCAAGCGTCGCAATGGAGAAAACTTTTAGCGCTGCGGTGTTAGTTCATTTTATGGATGCTAAGGTACAAGTGTCTCGAGTTCCGTAGTGCCAGAATCTATTTTCTATATTCTTATAAATAGTCTGTTTGTAATGTTAGTAGGAGAGTTCAATCAATTATTTAATTTCAGTCTTTATAGCGCTTCTCTAATTTTTCTTTAGGAGTGACAACTAAGAAAATTCAGAGAAGTACTAGATACATTCCATTAGAGTATTTGGCTTGTGTTTGTGGAAGTAATTCTGTAAGTTCCAAGTGAGGTATAGAGGAGATCATTGAACACATACAGTGATATCTTTTCTTCTATACTTTCTTTCTTTTGTATAATTAATGAAAATGAATATTCTTTATTTATTTTTTATGTCTGACTAAATTCTCTAATTTTGGATCAATGGTGTAAATAAAATATGGAGTATTAATGAGTTCTCTTCATTAATAATTTCATGATATTTTTAATATACTAGATCTTCATTTAATGTACATAGTGATCATATATATAGTTAATATCAAGTGTAATATGGAGCCTAGAAATAGGAAAGCAGACAAAACCAGGAATATTGGATTGGTATGATGCAAACATAAGCATAGTGCTTGTCATGTATCAAATTTATATAGATAAATTGTTATGAGGGGATTTTAATAGTACATACTTTACTTATTATTTTAATATTTTCATAGGGTGACAGACTATAGGAGTTTAGAGTGGTATGGAGGTTGGAAGAGTTTAATCTATTATTTGTCTCTTCACGCTTGACTAAGCAGTCGGTGATGCACATGCTCTTAATAATATCAATATAAAAGAGAATCATTATGAAGCATATTATATTTACATTCCATTAATCCAAAATAATTTATCTCAATAGTGTTTCATTTAATTTTTTATTTTAAATTAAATGATTGAATCTCCACCAAAACTTATTTTTATTGAGTAAGATAATTATTGTAGTTGAAGTAAAAAGTTCTGATATTTACAAGTAAATATTCTTTCTCATGGGATCGATACTCTACTCTATCACTATATTATTTGATGTATACTTGCATATATTAAGTGAGATTTTTTTTATTTTTATATAAAAAAACCTAAGCATTGTTTAGGAATTGATAGAGCCCTAAATTATTTTAATAATTATTTAGGTTACTCCACTGCCCCCATCACATACTTAAATAATATTATATTATTGCAAAAAAAATCTAATTCAATATCTCTTAGTAGCATTCCATAGAAAATAGCTTCGAAGTCATCATGTTCACCTCATTTTACCTAAACTCATTTGTTCATGATAGTTTTGCCATAACCAAAATATTGTGTGAAATTTGAATCCATTTATGTAATAGCCTACATATGTTTTAACTTCATGTAATGGGCCACAAGCTAAATGCATTTTATTATGATCAATATTGATATTCTCTCACCTTTGAAAATAGTAATTACTTTTCTTCTAAAATGGAATGATACATTACGATAATATTAATTAGGCTTACGTCAACACATAACCAATTTGCAAACTTTCTTTCTGTATCACATCAAGTTTTAAATTACTCAAATTAGGTATCACTACAAACTTAATCATGTAAAATTTCTTACTAAGATAAAGTAAAATCTCATGACCTTTCTACTTGTCTATAGATCAAATTAAAGTTGATCATATATTACAATTTCAGCCTTACTTCATGTATATTTTCTACTCAACATAGTTAAGAAGCATATAAATCATTACAACCTACTATTTGTCATATCAATGTGATACATGCTTGTGTAATGGCTTAGCAAGATGGCTAAAAATTCTTATTGGCCCTTGCGAACATGCTTTTTGTATCACTTATTCCATTTTCGTGTTTAAAGTTCGCTAGAACTACATAAAATAGAAGGTAGATGTCTCCTATATCATATAAGCCTCACAAATTGAGCCTTCAATGTTAGCTTTATTCATGACTTACTTATTCAAGTGATACATTATTGTACAGAAAAAATTACTTGCAATGTAAACTTTGATGGTGTAAGGTTTAAATAGTTTAAATTGAGATTTATAGTTTAAAAGGAAACATCCAGTGATATTGTATTGTCCTCCTAACTATTACCACATATGCTAGATGAACCAACAAGTGCTCCATGAGACTAAGAAGGATGGAGAAAAAAATTGCTTAAACTTGCAGATCATTTCAAAAATATTTTTCTCTAAAATCTTTAGATTATTTATATAAAATGTAGTGGAGCAAATATCTTGAACTAAACTACTCACAAATTAACTTTGGAATAAATCATGAAAATTGATTAGTAGTAATTTTTACATAATGACATAACAATAACGAATTTTCATGATATAAATTTGCGACCTTGTAACTTGACGCACTTGAAAGGAATTGAGACGTAACCATCAAGAAATTTTAGATTTTTTAGCCACATACATGTCATTTACTTGATTTTTTTATTAATGTGTACAATGATTTAGGTTTGAAATTCTTCCCATTAAGCTCAATCATATCAAGTTCAGACCTTTTGCTTAACAATTTTAGGTCCAACCTTCCTTGAATGCTATCATTTTTCTTCTCATTCACATACATCATAGTATTGAATATGTTTTCAAATACATTTCTTTCAATATGGATCACATCAAGGTTATGACAAAAAGATAGAGAACAAGTATGATAAATGTTAAATTATACTCATGTTTGTCCAATTATGTTCCTTGTGGAAGCCCGAGAATCTTCTGCTTGCCATTATCTTTGTTGTATCAACCTTTGGATAGTGAAGAGACCCTTACAAATAAATCTTTGCCTAAAATTCTACACATATAAGGATTGAAATCAATAACACATTTCTTTATGTTATCCTTTTGTTTATGATATGAGTTGTTAAGTAGAAATAATAATTTCCTGTAATTGAAAAAAAACAATTTTTCCCCCTATTCTGTAAGTAGAATGATTTACTACACTCCATAGAGTAAGGACATGTCAATCGATCATGAATGGTCCATCCACCCAACATTCCATATATTGGGAAATCACTTATCCTTCATTTGAAAATTCTATTTCTTAAATTTATCATAAGTTATTAATCCTTCATTATAGAGTATTTTAAGCTCTTCAATAAGTAAATGTAGGAAGACATCAAAATTTGTTACCAGACTTTTAGTGTCATGAATGATTAATGCTAAAAAGATAAATAAATATTTCATGTACATCTAGTATGTTAATATTGACTTCAATATCAACTTTGGGAATGAGTCAATCACGCACAATGAAAACCAAAAGTGAAAAATATGACGTTATGCCAAAGTTGTTCAAAAAATATTGAGCAAAAGTCAAAATTGCTAAAATGATGTCCTTCCGCAAAATCAACAATATCAACATTTTAGTGACAACTGAAACTATTACGATTGGCACCAATATTAATTGGGATTTTCAATAATTAAAAATCAAATTTTATGTGTGTGAAATGAGGATGAGTGCAATACATAAGCGACAAAAATTTTGTGCAAATGAATCAATATGCATTTTAAAACAAAATAGCAATTTTTGATAAAAATTCAAATTTTAATGTAAAATTAATGTTTTAATTTATATATATATATATATATATATATATATATATATATATATATATATATATATATATATATATATATATATATATATATATATATATATATAAACTTATAAAGGTAGTCTTCACCTGATCCTCTAGTGCAATAAAAAATTATTGGTACCCTAAATATTCATCTAAGAAACAGTAATATGGGTGTCTTGTAAACTTATCTAACATCTGATCAATGAATAATAAGGGAAACTGATCTTTCCTAGTAGTTTTGTTCAATTTTTTATAGCCTATACATATTATCTATTATGTAATAGTTCTTGTGGGGAACAACCCATTTTCTTCATTAGTTGCAACAATTAACCCTCTTTTTTTTGGTACATATGGATTGGGCTCACCCAAGCATTTTCAAAAATAGGATAAATGATACCTGCATCTAACAACTTAAAAATTTTCTTCTTCGTACATCTTTCATGACAAGGTTAAGTCTCATTTGGGTGTTATGCTTTTGGTTGATGGTCAACTTCCATAAAGATTTCATGCATACAAATGGCTAGTCCTATTCCCCTTATATAAGTAATTATCCAACCAAAAGCTTTTCTATATGTCCTTAACACCCTCATCAACTTCTTCTCTTGTGATTTATCTAAGTCAGCAAATATAATGATAGGTAAAGTTGATGCATCTCCTAAGAAAGCATATTTAAGATATGCATGTAAGGCTTTTAACTCTAAAGTGCGTGCCTTTATGATTGAAGGTTTCAATGGAATCCCTATAGATGTCATACTAAGGGCTCAAATATCTCCTTATGCATTCTAGGAGCAGCTCCTAAGAAGAGAGCAATATCACTTCTAAGGTCTCCTATCTCATCCTCAATCAACACTTTCTCAACTAGACCCACATCCAACATCTCATTGATACTCTCATCCACACCCTATCCACTAAATCTACTCTAAAGCACTAACCATCACTATTCTTATTGGAAAATTGCAAAGATCTAAAAACATTAAAGGTCACCTCCTTATCTTATGCTCTCATGATTAGTTCTCCATTTTGAACATCTATCATGTCTCTATGATTGGCTAGAAAAGGTATCCCTAGAATTATTAGCATCTCCTTTTCTTCCTCCATGTCTAACATAATGAAATATATACATAATATATACTTGTCAACCTTAACAAAATATCTTTTATCACCCACCTAGGATAAGTAAAGGATCTATCATGCAAATGAAGGCTAACAGTTGTGGATTGAATCTCTCTTAGATGTATTCTCTTGAAAATGGACAAAGACATAAAGTTTATACTAACTCTTAAGTCACATAGTGCATTTTCCATAAATCTCTCTCCTATAGTATAAGGAATCATAAAACTACTAAAGTCCTTTAAATTTTGAGGGATTTTCTTCAGAATAATAGCACTATATTCCTCAATTAGTTCTATAGTTTCAAATATCCTAATTTCTTCTTCTTGTTCAAGATTTCCTTCATGAATTTAACATAGCTAGACATTTTCTTAAGAGCTTCTATCAATGGGAAATTAATAGTCAACTTCTTAAAAACCTATTAAAATCTTAAAATTTTCTTATCCAAATTCTCCTTTTGAATTCTTTGGGGAAAGGTTGTGGTGTTCTCTCTACTACCTTTCTAATGAGTTTTTCTACTTCTAAGTTCTGCTTAGGTTACTCTATGGGTTGGTTGGGCTCAGCTTTAGCTGCTTGGTTTTCAACATAGTCTTCCTTTCTAATACTCTCTTTTAATTCTTGCCCACTCCTCAACTTAATTGCTTTGCACTACTCCTACCCATTATCTCTAGGGTTGTTGACTAGCATAATACCCCAAAGGAAACAAAAATGAATCATACCTGCCGAAATCCTTTCCAAATCCCGCAAGATACTGCAAAAATGCTGCTGAAGTACTATGCATGCGGCGCCATTTACGTCACTTCCCAGAAATCCCTCGCCGAGCATCGATCGCTGCTCTTCGACGCCTTTAAAACCCAACCAAACGAAACCTTCGGAGGCTCCATCCGAACTCCTTCCCGCATTCAGCTCTTCGCAAACCTTCCGACCTCCAACATCCCTCTCTTCCGAACCCAAATCCATGGCCAAAGTTTCGATCCACATCCTCTTCTTCCCGTCGGTCTCGATCTCCACCCTTACCTGTAGACGCGAACCTCCTCCCTTGTCGAACTTCCACAGCAGCCAAGCCACTGCCTTCACCCATCTGATCCCCAACCAACTACCGCCGATTTGCTTCATCGCAAGCTGTAGAGATCCCCACGGCGACCACGACTCCCTAGCCGAAGCCCATCCAACGAACCAACTAAAGCCCATTGCCTGCTTCGATTTTTTCCAAGCCCATTCATAAGAGCTACACAACCTGCTCTGACCCTAACCTCTCCGACTGATCTCCCTAGCCGACGCCAACAGCAGTAGCCGAACTCCACCTTCCCTTCTCTCTGTGATCTCTAAGCCCAGCCAGGCCCACGACCAGAGCCGCCCGACCTCTTCTCCCTCTTAGTCGAAATCCACTTTAACCTATTGAACTAAGGTGATCTTTCTTTCTCTAATAGATATGTATTAATGCTAATAATATATGTATTAATACTGTTATTAATACTGATATAAATAATGTTATTAATACATATATTATTATTGTTATTAATAAATATATTAGTACTATTATTTTAAATGTGTTGTTATTATTGTTTTAAAATTACTGTTATTATTATTATTATTTGGGATTAATTATAATTAGTCCTAAAATAAATTCAATTAATTTATAATTAATCTTAAATTACATATAATTAATTATATATTAAATGTAATTAATTATAATTAATTTATAATTAATTATAAATTAAATCTAAATAATTTATAATTAATTTTAAATTAAATATAATTAGTTGTAGATTAAATATAACTACTTATACTTAATTTATCATTAATTATAAGTTAAGTGTTTCTCTTGCCTCGATCCAAGTGCCAACACCCCCTCGTATTTAGGCAAAGGTAAACCTCTAAATACTAAAACTCTGCGAACCCATTTTCGATGCTAACACCGCGACAAAACAACCACCTATACACGCTTTTCTTAACGTGGTAGGAGGAAGTTTGTCGCGATTTTTGCAACGAAACGGGTAATCACTCAAAATTCCATTCTCGACATTCGTGTCGAGCCGACAAACTTCCTATACATGCTTTCTTAAGCATGGTGGGAAGGGAACCCGGTGTGACACCTACGGCGAGGCGGGTAGGCCCTATACACAGTTTTATTAGCTTGGTGGGGATAATCTTAAGTACCCGTACGCGACTCTGTACCTGCGGGGAAACAACTGCTCTTCTTTTCAGGTATATTTGAAGACCCATACACATTTTCTTAAGTGTAGTGGGGATTGAAGACTTTACACGGCCGCAGTGTCCTCGAAAAAGGGCACCTACCATACACGTTTTTCTTAGCGTGATGGAAAAGGCCCAGTTTTTCGTAGTTTCCCCTAAACGGGGGAGACGTCGGGAGGCTGCCGAAATTTTGGGTGAACAGAAGACCACTTGGACCTGACTTGAACAAAATTTGGACGAACAAAGGACTCGATTTGGAGAATGAACTGAACATAAAATTGAGCCTAAATCAAACTTAAATGAACTCAAATTTAAATGAAATCGAACATGAATTTGGATTTGCAATAAATGACAACAAATTGGACTCAAACAAGAACTTGATTTGAATATTAAGCATGACTTGATCATTTGAACCTAAGCAAAGATTTGAGTTGGACCACAAAGGACTTGAATCAAAGTTCAACCAAGAGCAACTTGATTTTGGACCAAATGACACGAACTTGAACATTAAGAGACTTGAACTTGGATGATTTGAACAATATGGAACTTGAATTCGATTTGAATCAAATTCAATCAAGAAGAACCTGATCTGAACTTGAACTGGAATCGGACTTGAAGGAACTCTAAGTTGACTTAAATAATAATGATAATCATGCAAGCAAAGGCTATGTGGAAATACAATGATATGCATATAATCAACACAAGAGCATCTCAATGAGATATTAAGGTATCGGCAAACGAAATGCAAATGCTAACGAGTGAATTCGCTACATGAGATGCAAGTTATCCTCAGAAGCGGTGAAGGACTTATTACATGTGACATAATCCATGTAGAAGCAGTAACCAATGAATATTATGGAGGATATAATGATATATTTGCAAGCGATGTTATGAAATCTCCAACAAATAGCACAACTTATCTGTAAACAAACAACGCTTGATGTCACCCTAAAAATCAAAAGTATAATGATATGAAACATTCACTTGCAAATGATAGTAGTCTGCATGAAATGCCTACCTCAACTGTGTTCACACATAACCAAAAGATTATACCTGCTTGCAAATGCGTATGACAGCCTCCTATGGATATGAGGCCATCATATAAGTGAATGCAGTTATTCTTTACAAACATCAAAAGACTACCCATAATGAGTACGAAGGGCATTTGATGAATGTGATAATGCTCTACGGACAATATCAAAATGCAACCAAGTGCATTTGATCCTTGCTATCGACCACCACATAGTATCCATGCGAATATGCAGAATCAATCAAGTACACTGGTCCTCTACAGACAGAGACAGATGATGATAATGAAAGAACTGTGGTGTACACAATATCACATCTACTAGCGACAACCATTAGTAGATGATGAATGTAGTATTTTCCTGCAAATACATATGTAAGGAGTGCACATTGAATGCCACGACATGCTTATAATTAATACAGATAAAATTGACAGTTCACTCACAAGCAATATTGATATATATGCTATAGAAATGATAGTTCCTCTGCCAATATATACATACACTCATACATCCAGTATATTGTCTACGAATAAGTGTATGAAGGATTATAGCGGATACAAACTCCTACGAGTCATCGTAGAAGACCCGTCATCTATACTAAATGCTACCTACAAGAAAGTGTAGAGGAACGGTAGCAAATGTAGAGGCCTACGGGCAGCACCAGAAATTTTATATGAAAAGTAACCTACCTACAAAAAGAGAGACATCAAGCCTGTGGTGAATGTAGTTACCAATAAAATAAAGCAGGAGAATCATTAGTGCACTGTAATCCACTGACAGAAAGTGATGAGTAGTGCACGACAGTCTACCTGTGCAAGGTAACAAACAGCTCAATCCATAAACTGCTACAATGCGCCACCAGATCTGCAACACTCACACAAACAAACAGAAGGCGTCTACAAGCTTCAGCGCCACGCCACCGAATCTGCAACCTATATACAAGTAGATAGAAGGCGTGTACGAGCTCTCAAGTAGATTGCTGCATTTAAGTGGCGGTTGCCCGCACAACTGATCAACTGAAATATTTTAAAATACCCCCGCACATGCACTATAATTTGTATACACTTAGGTACACAAAAAGGGGGTATGCAACCAAACACCCGTATGGGCCCCGTCGAGCGTGTTATTGATATACATGTGACGTCTAGGGATGCTACGCAGGTCAATAAATTTGAACCCGATCCTCCTAAAGCAAGTAAATAGGAGTTGATAAGATTCATCAAATAATTATAAATATCCCCCAAACACCCACATGGGCCCCGACGAGCTTGTTATTGATACACACGTGACGTCTAGGGATGCTGTGCGGGTTAATAAGTGAATTCAAGTTTGAGCCCGATCCTTCTATGTGGGTAGATAGGAGTCGACACGGCTCAAACCTTTAAATAAATATGCAGTCGCGAGGTCGACCGGGATATTTATTTTATACGTTCATATTAGGCCTTCAAGGCTTATAATCAAGAGAATTCACTTACAAAGGCATAAAGCCTACAAAACTCGATCCTCTGTCGATAGCTCGATAGAGTCGATAAGGTTCAACCCATAAATACAAATGGCTCCTTTTTACCCCAATGATGGCCGTGTTAAATGCATATCTCAACCGAAGGGGTCCATTCCAAATAATTTAAATGCCTCCCAAACTCCCATAAGATCCAAAACTCCAAACTCCAAATGATCCCAAAATTCAAAAATATTTAAAACTGAAATCCAACCATCAACCACTTAAAGCATAAAATTCATCCAACATCCATAATGATTTGTCGAGATAGACAAATTGAAATTTACTTCAGCTCACATAGAGTTAATGCCTAGTCAAAAATATCACTAGGATCCATTCTCAAATAATCTCCTGCCAGTAAGGACGTGGTACGTGTCTTCTAACCGATAATTTTGCCGTTAAATGGTACTACAGGATAAACGGTTATGACCCGGGGCCCTCTGAACCGAGTGATTTTACCGCCAAATGGCACCACAGACTACCGGTTATGACCAGATCCAATACGTTCCTTAGTGGTATCAAATCCTTGAGATATGAATCAATAGGATATGATTGATAGGGTATAAAGCCCTCTGTTAGCTAAGGTAGATTCAAAATTGTTCCCTTAGATAAATACCCACCCCAAGTCTACAAGGTTCCCTTGGACGAAGCAACCAATGGCTGCCGACAAGGATCCTTCTGTCAGGTTGAGTCGACTACCTCCTCTGACTAAGTAGACCAGGGACCACGATGGTCCGGGATGACGGAATCATGGGATCTTGATCGGGTCTATCATCCATTCCCCCACCATCCGCTTTAAGTGCAAGATGGTGAAATTTTTATTTTAAATATCAAATTCTCTAACACTTTCAATATTTCAAATACACATTGTTGCTACTATATGCCAGATGCACGTATCTCCTACATATCTGATTGACAACTAGCCCTAATCGAAAGTTCTCTCTCATTACCGGGAGGGGTAATTAACTATAGGGGCTTGCGCCTATAGGAAACCAGAACTCAGATCATAAAGTCCTCGTAAAATGAGGGCGAAATCTCTGGGTAGTGTCTTATCTACAAACCCATCTGTCTTCCAAAATTTACCCCAGAACTTAATCCGTTAAAACTCCTCCCGAAGAAAGCAAACGCGGGCAGAGGCCGGGGCCGAATTTTTGGAGTCCACAAGGGTTCACCTCAATTTTGCTAGGCAGTGATCCTTAGGGTCTATATTTATGGAGCTAATAAGTTGTTCTAATTTATTTTCAATATTTCTTATAGCTGGTGCTTGGCTCTGTAATTAGGTCCCCATTTACGACAC
Source organism: Dendrobium chrysotoxum (assembly GCA_019925795.1). Lineage (NCBI taxonomy): Eukaryota > Viridiplantae > Streptophyta > Magnoliopsida > Asparagales > Orchidaceae > Dendrobium > Dendrobium chrysotoxum. Next base: position 68,176,794 of record CM034300.1, on the reverse strand, counting down.
TAAATTTTGTAAGGAAGGCTTTATATCCTTATATTAATCATTGGAATTAAACGCAGTAAGAAAGTTAGGTCTAAGGTTTCTAAAATTAGGTTATGCTTATATCATTCCAATTGCCTATAATATTAGATTACTTACTAGGTATATTAACCCAAAAGTATATAATGAATTTATTTTAAAAATATAAAATTTGATCCAGCAAACATCACTATGATGTTGGGCTAGCAAGCTCAGCGATGCAGAGAAAGCAACACTGTGGCACTGAGTTCTCTATTCTACTGTAAATCTGGGGATGGCATGTAGCCAGCGGGCACTAGACCTTGTACACCGTAACATCGGGTACTTTTTTTTTTTACTTTAAATATCCCTACCACCCTCCACCCCTCCCCTTATTCATTTGGCTTATCGGGGAAGGAAAGAAAGAAGGAGAAGAGAAGAAGAGAGAGAGAAGAGAGAGGAAGTGCTTCAGGGTGTTTTCATTCATCGCATCTGTTACAGATTTTATTCTAATTTATTTGAGTGACTAAACTCTCACTCCTATTTTTAATAGTTTTAATTTCTACAGTTTCATCTTCCCCAAATTGATAAGAATATATTTTCTCCTAATTTACCAAACTTTCTTCATATAACTTTTTTGTATATGATAGATATGCTTCTTATGAATATTTAGATTATAATATTATTAAATTTCACTAGGTAGGTAGATAGTTATGATTTTCTGAAGTAAATGTATAGTATATAGATGTTTATGCATTTAATAGATTAGAGCATTTCACAAATGATATTGACTTATATTGTGTAGAAAAAAATAATATGATAGATATAAGATAAATATGATATTTGCATGTAAGTAAAAAAAGCTGGTTATCAATATTATAATTAACACGAGTTGGCTCTTAACACATAATTCTTTATACATGAGGGTAGATCGACGGGCTTTTCTTTAAAGATGATTTATGATGTAATTCCGATTAACATATTTACAAATTACCCCAACGGGCAGAGCGTGACAACTCTTTATAGATTACTGAGAGCCATCTGTAATGATGATGATATAATGAATAAATGATAAGACACATGGATGACACATGAAAGAATAAAAATATCACTTTAAAGCCAGATGTTATGTCTTGCTATTCATAATCTCATCCATGATGGCATTTACATGATAACATATGAATTGATTGATAGATAAAACCTGCATTGATACTGATACAACATGGCATAGTATATGATAGAGACATTAATAGGAACACTGATAAGCCTATTATTACAATATAATGATCTAGCATATTGACATGACATATTGATAGACAGTTATACATGACATATTTACTGATAGAAGTATGTGATGGAACCATCAACATGAATATAGTTGATAGATAATTGAGGCTTAATTCAATGTTTGCACTTGTTATTGATTGATAGTCATTTTATCAATTTTTTTATAAATTGACAGACTCTTTTTGCTCATTGAATAATCTGATCTTACTTATTATATTGGTTTAGCTATTGATTGATATTTATTTTATATATTACTTAGTATTCATTCTGATAACTTATGGATTTGTATTGACTAAAATCGAAGCGGACATATTAATTATTTTGCCTTGCAATGAATGTAATGATAAGTTTTGGTTACTTACTAGGCTATGTGCTCATTATATAATTTTTATACGATTTCAGGTAAGGGTAGGAGCGTGCAGTTGGAGGCTAGTCAATAGGTGATAGTTTTGGTTTTTCATTTCTTGCTCTTTGGTTTCATCGGTAATTTTGTAGCATATTATTGGTAATTTTATGTTGTATATATTTTGGGTTGTCAGATATGTAAATATTTGATGAATAGTAATGCAATTATATTTTTCACTTGTATTACATTCATTCGAGCTTTGTTTGATGTTTAAAATATAAAAAGATGTGTAATTCTTCTTATTTAGATTCTAGGGCGCCACACTAGGTCAGTGATTATTTTTTATATTTTGATTATTATTCCATTTAAAGTTTGGATGATTTTTCTAACTTAGATTGTTGGTGTTGGAGTAAGGATTACTTTTCCTATTATTGACTATTTTTAGGACTCTACATTAGGATTACATAGTTAAACTATTTAACCAGACATACTCTCATCTACACTTACAAGTGCTCCCTAGCTAGAATTTACACCTAAATTATTTAGCTTCCTAGAAATAGCAACTACTTGTAAGGTTAAGATTGCTAAAACATTAACTTCATGAACATTAGCTATCTTCTTACGATGAATCCAATAAGAAGTCCATTAAAAGTTAATTTTTAATATTTCTTATATTGATGCATTAGCCTCATCAAAAGATGCTGACATTAATGATCCCTCCACTAAATAGATCTTAAAGAAACCATAAGCCCATTGTAGAAGGTTTGAATTATTAGCAAGTCAAGTAAAGCATGATGTGGACACTTCCTTACTAATTCCTTAAATCTCTCTTAGGTTTCATCAATCGACCACTATCAAATTGGGTAGAGGAAGATATGTTATTCCTAAGTTTTTCATTCTTAGAAGGAAGAAAGTATTTGGCTAAGAACTTTTGAGCTAACTCATTCTATGTGATAATTATGTCAGAGGGTAAAGAGTTCAACTATAATTTAGCTTTATCCCTAAGAAAAAATGGGAGCAACCTCAATTTAATGGTATTATTAGGGACTTCATTATACTTGAAAGTGACACATATCTCTAAGAAACTAATAAATTATGTACCATTTTAATGATTGCAGGCTTTAGCTCAGAGTTGTTATCTATAATGGTCAGTCTACTAATACTTTGGTGGGTTCCATCAACTAATGGGTTAACAAAATACCTAACTGGTTTGGGCTGCTTTTCTTTATTAAGTTAATTCGCCATGGTTTTTAAATATTTTTTATACTTTCTAGATTTTTTAATTTTTTAAGAGTTTTCTCAATTTCAGAATCAAATTGTGCTTAAAATGAATGTTCTCTACTAATAAAACTAATAAGAAACACTCCACACAATAGATGAAATAATACAAATACAAAAAATGAATATAACAATAACTATTTATATGAAAATTCAAAGCAGACAAACTAAAATAAAATATAAATAGAAATAAGATTAAATTTGTAATCCTAAAATCAATATTAACTTAGGAAGGATAAAGCAACGATTCTCCGACAATGGCACCAAAAAATTTAACTAACTTATACGGTGTTACGTAAGTACATGTGTCATTCAAGTAGTATAATGATTAAAATGTATCGTTCCCATTGAGAATAAATTTATTGCCCTTTCAATCTAATTACCAGTTTAATTAATCACCGAATTTATCATACATATTTAATAAATTTTTTATGAAGAAATAGAAAAAATTTAACTGCAATGCTTTTAAAGATTTTTCACATTTTCTAGGAATTCTAAATTTATGAGTGTAATGGTTATTATGTGCATACATAATAGGGCTACACAATTGTAATTATAAATCAGAGCACAAATAGTTCTTCATCTCTATTAAACTCATTAGAACTCTAGTGTAGTCATGACTAACTATGCTAATCCCTAACTTCAGTGCATGCACAATATCTCCTTAATGATCCCAGAGCCTTGAAAATTCATATGTCTATGTCTTTAGGATTCTTTTCACACTTCCTTATTTGTTTCACTATGCCTCATGTCTTTAGGATTCTTTTCACGCTTCCTTATTTGTTCCACTATACCTCGATCGAGGATGTTGATTTCACTAGACTTTAATATTATATACGGCCAAAACATAACTTAATGAAGAGCGAGAAAACATGAAATATTATAGCCCTTATCTAAGTAGCAAAAAATCCCATTCTCACATCATAAATTTAGAAATAATAAATTAGCCAATAAGTTGCATGTTGAACAAAATAAACAATAAGATTTTTATTTCAATTCTAAATGAAAAGTTCACAAGTGAAACAATCAAACTAAGATAAATTTTGAAGCAAAGGCTTGCTCTGATCTGTAAGTTTGCTCCTGAATTATCTCAATCCACAAACACACATACAATAATCCCTTATTGAAAGAAAACTGGAGAAGAGAGTGGGTAAGAAACTCTCTCAAACTCTCCCCAGAAATTGCCCCAAAAACTCCTTTCTAAAAGTCTCATCTTTTTCAATTAAATCACCTATTTAAGTTGCTTTTCAAAATAGTAGACAAATTGACTAGCACAGCAATAAAACTATAGTGCCCTCAATAAATCATCGCTTTTCTTATGCTCATAACTAAAAACTATCACACTAATGTGCCGCTAAGGTGATTTGGCATTACAATGCTGGGTGATCTGGTGATACGGTGCTAAGCTCTCTATCTTGAATATAAAAATTTCCACTTCAGAGCGCTGCAGCGTTGGAGGACATAGTGTTGCGATGCTTGGATTAAACGCTGAGGTGCTGGTTGTCCTACACTACAGCGCCTTCTTCTCTGTCTTTGGGCATAAAAATTCTCCCATGAGGAGCTGCTACATAGAGAAATGCGGTGTTACGATGTTGAAAATTTTGTTTTGACTCCGAATTTCAACTTAGATCATTAGCCAAAAATGAATAGGGAAAACGTTTTAATGATTCTTTAGTGACTTGGGATATTTTATAATAAAATAATTATATAATAATTATATAACTATATAATTTAATTAATTTTCACTATGAAATTCATATACATTCTTTTGGAGCTTCAAAAATTATAGAAAAATATTCATAAAATAGCTCATTTTATTTAAAATTTTTTGGTAAAATCAGTTTGTAAAACGGACACCAGACGGTCCCAAGATCCCTACTTATACCGATATGTGTTAATTTCTTAAGAATTTGCACCATTGCCCAAAAATTACATAAAAAATCTTATAATTAAAACAAAATAATAACTATCTTATGAAGAAGACAATTTTTAAGTTTGACTTATGATGACTCCTAAAAAAAATTATTTATCTAAGTTAAAATTTGAATTATTGCATTAACTCTTTAGCAGCTGAATTTTATTTTTACCTTGTGTTAAAATTGCACTCATCCTTGAACTCAAGTTAATATGCCTATCTTATTCTAAATCAAGTGCTCTTTTTGAGGTTCAAGATTCTCCAATATTGTCCTCAATAGTAACTTGAATTTGCTGTTTGCTCACCCCAAACTTGGATTTATTAGCCAAGAGCTAAATTTTACTCGACATTCACTATATTTTTTATATATGTTTCATTAAGTCTCACCAGAAAGGAGCGATATCCCTGAGCATTTTTAAGAGAGGAGATAGTTCCCCAAATCTCTAATGGATTAATTTTGAGGAGAACTAACTTGTTCTTTCACTTTGAATTTGTCAGATACGTAAAAGGACTCGACGAATTTAGGCGAGAATGAAACTAATTTTTATTTTATAACATGAGAAAAAATCTTAAATTCTTATACATAAGCAAATAAGAGAACCATGTTTTAAAGAAAAAGAATACTTAGATGTGAGATCTCCTTTTCTCACATGTATGTTTGCAAGTTGCAACAGGTATGATTTGGGTTGCTTGAAGCTGTGGTGCATCCTGGGTTCTTGACATATATGAGCACATATCTATTTTCCTAATTCTTTTGTATAGATTACTTTGCATGTATCTTCTATTTTTAAAATATTTTGATTTCTCTTATGGATCTCTAGCTTTCAAATTTTCTCTTAATCTAAATCAAGTACTCCTTCTGATGTCTTTAAGTATTAGATTATTTCTCTTATGCTCTAGCTATCAAATATTTTCATCGAGCTCCTTCCTTGTTTGATCGAACCTATTCAAATTCATCAATCCAAGAGCAAAAAACTGAGCTAAAGGGTATAGTAAAATGTCTCCAAGGGAGGGGGCAAGGAGAAGCCTTATGGGAATGTCATTTGATGAACGCATACATCTAAATGAATATTTTTCAAAATCAGTTTAATATAAAAAAACACATAATTTTAATGAACACTTTATAAAATCAGTTCTATATGAGAAATATATACATGTAATTTTTATCTACATCTTGAGGTACAATGGATCTTAAGGTTGAGTTTTCTTACTAAAAAATAATAAGGGAGTTGTCCCACTGATTTGAGGGAAATGAACAATTTTTTTAATGAAATTCATACTCTTTGTTAAGTGTAAAATGTATCTCGGTGTGCTCAAGTTTGTGGTCAGCCTTCCCCAAACTCAGGTTTACTTGTTGAGGCCAACTATTTACTATACTATTTCTACATTTTATTAAACTGACTAGAGAGAAACGAATTCCCCGAGTTATATCTCATGGGAGAGGCAAGTTCTTTGAATTTCATTGAGAAATAGGGGCAAGTCGTCAAGTTGTTGAGACTTCAATTCGCCTCTCTTTGTACTATAGTTACAAAGCATTCATTGGAATCATTGAATTAATGATAATTATTATTAGGCCATTTTTTTAAATGAGAAAATTCTCTTCAACTCTTTTTGATTTTTTTTTCGATACATGTGGATTATAAAAAAAATCTTAACAAAAATTTAATGACTAAGATCATCTTCTTTTTTTATGGATAAAAAATCTTCATGTCCTTCTCGGCCCATGTTCTTGATACCTCTTTTTCCACATACATCTGGAGTTGATAAGATCTTAGGTTGATTCAATTCTGATTATTTAAGGTCTTTTCCAAGCTAAGACTAATTTGGTGAGTATTAATTGCCCAATTGTAACATCCACCTTTCTCAAGACCAACTTCTTAATATGGAAGGCCTTCTCTCTAATGTTTGATTAATAAAACTTAACCATTCTTCTTTTGATCGCATCCTATTTGATTAATGACTATATGGGTGTTGTTCAAGCATATCTACAACCTTTTTTTTTTTGCCTTCTTTATTCCTTTCTTTCTATTTTGCTAACTCATATTCTTCAAAGTTTAAAGCAAGCACCACTTGTTGGTTGTGCAACTCATATATTGGTTCTGAGTATAGCCTCTGTCCCATGAGAAAGAACAAAGAGAGTCTAGCTTGTTTTCAAGAAAGATGTGGTTCTTAGGGGCCATAAAATGGATGGTGATACATCATCTCATTTTCTTTTAGTCCCTTCAACATTCTTCCTTAGGTTTCCACTTTCTCGTTGATCTACGGGTGAACTAAGGCAAGCTTTAGACAAATTCTTTATAATTGACATTTTTAAAAAAATTTATTAGATAATTGTGGCCTATCGTCTATAATTATCATCACTATGAGTCTATATCTACAAATAATGTCAGACAAGATAAAGTTATGAAAAACATTCATGGTAGTCTTTGCCAAGGGATTCACTTCAGTCCAATCATAGTAGTCAACTAGCACCCGGATGAATCTCCTTTAGCCATTAGGTGTTGAGAATAACCGTACCAAATCCATCCTCTAAATGGCTAATGGCCAAGGAATGGAAATCTACTATAGAATAAGACATGGATGTAGTTGAATTGGAGTAAATTTTTTACACAACATTCATTTTTTTAGAGAAAGCTTTTGCATCAAGGTTAGATAGAAGTACCCATGCCTAAAAAACATGTGCACTAAGATTCTCCTTCTTGAGTGTCTCCCACATTCTCCTAAATGAACTCCCCCAAGATTTTCTTAACTTCACTCATTTTTACACACCTTAAATTTAATGATGTGACCGACCTACAGAACAACTCACCTCCCACTAGTAAGTTATGGGCAGCCTCAATCTTATATCTTTGCGAATCACTTAAGGTGGATGAGATTTCTCCAAAATTTAGATATTAGATGTAATGATCTACTTAACTCATTGAGGATTCTCCTTCAAGCCCCATTACCTCTGTTTCTTCAATGTTGGGATGGTATAATTTTAAGGTGGGTTGACCATCTAAGCTCCTCGACTCAGAGAGCAAGTCAGGAAGCTAGTTCTCTTTCCCTCATAATATGTTATGTCATGAAGTATTCAAATTGGTCAACTTCTATCTTCACCTTAAAGAGGTGCCTTTGTAGGATTTCTTTGGTGAACTTTATATTGCCCATTGATTTGAATAGCTTAGGGTCAGTTTGTCATTATTTTTTTTTTATTTCTATTTTTGCTTTCTATTTTTATTTGGATTTTCTTTTTTTTTTTTATTTAATCCTTTAGTACAAAAGAAATATATATTTGATATCTTAGACAACCGTTATTTTTATTTTTATTAAATATTACATAAAATGTTCATGGCGAATGAGGGGGGTGATGACAATGGTGATAAAACTAAGTAATTTCGAATAACTTCCTTCCATCATCAGCAAAGTACCAAACCCTGCAACAAAGTTGATTACTTCGCCATCTAATCGACCAACACCTCCAAGCTATGACATCAACACCCTTATCCAATATATGCAAAATGAATAGATATATGTGCTATTCAATAAAATTTTGAAAAAAAAAAAACAATTGTAAAGCATTTTTATTTTATATCAATATATAATAAAAATATAATATAATATAATATAAAATAAGGATAAAAATAATAAAAAACAATGCCCTTTAATACTATGATGAACTGATCAAAATGAATACAAAGAAAAAATCAATGCCAATTTACAAAGACATGCTCATCGCATCCATCTACGGGTGTAAACGAGTCGAGTCGAGCTTGAGTTATGCTTAACTCGAGCTCGGCTCATTGCCAAAATTGTGAGCTCAAATGGCGTGCTCGAGCTTAACTCATGCAATAGATGCAAGCTCACAAGCCAACTCACAAGGCATAACGGGCCAACATGATTCCTCCTGCTTTTGCTTTTGCTTTTGCTTTCAATTTCGCATTTGGTTCCGCCTTCCACATATTCGAGCCGCTCAACGAGTCAACCAGTCGAGCAACAACTCAATCGAATTCAAGCTCGATCATCCAACAAGCTTGTAAATCTGCTCGAGCTCAAAACTCAATGAGCTTGGCTCGTGAGCTCATTACAAAGTCGAACTCGAGAAAACTTGCGAGTCGGCTTAACTCGTTTGTACCCTTACATTTATCCATCACCAAAACAATCACAATTGAATCACTTCCCTTTGTTGAGCTCCATGCAACATCGAAGGGACTAACTAGTTCACAATTCTCAAATACTTATATTTGATTAAAAGAATATTAATAAAACGCATCTTAAATTAATAAAAATCTCCAGCATCAACAATTTGGGACATTTTACTTTGATCCTACAGATTAGAGGAATTTAAATAATAATATTTTATCGTTCACAAAGGACAATAAACCAACTAACTAATTACATCAGATGCATAAACTAAAGCAGTGTTTGTTAACAAAACTAACATTCTATGCACATTACGTGCTCTGATTACTTTCACTAGTCAGCATATAATGATAATAAACAAGATGAAATGAAAATAATTCTTATGCCAAATTAGTAAGGGTCTGTTTCGACAACTTTATTACCGCTTTGCTTTTCAGACAACAACCGCAATTTCATTTGAACACTTGTTTCTTGATACTTTCACACAACTTTTCAAAAATTTCGATGATGAAAAACTGATTTCTAAATCATAATAGCAAAATTATTTTCTTTACATCAACTTCACAATCAATTTTATAAAACGTTACAACAGTCCCATACAGACCTTAAGTTTCTTCAAATTATCATGTTGTTAACATATTGTACTTTACTATAATCAATCACTATTTCATTTTTTTTGTAATGATTTGTAATAAACCTGAAACATTTTCATTTGACTATCAATAATAATTTCCATCTAATACAAATTCATATAGCATAACAATCTAATTATATGCTTTTACAAACTAAAAATTCCATAATTTCAAGGATTGGTGCATAATGATTAAAACAGCATAAACATCACCAACAGCATCAAGATACTTCACCTGTTTACAATGGATATTTTGTGCTGGGCTAAGCAGTGAAGTGCGTATGAAGGAACACAGCATCGCTGCACAAGGAACAACTACAGGTCAGTACGAAGGCATTTGCATTCAAGAAATTCTAATCTAGATTTCAAGCAATATGGACTATAATCATAGATTACAGAGATACAAAACTACATGTTTTAATTAATCATATACATTTTACATTGGCGCCATATAAAGATGATGAAAAGATGAACCTAGCCAGGCTAAATGGTACAAATATCACAACATGAACAGATCCAGAGATTGCATGAAACAGGTTTATTTTGTAAACCTGATAGATAGGGGAAGTAAGAAACAGCCAAAAATTTTCTTGAAGCCGCAAAAATCTTGGCTTCTCCAATGGCTTAGAAACGTTCATAGAACACAACAAACACTTTCACTTTCCAAATCTATCTAGTATTCAGCAGAAGAGAAGCAAGAATAAATGATGAGTGCCTTCCCTCAGAAGTATTCTGATGATTTTCAAACTTCAGGGATCATTGATCAAGTGAGGTTCATGAATTTATAAGTCCTCTTCGATAGATGTCCAAGTTTGCTTTCTTAGTATTTAAGGAAGCATCCTGGTTGTGAATCGCTGCAAATCAAGCATTCAATTTAAAAAAAAAAATCATAATATGTAAAGCTTATCGAAGCAAAATATCTCTTGCACTACTTCATCACCATAATGCAGGATAGAGAAAGCTCGAGATCATCACTGTAATAAAAGGATATTAAAAAATTATTCAAAGACAAGAAATTCATGTCGAAAATAAGAGTTATATGTATTTGAGGAACAATGTTCTTAAGTTTGAGAAGTTACAAATCCTCATAATGGTAGCAATAGTTTTCTTAGCGGCCACAACAATAACCAAGAAATAAGTTGGAGTGCTTTCCTTTGCTTGCACAAGGAAATAAAGTCGGACATACTGTGGGCTCCGAAAATTCGGCCCCGGCCTCCGCCCGACTTTTGACTTTCTACGGGGGGAGTTTTAACAGGATAAGTTCCGGGGTAAATTTTGGAAGGCAGATGGGTTTGTAGATAAGACACTACCCAGAGATTTCGCCCTCATTTTGTGAGGACTTTATGATCTGAGTTCTGGTTTCCTATAGGCGCAAGCCCCTATAGTTAATTACCCCTCCCGGTAACTAGAGAGAGCTTTCGATTAAGGCTAGTCGTCAATCAGATACATATAGATACGTAAGTCTGGCATATAGTAGCAGCATGGTTTGAAGGTTTGAATGTTTGAGGATTTTGATATTTAAAACAGAAATTTTCACCACCTTACACTTAGAGCGGATGGTGGGGGAATGGATGATAGACCCGATCAAGATCCCATGGTTCCGTCATCCCGGGCCATCGTGGTCCCTGGTCTACTTAGTCAGAGGAGGTAGTCGACCCAACCTGACAGAAGGATCCTTATCAGCAGCCATGGGTTGCTTCGTCCAAGGGTACCTTGTAGACCCGGGGTGAATGTTTGTCTAAGGGGACAAATTTAAATTCACCTTAGCTAACAGAGGGCTTTGCGCCCTATCGATCATATCCTATTGATTCATATCTCAAGGATTTGATGCCATTGGGGAGCATACGGGCTTTGGCCATAACCATAATATAATGGTGCCATTTGGAGGCGACCACCTGGTTCAGAGGGCCCCGAGTCATAACCGTTTATCCTGCAGTGCCATTTGGCGGCTAAACTGCCGGTTAGAGGACTCGTACCACGTCCTTGCTGGCAGGAGATTGTTTGAGAATGGATCCTAGTGATATTTTCGACCAGGCATTAGTTCTATGTGAGCTGAAGTAAATTTTAATTTGTCCACCTCGGCAAACTGTTGCGGAGGGTGGATGTGTTTTGCTTTAAGTGTTTTGATAGTTGGATTTCAATTTTAAATATTTTGGATTTTTTGGGATTTTAGAATTTTTGGAGATTTAGATCTTTGTGGGAGTTTGGGAGGCATTTGAAAGTGCTTGTGAACCCCTCCGGTTGAGATCTTCTGTCAACGCGGCCATCATCGGGGTGGAGGGTCATTCTCATTTATGGATTGAACCTTGTCGACTCTATCGAGCTGTTGATAGAGGATCGGGTTTCATAGGCTTTATGCCCTTGTAAGTGAATTTTCTTGATTGTAGGCCTTGAAGGCCTAATATGAACGTTTAAAACAAATATCTCGGTCGACTTCGCGACCGTATATTTATTTAATAGTTCGAGCCGTGTCAACTCCTATCTACCTGAATAGAAGGATCGTGCTCGAACTTGAAATCAAACTTATTGACCCGCGCAGCGTCCCTAGACGTCACGTGTGTACCAATAACACGCTCGTCGGGGCCCATACGGGTTTTGATTGCATATCCCCCCCCTTTTGTGTTCCTATGTGTATACAAATTAAGGTGCACGTGCGGGGGCATTTTAGAAAATATTTGTGAACGCCTTCTGTCTGCTTTTACAAAGGTTGCAGATCCGGTGGCGTAGCATTATATGATCTCCCCCACTGCTGTTTGTGGGCAGGTAGATGTTTTCATTCATGGATTGGAATTGACTTCAGGATACTGCATTTACTGAAGTCTTTCTGCATCTACCCACGAGTGACATGTTTTACATACATCTGTACTCGTAGAGAGATTGTATGTGTTGCAGATCTTTATCCTTGATAGTGTGCAGATCAATACGCTCATTTGTAACTTGATGTTGGTTGAGGGTTAAACCACATTCACTGACGATCTCTCCATATGTTTTAGTTTGCAAGTCATTACATGTTGACTATCGCTACTTGTAATCAGAATACACTTGGTGCTTGTTGCAAGGAGATTGTTGTTTGTCGGGTGAACTCTACCCACCATTGATCTTTTCAGACATTTTGATCCTCATTATTTGTAGGGTCCAATGCATTTGACTGCATCTTGGTCTTGTGTTTGTAGTAGATAGGCATGATCACTTGTGCGTTGCTCAGTGTTAACTCTAGAGTACTACAACGATCGCTCCCTTTATGCTCGTAGTGGTTAGGAATGCATGCTTGCCATGATAATATCACAGATAGTTCGGGTAATCATTGTAGGCTCTAATATTCACCATGCCTATCATGGAGAGATTGTCAGATCTCCAAATCTTGTTCAGGAGCATTTGTTTGAATGCACTGAAGGCTTGTTCATCATACTTTTCATTCTAAACTTTGCTTGCAAGTGGATTATCTCTGGGGTCTCTTGTCTACTAAGGATTCTTACACTTTCACTTGCATATTAATCCTTGAATTGTTAATTGATGCGTGACAGAGTGTATGGCATTTGTAATTCTTTAGCTCATCATGAGTCTTCACACCTTCTTGTATATTTAGTTTGTGCATTCCAACATCCTAGTTTTAGCTCATTGGAGCCCAATAGTTTGCAAGAACAACCCCCTTTATATTCACTTGAGTTCATTGTGTTCAATCAAGTTCATGTCATTTCAAATCCGAGTCTAGTTTGAGTCTTTATTGTTACACTCAAGCCCTTGCTTAGCTTGAATTTAGTGGCTTGTTCAAATGATTGAAGTTCAAATCTGGTTCAAAAACTTGAGTACAAGTCTTGTTGTTCAAAATAAGCTTAAGTCCACATCTTGTAAGTTCTCTGTAGTCAAACTGAAAGTCTTTGTTGATCTTCATATCAAACTTGAACCTCATATAATATTATTCATTCCTGTTTGTTCAATGCCACTTTCCTTGAATCAAGCTCAGGTCCACAAGTCCAACTTGAGTCCAAGTTTAAGCCTCTTGAATTCATTTAAGTTTGAGTCCTTTGTTTGTCCAAAGTTCAAAGTCTTCTGAGGTCCCACTCAAGTCCTTGTGGTTCAAATGTTCGTTCAAATCAGTGTCATTTGTTACAAATCCTTTCAGATTCTGCGTCCAAGTGCAAGTTCAGTTCCATATGGTTCATTCAACTTCCTCGTATCCTTTCATATGAGTTCAAATTGAGTTCAAATCAAAGTCCCGTTCTAGTTCGAGTCCCCTGTTTGCTTGTTGATTTGAGTTCAAATCTTTAATATTTGGTTCAAGTTAAAGTCCAGATTTGAGTCTCTCGTTATCCAACATCATCTGATTTTGAACTTAATTTGATTTCTTCTCAAGTTATATTAAGGTTCACTTAAGTTCGAGTTCAAGTCTCCTGTTCAAAGTCTTCTGAGGTCCAACTCAAGTTCAGATTCATTTATGTTTGGTTCAACCCAGGTCCTTGTCATATGAATTAAGTTCAAGCTCAATCTGGGACCTCTTTCCATTGTCCAATGCTTAAGTCATTTGGGTTCGAACTTTCATTCAAATTCACTTAGGTTCAACTTGAGTTCTCAATTCGGTTCAAGTTTATGTTGAAATTAGGTTCATTTGAGTTCATTCGAGTTCAAAGCACAAGTTCTGGTCCTCTTCCTTTGAGCTCAAATAAGTCCAAGTACAGTCATATGATCACCCGAAATTTCGGCAGCATTCCGGCATCTCCCCCGTTTAGGGGAAATAACGGAAAACTGGGCCTTTCCCACCACGCTTAAGAAAGCGTGTATGGTAGATGCCCTCTTTCGAGGACACCGCGGCCGTGTAAAGTCTTCAATCCCCCACCACGCTTAAGAAAGCGTGTATGGGTCTTCGACGTACCTGAAAAAGAAAAAGCATTTTGTTTCCCCGCGAGCGGGTACTTAAGATCGTCCCCACCACGCTAAGAAAAGCGTGTATAGGGCCTACCCGCCTCGTCGTAGGTGTCGCACCGGGTTCCCTTCCCACCACGCTTATGAAAGCGTGTATAGGCGGTTTGCCGGCTCGACACGAACGCCGAGGATAGGATTTTAGGTGATTACCCGCCTCGTTGTAGGCGCCGCACCGGGGTCCCATCCCACCACGCTTAAGAAAGCGTGTATAGGCGGTTTTCCGGTCCGCCGCCAACAACAAAAGCGGGCTCTCGGAGTTTTAGGGCTAGGAGTTATACCTTTGCAAGCATCGAGGTGATGTTCGCACGTGGATCGAGGCAAGGGAGAAAAGACTTGCACTTTTCCTTTTTTAATTATCATTTTTTTTTAATTATTAATAATATTAACTAATTATACTTAATAATAACTAAATACAATTGAAGAGAAATTAATTATAATTAATAAGTAATCATAAATGATTATAAATAATAATAATTAATTTAAATTAAAATAATTAGTCATAATTAATTTTTAATTAATTATAGTTAATTATTAATTAACTATAATTATAATAAAAATTAATCATAATTTATTTTAATTAAAACTAATCATTATTATTAATAATGAAATATAATTAGGATGTTTAATTATAATTAATTTGATTAAATATAATTAACTAATAATAATAATAATAATAATAATAAATAAATAAATAAATAAAATAAAATAAACCCTCCCCCTCTCTTCCTCTCTGTTTCGGCCAGGGAGAGGCCGCGGAAGCGCGTGAAGGGAAGGAAGTTACCTTCGAAGCAAGCGAGCTCCCAACGTTGCTTCTATTCAAAATGTCGTAACTTCCGATCCGACAGGAGGCGAACGTCGTCGAAGGGTCGGAGTCGGGCAAGGGAGAGGGGAGGCGACGGCTCAGGTAGGAGTAACTCTCTCTCTCTCTCTCTCTCTCTCTCTCTCTCTCTCTTTCTCTCTCTCTCTCTGGACCGATGAGGGCTAGGGCAGGGGGCGTCGGACAGAGCTGGGAGGCGGAATCGGGTTTGATCCAGTAGAGGAGGCCGACGGGAGCTTGCGAACCAGATGGGGATCGCGGTCTGAGGAGGTCGGTAGTGGGTTTAACGGCTGGAGATGGGAGGCTTTGGTCGCAGGCGAGAGTGGGAGAATCGAAGGAGGCGTTAGTTTGAATCGGAGGGTTGGGGAAGAGGACAACGGACAAGCGTGGAGAGGAAGGAGGTTCGCAAGAGGGGTTTCAGCTGTGGGAGGTAGAAGCAAAGTAGTCAAAAGAGTCTCCCTTTCTGCTTCCTTTTAAAGACGCGAAAGAGCCTAGTGATCGGAGCATGCACGCGGGAGAAGCGACATCTCAGCGCCGAATCGCAGATCTAGGATTACTGTAGCTGCGGCGGGATTCGACGAGATTTGAGCAGGATATCGGGATGGGGCTTCTGACTTCGGGCAGGTAAGCATATATTTTTTTATTTGGTAAGTTCTTGACCTTATGCAGAGGTCAACAAATGCCCCCCAACAAATGTGGTTCACGTCTAGAGCGAACCACGTTTGTTGTATGTTGATTGACCCTATGGATCTCTAGGTATTTGCTCTAGATGTCACATAAAGGTCTTCATCTAGTGGATCTCCAAAATTTTGCTTGGATGTCACACTAAGATTATCATTCTGTAGCTTTCCAATAGTCCATCTCTGTACCTTCATGGCTCTTTTCGATGCGCTTATAGACAATAAGAGGATTGACATGCTGACTTTAGTTAGGTAGAGATCCAAAAGATACTGATAGAGCACTTTATACCCAATTCCCTAAAGTAACACTTTGTAGATTGATGATAGTATATAGTAATGCCACTCTCTGTTCTTCTTTTAACACTACTGTTTTCTTAATTTTCAGTTCTGATTTTATAACTGTACTGACAATTCTTTGTTTCTTGTGCAGGTCACTACAGAGATAGGATCCAGTCAGTCAGCTACCACTGGAGATTTGGTTCTGGTACGTTTTTTAGTTTGTTTGTTCTGTTTCTTTTCTTTCTTTGACTGCTTACTGACCCTTGTTGCCTTGTGCAGGTTCCAGAAGTGCAGAGTACCTGGTCTTTGGAAGGAGCTGAGCAGAGCTGTTGACTTCCTCTTCAGGCATAGTTTATGAGACAAATTTGTAGTCCTCTGCGAAGGACATTGTACTTTTCTCTTTTTTTGTTGATGTAAACTTGTAAAAGAGAACTGAAAACTTTTATATGGATTCTGAATTAATAAAATGAAGCATTTTTTGTGAATTTTATTGTTGACGAGCTCTCTTTTTTACTGCTCCTGTGATTTCTGTGGTTGTACTTCAAGTTGTGATGATGGTATTGTGGATAATTTTAAATATTTATTTGGGAATCTCGGCACGCAGGGCGATGTCGACCGAAATAAATATTTAAAATGCCCCCAGCCCTTAGGGACACTTGTAGGTGTCATTTGGGATACCTCTTTTTGTAGCTTTAGTTTCCCTGAAATTTTGGTTCCTTTTGTCCTGTGCTTTGTGCTGCGGACATTGACGGAGGATTACCTGATTTGTCTTTACTGACTTGTCAGGTGATTTTGTACCTTCTGCCCTTTGCTTCTAGCTTTGGCGGGCTTGATGAAGGAGTGGTTGCTGGTGACCTAAACCCTTTTAGGATTGTATTAGGTCGTTGGCAAAAAGTCATCGGTCCAGAGCTTTGTGCATAATGGACTTGTTGATGACAGAATCCTCTTAGTTCAGCCTTAGGCTTTTCATGAACTCTGGGATAATTTCTTCGGTCCTTTGCTTTATGCTTTCGCGGACTTGTGGAAGAAAAGTTCCTTCGATCCTAGCTTGATGCTTTACGGATTTGTTGAAGGGTTTGCAGGTTTTGGATTCGATTGATAGTACCAAACTTGGGTAGTACCTTGATCCTTAACCACTTGAGGAGACTTTGATCTGAGTCACTTGAGTTCATCAGATCGGGAGAGCTGAGATTTAATAGCTCTTCGTCCTCTGGTTGCTGAGATGGGAGTTCCTCTACTACGGCCTTTTTTATGGCGTGTTGAGTAGATGGAGCTGCCAGCGATCCGGCCATATTTGGGCGTGTTGGATCCGACCTCTTACACCCATTCAGGCTTCAGACTTGAGCTAGGGGAAATGTGCTTCCCAATGCTGATTTTGCTGAAGTTGATAGATTTGGAGTCTTCCTTCGTGGTTGAAGATTTAGAGCCTACGCGAATTTGGTAGTTGCTCGAGATTCCTCCTTTCCACTGGAACTTTGATTCTCCAGCCAATTAGGAGAATTTTGTAGACTACGATCACTTGAACTTATCGAGTCAAATTCGCCTTCGTACTTCCTACAGTCCCTACTGACGGGTTGACGAAGTGGGGGTTCCGCTACTACGGCCTTTCTTATGGCGTGTTGAGTAGACGGAGCTGCCAGCGATCCGGCCATATTTGGGCGTGTTGGATCCGACCTCTTACACCCACTCGAACCTTAAGCTTCAGGCTGCTGAAAGACTTCAGGTCGTTCTGACTCAATTTGTTAGAGTGTGTAGTTGCGAAAGTCTCCTTTTTTGACTTTCAAATTTTTGTACGTTGGAGAAGGTGATGTCTCGATCTTTTGAAAGACCACCTGCACATACTTTGAAAAGAATTTGTTGTATTCTTTAGTATAAAAGAATATTTGTGTTGGTGATTTTAAATATTTATTCGGGGATCTCGGCATGCAGCGCGACGTCGACCCGAATAAATATTTAAAATGCCCCCTGTCTCGCAGGGACATTTCATAATGGAATAATTTTGAGATTTTGATATTTTAAATATTTATTTGGGGATCTCAGCGCGGAGCATGATGTCAACCCAAATAAATACTTAAAATGCCCCCTGTCCTATAGGGAGATTTTGAAATGCATTCTTGCAACACAAGAGAATTTCAAAAATATAAAATGTAAAGTGTATATAGATATGCATGGAATACACAATACATTAAATATAAAATTTCCTTGAGCAATTTTACGCATGGTACTTCTTCAGGTGTCGACCGTTGATCGGCGGCATGGGCCTCTGACCGTGCAGATCGATAAGCTGGTATGCTCCTCCTTGGTACACCTTCTCGATGGCGAATGGGCCTTCCCAGTTAGATACGAACTTGCCACCAATTCTTCGGTGTGGGATGATTGGTCTTCTCAGCACCAGGACCAATTCTCCTTCTTGAAAGGATCGAGGGCGCACCATCCGATCAAATGATTTTGCCATCCTTCCTCGGTAGATTTCTAAGTTTTGTTGGGCTTGCAGCCTGACTTCGTCGAGTGCATCGAGCTCCTCAATTCTTAGGCGAGCATTCTGCTCTTGAGTAAGCTCATTCTGGATAGCGACCCGAAGAGACGGTAATTCAACTTCTAGTGGCAAAACGGCTTCAGCTCCGAACACTAGTGAGTAGGGAGTGGCTTTGGTTGGTGTTTTGTAGGTCGTACGATACGCCCACAATGCTTCTGCCATCTTTGTATGCCATTCTCTTTTATTCTTGGTGAGGATCTTCTTCAACAACTTCACCAGTGTCTTGTTGAAGGCCTCAGCCAGACCATTGGCTCTTGGGTTATATATAGACGAGTACCGCCAGTCAATCTTGTGACGATCTACAAACTTGTAGATTTTTGTACTCTTGAATGCTGTGCCATTGTCTGAGATCACGCGGCGTGGTACACCGAATCTGTAGACGACATTGTGGGTGAAGAAATTGATCACGTGCTCGGACGTGACTTCCCTGAATGGTGCCGCTTCCGCCCATTTCGAAAAGTAGTCTGTTGCTGCAAGAATGAAGCGATGTCCGGCCGAAGACGGCGGATCTATTGGCCCAATTATATCTGTGCCCCAACATTCAAATGGCCAGGATGCAATTGTTGGATGTAGTGGATTTGGTGGTTGATGAATGACATCACCGTGAATCTGACATTCGTGGCACTTCTTAGCGTGGTTGATACAATCTCTCACCATCGTAGGCCAGTAATAACCCATTCTTTTAATTTTGACAGCCATCTTGGGACCTGACTGGTGTGCTCCGCAGAGTCCTTCGTGAACTTCTGCTACCACTTTATCAGCTTCCTTGGTCCCTAGGCACCTTAGCCACATTTGATCAAAAGCTCGTCGGTACAACGTGTCATTGACAAACGCGTATCGTAATGCTCTTTTTCTAATTTGTGCGGCCAGAGATTTATCTGTTGGAAGTTTGTTTTCTTTGAAGTAGTCGACGAATGGTTGCTTCCAATCGTCTTCGACTTCAACATCTAGGCAATCCAACCACGACTCTGAGAATCTACCAGTTCTTCGTCTTTTTACTGCTGGACGTTCCCCTGGTTGATTTTTAATAGTGATTTGTTGTGGATGTTGAGGATCGATCGGGGTTGCATCCTGCTGGCTTGAACCTGGTATTCCTTCTGCCTGCGGGAATTGTAGGGTTGCTGGCTCTAAGACTCGGCAGTTTTCAACCGCAATGAATATAGGTGGCCTCTTATCCTCATTTGCAAGCTCCTTGGCCAGTTTAGCTAGACAATCTGCTTTTGCATTCTGTCCTCGAGGAACCTGAGTCATCTTGACATTCGGTATTTGTTTTAGAAGCTCGAGAGCTCGCCGGTGATAGTGAGCCAATTCAAGTTTGCAGATTTTGTAAATGCCCAGAACTTGATTTATCACAAGTTGAGAATCGCCAAAAATTTGAAGATCTGTGATTTGAATATCAATTGCAATCTCCAGCCCTGCTATTAGAGCTTCGTATTCGGCTTCATTATTGGTCCGAGGTTCAGTTAGACTGAACGAGAATCTCATTATGCCTCCCTCGGGTTCTATAAAGACTAGACCGATGCCAGCTTGGGCCTTTGCAAGATTTGGAGGTTTGGGAGACTTTATAGACGATGCCCCATCAAAGTACATCTCCCAAAACGGTACCTTTTCTTCTTCATCAACCTGCATGATTTGTTCATCTGGCAAATCATCATTGAGCGGAGAGTCAGCTGGGATTGGATGTGCGGCGAGAAAATCTGCCAAAGCTTGTCCCTTTACTGCTTTCTGTGGCATGTACACTATATCAAATTGCAGTAATAGCACTGCCCACCTTGCCAAACGACCTGTCAACGCTGGTCTTGTCATCAAGAACTTCAGCGGATCGATCTTTGATATCAAGGTGATTTTGTGGGAGAGCATATAGTGGCGGAGCTTCTGGACTGCAAAGATCAACGCCAGACAATGTTTCTCAATTGGAGAATATCGTACTTCTGCTCCGATTAATCTCCGACTGATATAGTAGAGTGCATTTTCTTTTCCTTCCTCATTGTGTTGGGCCAATAATGCTCCGAGGGACTCTTCTAGTGCTGCCGTATACAGTATAAGAGGCTTCCCCGGAATTGGCGCTGCGAGAATGGGTGGATTCAACAAGTATCTCTTGATACTGTCAAATGCTTCCTGACATTCTTCATCCCACTTGAAGCGAACGTCCTTCTTCATCAATTTCGAAAATGGCTGGCACCTACCCGACAGATTCGATATGAATCGTCGAATGAAAGCCAGTTGCCCTTGCAAGGAACGGAGTTGACGGAGACTTCTTGGCGGTGGCATCTCAATGATCGCCTTGATTTTGTTGGGATCGACTTCTATGCCTCGATGACGAACGACATAGCCAAGAAATTTACCGGAGGAGACCCCGAAAGCGCACTTAAGGGGATTCATCTTTAGATCGAACTTCCTGATTCTTTCAAATACGATCCTCAGGTCGTTTAAATGATCTTTTCGGTCCATGCTCTTAACGACCAGGTCATCTACATAGCATTCGACCTTCTGATGTATTAATTCATCAAAAATATGGGTCATCGCCCGTTGGTAGGTGGCACCAGCGTTCTTCAAGCCGAAGGGCATGACCGTGTAGCAGAAAATGCCGATGGGCGTTCTGAATGACGTATGCCTTTCATCCTCAGGAGCCATCTTGATCTGGTTGTATCCTGACGATCCATCCATAAACGAGAACATGTCATAATTTGACGTGTTGTCTACTAGGAGTTCGGATACAGGCAGCGGAAAATCATCTTTTGGACACGCCTTGTTGAGGTCCCGAAAGTCGATACAGATACGAATCTGTCCATTCTTCTTCTTCACCGGGACGATATTGGCGATCCAGTCAGCGTATTTCTCTTCACGGATGAAGCCTGCTTCTATGAGCTTTTTGGTTTCAGCAATCACCTGTTCTTCAATCTCCAATCTCATTCTTCTTGGAGCTTGTTTGACGGGTGCGACATCCGGTTTGATTGCCAACCTATGAACTGCTACCTCAGGGGATAAGCCAGGCATTTCAGCATATGTCCAGGCAAAGCAATCCCTGAATTCACAGAGGAGTTCTTTTATCTCTTCCACTTGCTCTTCTGGCAGAAGGGAACTAATGAATGTTGGGCGAGGGTCATCCTCGGTTCCCAAGTTGACTTCTTTTAGTTCGTCCATAGTGGTTGCCTGTCCACCATCTTCAAGCTCTTCTGGTGCAGGCTTGGCCTCTAGAGGCTGATCATCGTAATTATCAACTTCATAGACCTCTTCATCAGGAACATCATTGGATTCAACTTCCCTGCAAGTGATGGCTCGGCAAGTCTCCTTCCGGATGCATTTTCGCCTGACGAATCCAATACCTTTATATGCATTCATCTCCTTCCGCCGCATTGGACGTGGATTCCTTCCATACCAAAGACTTAAACACATACGAAGTTGTCGTTTAGGGGTGGGAACATTGATCCACTTTCGCAACATTCTTTGAATACCTTTGGTATTAAACCTAGGTATCCTCGTAGGTAGTAATTCTTCAGAATCGACGAAGACATGGTCCCAATCACGATTCACTTCTTCATCCTTTCCTACGGAGTAGAATATATTCCCTGACTCGATCCCCTTTCTGATTGGAGGCAGATAAAGGGTTACAAGTTCTTCAACTTTATGCACATCTCGTTGAATTATTTCTTTAAAATACTGTAGGGGAACGCGAGTGACTACAAGCACGCTGTCTGAGATTGACAGGCTATCTATTCTTCTAGAGAATACCTCTTGCACCGTGTTCATGTAGATAGAGTCATAGTCATAATCATCATTTGAATATGCGACCTCCCTACTCCATTCGTCCATCGAATGGCATACCTTCTGGGATTTTGTAGAGGTGACATCCTCTTCATCTGTGTCGCTCCCAAGGTGAGGTACGTGTTTCCTTTCTTTAGAAGTGGCAGTGGTAGCTTCTTTGGGAAGAGTCGGCGTTGCCTTCTTTCTCCCCACCTGCTTCTTCTCACCTTTCTGTTCAGGTTGCTTTGCACTCTTTGGGTTAGATGCTTGAGCCTTTAGAGAGTTTGACAGCCTCGGCTTTTTAGGCATGAAATACTGCGCATCTTCATAGACTGTCGCTTCATGGACTGCAAAGGGCTGAATATCACCAGAGATCCTGAATTCTTCCCCATCCCTAAGGTACTTCATGCACTGGTGTAGTGTTGATGGGACGATGCCATACTCATGCAACCAGGGGCGACCCAGGAGCGCCTTGAATGAAGTGTCCGCATCAATTACATGAAATTTAGCTTCTGTATGGAATTCTCCAAATACAAGAGGGAGCATAAACGATCCAAGGGTTTTCTGCCCTTTTTCGTTAAAGCCATGTACCATAAGCTTATCTGGCCCGAGGTGCTCTACGTTGAGGCACAATGAACTTAGTGCCTTTAAGCTCATGAGGTTGATGGAGGATCCAGGGTCGATCAGAATTCGACTGATTACCAAATCGTCACTCTCTGCAGTAACATACAGAGGTCGATTGTGGTCTGCCGTCCCAAGCATCATGTCGTCCTCAGTAAAAGTGATGAACGGTTCATTTCGAGCTTGCAGGACCTCAGTCAGGTTGCGCTCAGCGAAGTACGCCTCATATCTTTCGGGGTCTTTGAGAGCCTGAATCAAAGTCTCCCGAAGATCCTTGGACATCACCAGAGCGTCGTATATGCTGAGCTGGGCAGGAATCTTCCTCAGATGGGATAAGATATTATAATCTATTCCCCTGACTGGAGTATCTTTCTTCTTGGGATCCTCGGAGATAATGTCTTCGTTGATAACTATTTCTTTTCCCTTATCCTTATTGGATATTCCTTTCTTTGGCGGAGGTGGCAGTATCTTGCCACTTCTCAGCTGCACTTGAGCGATCTCTTCTGGATCAGACTCATTTGACGGTGCATTTTCTTCAGAGTCTGCCATCGTCGCGTCTAGGGATTCATTCGTTGACTCAGAATCACCTCCCAGATTTACATGTCCTATCTGCGACGCTATATCGGGATCAGATTCATCTGTCTTTGGAAAATGCAGATCCTCCTCTGAGCTGTAGTCCATTGACGATGTTGCCAGACAAGTTTCAACAATCATCTCTCTGACATATTTTTCTTTTGTCAGAGTTATTGGCGTTGCTGAAATGACCTGACAGACTTCTGTGGGAAGAGGATCCTCATCAGCCTCTTCTGCTTCGTCAATCTTGAGCTCTGACATAAAGTCAGCAAGCTTAATAGGACGCCTCGCGGTCTGGTAATATTCATCCAGACTATCTATAACCCTTTGGGTTGCTGTTTTCTTTTCCTTGGGCTTCTTCAGTTTTGTCTTCTTTTTGGAGGACTTTTTCTTTCCAGACTTTGAAGGGCCCGCTTGGTTAGGAAACTGTTTAGAAGCAGACGCTTGTGCCACAGGTAGTGCCTTCAGATTTAACACTGGCTCCGTAGGAGATTTCCATTTTATACCCGGAACTCCTTCAAGCTGTTTCAGCATTTTTACAGTTTTCTTAGAGACCGCAGTCTCCCACTGTTCTTCCTGAGCTGGCTTCTTTTCGTTTTTTCTCTCTTCAACCGGGGGTACGGAGGAAGTTGTAATTACCCGAGTTGACTCTTTTCTGGGGTGAGTCAGCACATTGTCGGACAATGTGAGCTCTCCGTTTCGGTATTTTCTTTCGAGCCAATCTTTGAAGACATAACAATCTTCAATCGGATGACTCATCACCCGATGATATGGGCAATAGTTTGGGTCGCCACTATGTTTTGACTCCTCGGGTCTCTTGCACTCTGGCAGTTCTAAACCCGCTTTCAATGCTTGTCGAAATAGTTTGGCAACACTTTCCCTTTTAAATGAATATTCTTTGTTCATTTTATCTTTGAGGGAGGGGAACGTTCGATCACCAGTTCCTGTTGTTTGCCTCGGGCGTTCTCCCCCGCCCTGATAATTTCGTGGTTTATCATTACCCCCGAGTATCAGCTTAGGCTGGGGGTTAGGGTTGTAGACTTGCTTAGGCTTTTCTTGATATAGCATCGGCTGCTTGCCTTTGTCTACGTTATACGTCATCTGCTTCTCCTTATCAGCTCTGGAGAAAAATATGGAGTCAGCCTCACCTCTTCTAGCACCTGAGGCTTTAGTCTTCTTAGGCTTATCAGAATAATTCTCTGATTTTGACAAGTTTAATTTCTCAAACTTCGCCACCCTATCCAGTAGGTCCTGAAATGTGGTGATAGTAGCCATGCACAGGAAGGGTTGCATTTTATCATCAATGTTTCCCATTAACAACTGTACGGCATGCTCTTCTTCAAGTTGTTGCTCACATTTCATACTTAGATTGCGCCAGCGAGTGATGTATTTAGTCACTGATTCTTCCTTCTTTCTCTTATTCAGAGCAAGGTCAGCGATCGTTATCTTCTCGGTCGCACTGGCAAATCTCTTCACGAACATATTCTCTAACTCTGCAAATGTCTTTACAGAGTCATTTGGTAGTTCGGCGTACCATTCGAAAGCAGCTGCTGTCAAACTGCTAACGAATTGTCGGAAGAGTAGAGCATCATTCCCTCCAGTATTCCCGCAGGTGGCCTTGAACTGCGCCAGGTGCTGTCTGGGATTTTTGTTGCCGTCAAAAGTATTGAATTTTGGCACAGAATATCCCTTCGGGTATGGCACCCGATCATACTCTGCTGGGTACGGGCGACCTTTACCCACTAATTTTTCTGCCTGATCGAAAGCTATAATAGCCTTGATCTTCTCTGTAATGATCCCTTCAAGCTGCGCAGCAGTCACAGGCTCGGAGGTACTTGCAATATTCTGCGGAGTGGGCTGACGAGTGATATTCTGAGCCTCATGGCCACCTTCAGGAGTGTCCCGTACTCCTGAGACTTGCGGCACTTGGAAGTTTGGAGGATCAGGGGGAGGATTGGGTATAGAACCAACTGCAGCATTTCTCTGCATGATCTGCATCATTGCCGTCATTTGGGTCATCATCTCTGTCATTTTCTCATGCAACTGAGAGATTTCCCTATCCTTGGCCCTCATTTGACGTTTCATTTGTCTCTGCATTTCTGCGAGCGTGACGTTCTCGTCAGCAAAGGGATTATCCTCAGCTTCTTCTCGCTCTTCTTGGGAATGGACACCTCTGCCAGTGGTGGACCCGGCTTCATGGCGGCGCCGATATACTTGTCTAGGCGGTGGTTGCCAACGATCATCATCTTCATCATCGTCGTAGTAGGCCTCCTCTTCGACATTGATGTGTCTCACCATGTAGACCACTTCCATGTCCAAGGTGTTATTTACCTCTTCCAAGACTTCTTCTATGTATTCCATATTTTCTTCTAGATTTTCTTCCAGATTTTCTTCCATGTATTCTTCAATATTTTCTTCTCCCATATCTTCTTCTCCTTCTTCTAGTACTCGGATCTCCGAGCGGCGGCGCCACTGGATCTCCGGTTCTTGGTTAGGCAGGAAGATCTCTTCGACCCGTGGGCTGCGGTCGAAGTTAGACTCTTCCTTGGGAGGAGTTGGTGAGCGACGGGATCCCCTGGAGGATTCTCCAAGGTGTCTACCGTTGGGAGGAGCGTCATCGTGGGCCTCCTTTGGAACCCATTTCTGACGTTGTTTGTAACTGGGGGCGGATCTCCGGGAAGCAGTACCGGATGTCACGCCCAAATCAGTTCTTTTTCTTCTATTATCTTCTTCTCTGCGAGGCTTCGGCCTCCAGATTTCTTTTCCTTTTCGCCGGGACCTTTCGGCGGCGGATCCCTGAACTCGAGATTCAGGTGTCACGCCCCGATGTTCACCGTGCAGGGTGTATTTTCTTTCATTTCTCTTCACAGCAAGAGACAGACGCTCTCTTGGTGGAGTTCTTCTTGTTTCGACCATCAGTGGCCGCTGGTACCTTCTCTTTTTCAGTCCTCTCTCCTTCACGGTCTTCAGGACTCTGTAGACTCGAGCTGAGAGAGTTTCAGGCTCCTTCCTCTTTTGAGGAGGTGGGACTTCAGGCTGTCGGTCCCAGAATGACTTCTTCAGCTCCCCAGTTGAGCTGTTCCTCTTAACCCACTTCAAATTTGTGAACCCATTCCGGGTAGGAATGTTCGCTTCTAGCTCTTGGGCCGACAGATTTGAGGGATGAGTTGAGAATTGTTGCTGAGCCCGGAGCTCAGCATTCAGTTTCCTCCTCTGTCTCCTAGTCAGTTTTCCTCCAGATGAGGAAGCTTCAGAAGTATTCTTCGCGGGTGCAGGTAACCCGGTTGGCAGATGTGTGGTGTTTGTCGTCACCACGGAGATCCTTCCTCCGGCTACAACCCTCTTGGTGGCCGGGATTTCTGGCTGCGACAGCCGTTCAAAGACAGAAATCCTCTCACGAGGATTTTCAGCAGCAGCAAGTCGTCGTGCCGGCAGGTGCACACGACGAGTGGTAATTCCAGCAGAGTGTGGCCTCCTAGCAGGCCCTTCAGTATTTCTGCCATTCGTAGGAATGGCGGTGGCCCTTTCAACAACAGCAGGGAAGTCAATGCTACCAAACTGGATGGTAGCTCCAGCATTCCCTGTCTCAATAATAGCGTTCGCCAGTTGGATCCTGGCTCCTTGTCCCAGCTGGACAGTCATTGGTGTATTCTGTAGATCCATCTGCATAAATGAAAGGTAAGGGTTAGTGATCAAAATTTGATTCATCACCCCACACTTTCAAAAATGCAGAGACTTGCACAGAATAGAAAACAAAAATAGATAACATTAGCGAGCAAATTCAAACAATACAAATTTAAAATACTGCTAAATACGTTATCTTGATAAATTTGTTTTAACGATCATTTGGAAAATTCAAAATTTTGATTCACTGAATGATCATTTTGAGAGATTCAAAATTTTAAATCTGCGTTGATTTGACTGCTACGATAGTACTGAGATGACTAGCCAAAGATGGAAAGAGAAACCATTCCCCAGCGGAGTCGCCAGAAATCTGTGGGCTCCGAAAATTCGGCCCCGGCCTCCGCCCGACTTTTGACTTTCTACGGGGGGAGTTTTAACAGGATAAGTTCCGGGGTAAATTTTGGAAGGCAGATGGGTTTGTAGATAAGACACTACCCAGAGATTTCGCCCTCATTTTGTGAGGACTTTATGATCTGAGTTCTGGTTTCCTATAGGCGCAAGCCCCTATAGTTAATTACCCCTCCCGGTAACTAGAGAGAGCTTTCGATTAAGGCTAGTCGTCAATCAGATACATATAGATACGTAAGTCTGGCATATAGTAGCAGCATGGTTTGAAGGTTTGAATGTTTGAGGATTTTGATATTTAAAACAGAAATTTTCACCACCTTACACTTAGAGCGGATGGTGGGGGAATGGATGATAGACCCGATCAAGATCCCATGGTTCCGTCATCCCGGGCCATCGTGGTCCCTGGTCTACTTAGTCAGAGGAGGTAGTCGACCCAACCTGACAGAAGGATCCTTATCAGCAGCCATGGGTTGCTTCGTCCAAGGGTACCTTGTAGACCCGGGGTGAATGTTTGTCTAAGGGGACAAATTTAAATTCACCTTAGCTAACAGAGGGCTTTGCGCCCTATCGATCATATCCTATTGATTCATATCTCAAGGATTTGATGCCATTGGGGAGCATACGGGCTTTGGCCATAACCATAATATAATGGTGCCATTTGGAGGCGACCACCTGGTTCAGAGGGCCCCGAGTCATAACCGTTTATCCTGCAGTGCCATTTGGCGGCTAAACTGCCGGTTAGAGGACTCGTACCACGTCCTTGCTGGCAGGAGATTGTTTGAGAATGGATCCTAGTGATATTTTCGACCAGGCATTAGTTCTATGTGAGCTGAAGTAAATTTTAATTTGTCCACCTCGGCAAACTGTTGCGGAGGGTGGATGTGTTTTGCTTTAAGTGTTTTGATAGTTGGATTTCAATTTTAAATATTTTGGATTTTTTGGGATTTTAGAATTTTTGGAGATTTAGATCTTTGTGGGAGTTTGGGAGGCATTTGAAAGTGCTTGTGAACCCCTCCGGTTGAGATCTTCTGTCAACGCGGCCATCATCGGGGTGGAGGGTCATTCTCATTTATGGATTGAACCTTGTCGACTCTATCGAGCTGTTGATAGAGGATCGGGTTTCATAGGCTTTATGCCCTTGTAAGTGAATTTTCTTGATTGTAGGCCTTGAAGGCCTAATATGAACGTTTAAAACAAATATCTCGGTCGACTTCGCGACCGTATATTTATTTAATAGTTCGAGCCGTGTCAACTCCTATCTACCTGAATAGAAGGATCGTGCTCGAACTTGAAATCAAACTTATTGACCCGCGCAGCGTCCCTAGACGTCACGTGTGTACCAATAACACGCTCGTCGGGGCCCATACGGGTTTTGATTACATATCCCCCCCCTTTTGTGTTCCTATGTGTATACAAATTAAGGTGCACGTGCGGGGGCATTTTAGAAAATATTTGTGAACGCCTTCTGTCTGCTTTTACAAAGGTTGCAGATCCGGTGGCGTAGCATTATATGATCTCCCCCACTGCTGTTTGTGGGCAGGTAGATGTTTTCATTCATGGATTGGAATTGACTTCAGGATACTGCATTTACTGAAGTCTTTCTGCATCTACCCACGAGTGACATGTTTTACATACATCTGTACTCGTAGAGAGATTGTATGTGTTGCAGATCTTTATCCTTGATAGTGTGCAGATCAATACGCTCATTTGTAACTTGATGTTGGTTGAGAGTTAAACCACATTCACTGACGATCTCTCCATATGTTTTAGTTTGCAAGTCATTACATGTTGACTATCGCTACTTGTAATCAGAATACACTTGGTGCTTGTTGCAAGGAGATTGTTGTTTGTCGGGTGAACTCTACCCACCATTGATCTTTTCAGACATTTTGATCCTCATTATTTGTAGGGTCCAATGCATTTGACTGCATCTTGGTCTTGTGTTTGTAGTAGATAGGCATGATCACTTGTGCGTTGCTCAGTGTTAACTCTAGAGTACTACAACGATCGCTCCCTTTATGCTCGTAGTGGTTAGGAATGCATGCTTGCCATGATAATATCACAGATAGTTCGGGTAATCATTGTAGGCTCTAATATTCACCATGCCTATCATGGAGAGATTGTCAGATCTCCAAATCTTGTTCAGGAGCATTTGTTTGAATGCACTGAAGGCTTGTTCATCATACTTTTCATTCTAAACTTTGCTTGCAAGTGGATTATCTCTGGGGTCTCTTGTCTACTAAGGATTCTTACACTTTCACTTGCATATTAATCCTTGAATTGTTAATTGATGCGTGACAGAGTGTATGGCATTTGTAATTCTTTAGCTCATCATGAGTCTTCACACCTTCTTGTATATTTAGTTTGTGCATTCCAACATCCTAGTTTTAGCTCATTGGAGCCCAATAGTTTGCAAGAACAACCCCCTTTATATTCACTTGAGTTCATTGTGTTCAATCAAGTTCATGTCATTTCAAATCCGAGTCTAGTTTGAGTCTTTATTGTTACACTCAAGCCCTTGCTTAGCTTGAATTTAGTGGCTTGTTCAAATGATTGAAGTTCAAATCTGGTTCAAAAACTTGAGTACAAGTCTTGTTGTTCAAAATAAGCTTAAGTCCACATCTTGTAAGTTCTCTGTAGTCAAACTGAAAGTCTTTGTTGATCTTCATATCAAACTTGAACCTCATATAATATTATTCATTCCTGTTTGTTCAATGCCACTTTCCTTGAATCAAGCTCAGGTCCACAAGTCCAACTTGAGTCCAAGTTTAAGCCTCTTGAATTCATTTAAGTTTGAGTCCTTTGTTTGTCCAAAGTTCAAAGTCTTCTGAGGTCCCACTCAAGTCCTTGTGGTTCAAATGTTCGTTCAAATCAGTGTCATTTGTTACAAATCCTTTCAGATTCTGCGTCCAAGTGCAAGTTCAGTTCCATATGGTTCATTCAACTTCCTCGTATCCTTTCATATGAGTTCAAATTGAGTTCAAATCAAAGTCCCGTTCTAGTTCGAGTCCCCTGTTTGCTTGTTGATTTGAGTTCAAATCTTTAATATTTGGTTCAAGTTAAAGTCCAGATTTGAGTCTCTCGTTATCCAACATCATCTGATTTTGAACTTAATTTGATTTCTTCTCAAGTTATATTAAGGTTCACTTAAGTTCGAGTTCAAGTCTCCTGTTCAAAGTCTTCTGAGGTCCAACTCAAGTTCAGATTCATTTATGTTTGGTTCAACCCAGGTCCTTGTCATATGAATTAAGTTCAAGCTCAATCTGGGACCTCTTTCCATTGTCCAATGCTTAAGTCATTTGGGTTCGAACTTTCATTCAAATTCACTTAGGTTCAACTTGAGTTCTCAATTCGGTTCAAGTTTATGTTGAAATTAGGTTCATTTGAGTTCATTCGAGTTCAAAGCACAAGTTCTGGTCCTCTTCCTTTGAGCTCAAATAAGTCCAAGTACAGTCATATGATCACCCGAAATTTCGGCAGCATTCCGGCATCTCCCCCGTTTAGGGGAAATAACGGAAAACTGGGCCTTTCCCACCACGCTTAAGAAAGCGTGTATGGTAGATGCCCTCTTTCGAGGACACCGCGGCCGTGTAAAGTCTTCAATCCCCCACCACGCTTAAGAAAGCGTGTATGGGTCTTCGACGTACCTGAAAAAGAAAAAGCATTTTGTTTCCCCGCGAGCGGGTACTTAAGATCGTCCCCACCACGCTAAGAAAAGCGTGTATAGGGCCTACCCGCCTCGTCGTAGGTGTCGCACCGGGTTCCCTTCCCACCACGCTTATGAAAGCGTGTATAGGCGGTTTGCCGGCTCGACACGAACGCCGAGGATAGGATTTTAGGTGATTACCCGCCTCGTTGTAGGCACCGCACCGGGGTCCCATCCCACCACGCTTAAGAAAGCGTGTATAGGCGGTTTTCCGGTCCGCCGCCAACAACAAAAGCGGGCTCTCGGAGTTTTAGGGCTAGGAGTTATACCTTTGCAAGCATCGAGGTGATGTTCGCACGTGGATCGAGGCAAGGGAGAAAAGACTTGCACTTTTCCTTTTTTAATTATCATTTTTTTTTTAATTATTAATAATATTAACTAATTATACTTAATAATAACTAAATACAATTGAAGAGAAATTAATTATAATTAATAAGTAATCATAAATGATTATAAATAATAATAATTAATTTAAATTAAAATAATTAGTCATAATTAATTTTTAATTAATTATAGTTAATTATTAATTAACTATAATTATAATAAAAATTAATCATAATTTATTTTAATTAAAACTAATCATTATTATTAATAATGAAATATAATTAGGATGTTTAATTATAATTAATTTGATTAAATATAATTAACTAATAATAATAATAATAATAATAATAAATAAATAAATAAATAAAATAAAATAAACCCTCCCCCTCTCTTCCTCTCTGTTTCGGCCAGGGAGAGGCCGCGGAAGCGCGTGAAGGGAAGGAAGTTACCTTCGAAGCAAGCGAGCTCCCAACGTTGCTTCTATTCAAAATGTCGTAACTTCCGATCCGACAGGAGGCGAACGTCGTCGAAGGGTCGGAGTCGGGCAAGGGAGAGGGGAGGCGACGGCTCAGGTAGGAGTAACTCTCTCTCTCTCTCTCTCTCTCTCTCTCTCTCTCTCTTTCTCTCTCTCTCTCTGGACCGATGAGGGCTAGGGCAGGGGGCGTCGGACAGAGCTGGGAGGCGGAATCGGGTTTGATCCAGTAGAGGAGGCCGACGGGAGCTTGCGAACCAGATGGGGATCGCGGTCTGAGGAGGTCGGTAGTGGGTTTAACGGCTGGAGATGGGAGGCTTTGGTCGCAGGCGAGAGTGGGAGAATCGAAGGAGGCGTTAGTTTGAATCGGAGGGTTGGGGAAGAGGACAACGGACAAGCGTGGAGAGGAAGGAGGTTCGCAAGAGGGGTTTCAGCTGTGGGAGGGAGAAGCAAAGTAGTCAAAAGAGTCTCCCTTTCTGCTTCCTTTTAAAGACGCGAAAGAGCCTAGTGATCGGAGCATGCACGCGGGAGAAGCGACATCTCAGCGCCGAATCGCAGATCTAGGATTACTGTAGCTGCGGCGGGATTCGACGAGATTTGAGCAGGATATCGGGATGGGGCTTCTGACTTCGGGCAGGTAAGCATATATTTTTTTATTTGGTAAGTTCTTGACCTTATGCAGAGGTCAACACATACAGGAAAAAAAATCTCTCATTATGAAGCAAAAATATTTAGAATAAACTTTCACTTTATCAATAATATATTAATTGAATGACTATTACGAAGAATAAAAAAGTAGCCCACCACTCGGTGCAATTTAAAATTATAGTCATCAGATATACAAAATATATTAGAAAATTCGATTCTAGCTTCACAATTATTTATTGAATCTTTTGAATGGATTATACTAGATTTCTTTGGCTCGGGGCTTCTTTATTTGGTTGCCACTAGTCTCGATTTTGGCTGGTCTTCGAATTCTGCTCAGTAGCACAGGATCATCGATCTCCATTAATACGGGAAATCAATCAAAATGGCAATATTTGGTTATGGGATTTATACGAATTCATTTAAAAATTCATTTTAATTCGATGACTTCCAATTTCAGAAGGCTGATATTTCTATGCTGATTGATTTTTTTATTGTCAATTGAGGAAGGCAATGTGATTACAAATACGGAGGTCTAAGTTAAATAATCTATCCTAATTCTTATGTGGATAATCAAATTTTTGATAGAGTGTAATTCATTCAAGCCATCTATAAGTCCTAACGCATGCAGAGATAAAAAAATATCAGAAGATCTCTCTTTTACTGGCATGAAGCTTGCTTAGTTCAACTATTTGTTGATCTCCTACCTTCCATATTTTAATTTATAACTATTTGCATATGCGATTGAGTTCTGTTAAATTTTGGAGCTGTTTGGTTGGAGGAAAAGCGAATGCACTATACTTTGCTTTTCACTTTTTATTGTTTGGTTTATCCCGAAGCAAAGCATTTTCGGTGTAACTCTCCCCGTGTATTCGTAACTCTCCCCGTGTAGTTCATTTTCGGTGTAAAACAAACCCGCTCAAAACAAGCGAAAAAGGAATTCCGCGGTCCAGAGCGAAAGCTACTCGATCCGAAGCCTGGATCTCCCGCACCTTACGCCAACCTTCCGACCTCAATCGATCTGCATCCCCATCTGTCATCCTCCACACAACCGTCGAACCATTCTGGCTCTCTGCGTGCGCGTCCGATCTCCCAGCTCGTCAACCCCGAACTCCGACCCTCACCCGACCGCACCACACAGCCGTGAATTCCCCCTATCTCTTGCTGACAACCTGCTCGAGCACCTCTTCCTCCCAATCGACGATCCACGGCACAATCCCCCTATCTGATCGAGCTCCCAATAGCCACTCGCCTCTCCCTCTATCTGTTTGAACATCACCGGACCTCAAGCAACTGGATCGATCAACCCCTCTCTGCCGACCTCCAAAGACCGACCTTCTCAAGCCATACCCAACCTGAAACCTACAGTCCCTGTGTTGATCTCCCACACACAGCGAACGAGTTGGCTGACGCGGATGACCATTTCGAATTGAACAATAAGCGGCCTAGAGGGGTCTAGTCTGCTCGAAGTGGATAGCACGCAAGTTCAATTCGTACAGCATTAGTTGCTTCAAGGCATGCCTTTCCACTTTTGAGCAACACAACATTTATCATCTGGTTGATTCGGCCACTCCGTGAGGGAACCTGAAGCCGCAGGATGATCGAACCACCTAGTGCGAGAACCTAGAGCTGTAAGGTGTGCCTTTTGTGATCTGGTTGATTCGGACAGCATGCAGTTTAGGAATAGGCACACTACGTATTCGATTGAATGCCTCATCCAAACAGATCTCTGATTTTATTTTACTCTACATACACTCAACTAAACAAAAAAAATAGTTTCCCTGCATTCACTTTACAGACAACCAAACAGCCTTAAGTATTTACTTTACATTGCATTCACTTTACAGCCAACCAAACAACCTCTTAGTATAATCTATTTTTTTATGGAGGTGCAAGTTTCAATCGACTATATGGTTTATATGATTTTGAATTTATGTGGAGGAATCTAGCGACTAGAAGGCTGGACGGGGTTGTTGCTGGCTGCAGTGACCTGCGGCTGCTGGTTGGCCAGCTGGGAGCAAGAATGCGGAGGAGGAAGATGAGGAGAAGGGGGGCACCACCCAAAGAAGTCTAGGATATAGAAGAACAGCCTTGATATTCTTTTCTAAACTCACCAAAATATGAATTTCAGGGTTAAGGAACCTCTATTTATAAGTTTTCAACTAGTAAATAAGAAAATAAAATAAAATAAAGAAAATGTCATTTAAAGAAAGAAAGGACAACATATTAAATAATAAAAAAAGAGAACATAAAAGGTGGGGTCACCGGCCAAGCCCTGCATCACAAGAGAGAGAGATGGTAGAGATCCCACAATTGGTTTAGCTGAAATGAAAACTTAAACAAAATATATATTGTTATCATATTATGATCATCCGTTCGATGAATTCAATATATTATAATATGGAACAAAAAATTATCCCTGAATATATTAATATGGTTTAAGTAATTAAATTGCAATATGAGGTGATAATTGGAAAGTCCTAAACCAACACTTCCCAGATTTATATCTAAATGAAGGCTTAACATCAAAAGAGAAATGGCATCTCAACACCTCATTAGCATGCTTTTAAAACTGGCATGAAATGACACTTAAATTTCCTGCCACTAATAGAGTCGATATATCTACTGGAAATTTATCTTTTCATTCAAATGATCAAACTCAATCTATAATACGCACTACATACAAAGAAAGCAACATTACTATTAAAAGGACAATTAAACAAAATCTAATACAAGTACATGTGGTTCTAAATCTTGGCAAAAGCTTATTTTAAACAACTTCAAATTGATCACTGCGCAAATGAATTTCCAGGAACTTACATATCAATATGAAATATGACAATAATATTAGTAAGGAAGATCATATTCATGAATTTAATAAAGAAACGAGTGATTATGATGATGCTCCAATAGAAAATTCTTTATATGCTATACGATATATTACTATCACAGCTAAAATTGAATTTGAAGGGAAAACATATTTACAGCAAGATGCAAAGCTACATCAGCTTGTTACTGTAGATATATGATGTTCTATCAATAATATGACCAAGTAGGAAATTAATTGCATGAAACTAAAATCTAAATCATATTCATAACCATATAAATTAGCAAAGGGTAAATACGACTTCCATTTCTATTACATAGATGCTTAATGCCAATTTAACCTGCTACATATAGCGATAAGATTTGAGGTGACGTTTTGCTTAAGTATATATCAAATATTATTTTGGGCAATCTTAGTTGTATGATTTAAATGTGTCTCATTTTGAAAAACTAATACATAAGATTGAGCTTGGATACAATTCAATTATTAATAAATCTATAAACACAAATTCATCCAAAATAGTCATAAGATTCCAACATATAAAACTTATAAATCTAATGTACTTACTATTGAGTTTACACCAAATAAATTTACACAAATATTAGCATAATACATGCAATAATTGCATGAGCATATTTGTATAAAATTGATTGTTAATTGTGATAAATATAAGTCAATTAGAAATATGAACAAAAGATATGAGAAATTCAAACAAGGTGATAAAATAATGTTTCATTTACATCCTAAAAGTTGTTTATAATAATTAAGAAATTAACTATTGAAAATCAAGACTATATAAATCATATAAGATATTGGGAGGAATGCTTACAAGTAGAGCTTCCAAAAAAATCCTAACATTGGTTCAACCATTAATGTATCTTATCTGACTTTACATCAAAAACCGACAACCAATATATTGAATTCTTCTATCTAACACTTTCTAGGCAATCACAAAAGCCTTATGCTAGAAGTTATATTAAATAATAAATTTGTGTATACTATTAATGGTGCATACCAAAGGCAGGACTGTAAGTCATGACACAGATTACTCTACAGGAAGTACAACAATTAAGCTCATATCTACTTGACAAATTTCAACTGAAAATTCATTGGGGCCAATTTGTTTTTAAAGTAATATAGAATTGATTTGAATCGCACTATATATAGTCACTGCCCACTAGAAATGCAAGTGTCCAGTAAGATGAACAAATTGAGAGATAATTTACGTCAGTATTCTTTTTTCTAGAAATTTCAAATTTAGTTTTTCTTTGAGGCATTCTTATTATGTTCCCTATTATAAGAATAGGTTGTATTATATGAATCTTCTGAATAGGTTGTACTGGATTTGTTTGGCTTATCTATTTTGGCTAGCAGCTTCTTCGTTTGGTTGGTACTAGATCTCAACTTAGGTTGGTCTTCAATTCTTTGTTTCGCTCTCATAATCTCTTTTGTTATTCCATCCCTTCTATTAATGGACATTCAATGGCCCTTGCCATCATGGCAGCAAGTTTGTAGCCTAGTGATTAGACAATCACAGTAGTTACGTGATTTCATGGAATAAGATAGGGCTGTTTCTATTTTGTTTAGAGGATTTCTACAAAATTCCTTCAATTTTGAAGTCAATGGGATGCCAAATATTTATGCAACATATGTCAACTAAATTTTTTTTATTTAATTGTGACAGGCCTTTTGTGATTATAAATGTGGGGATCTAAAGCATGTAAGAAAACATCCAATGATGATTCTACTTTTAGTTGGATGTAATTCCTTGGGCCTTTTATGAACTCAAGTGTAACCAGAGATTGAACTTTTCCAGGGAAAGTTATTTCTTTCTATAATCTTTAGGCTTGATTCAACTTTTCAATTATTTGCTACATGTTCTCATTTTTCTTCTCTAATTTCTAGTTATTTGCTTGAGTATTTGATTGAGTTTCATCAAATTTAGTATAATTTGGGTTTCAATGGTAGTTTGATTTTCATGGTTTTAAAAAATGTTTAAGGCGAACACCTCGAGGCGCGCCTCGCATCAAGGCACGGTGTGGGCGCACTGAGGCTTAAGCCTCGACTGCTCGAACGGAACTTACACCGTTTTTCATTGAGACGTACGCCTCAATGACTAACACGTCGAGGCGGTTCGAGGTGCTGCCTCGATTCATTTATATATATCCAACAGAATCATGCGTGAGTCAAGCGCACTTATTTAGACTTGGGGCTTCTTCTATTTCAAAGCACTTCCGCAGCTGTAACACTCGTTCTCGTTCTCTCTCGTTCCTTCATGTACACTACTCCGGCCACGGCTGCCTCAGCTGCTTAGGCCTCTACTGCTTCGGCCTCGCCCGCTTCATGTTAGGACACGATCTTCCGAGCAAGCGGCCTCACCTGCTTCATGTCAGGACGAGTTCTTCCGAGCGAGAGGTAACGATCAATCTTTTCTTTCAAGCCCGTGTAGAGTTCGACTGTTTCGTGAGAAGCAGAATTTCGATAGTTTCATAACTTCGGCCTCGCCTGCTTCTTGTAGGGTTCGACTGCCCAACAGGAGCTTGTAGCGTCGTATTTAATTTGATCCAACAAGAGATCGCACCAAAGGTAAGGCACTTTCCTCACGCTCGACCTGTTTCACATCGAAGGTAAGTGGCTTGAATTCTAGCATTGACTCTTCTAGTTGCTCTCTCAAAGAGGCCTTTTTTAAATCAAATATTCATCAATTTTT
The DNA here is from genome assembly GCA_019925795.1 of Dendrobium chrysotoxum. NCBI lineage: Eukaryota > Viridiplantae > Streptophyta > Magnoliopsida > Asparagales > Orchidaceae > Dendrobium > Dendrobium chrysotoxum. The sequence goes on along the minus strand of CM034300.1, from coordinate 68,138,335 downwards.
TGTTAATGCATGTTGTTAGCTCTCTCAAATGTTTGTTCCAATATTTATCAACTTTGCTTCATAGAGAGTCCTTTTTATCAAAAAGGATGCTAAAGAATCAAAGATATTTGTAATATGTTCTTGGTCAAGTTAATTGGAACATTTGGAATGAAAGAAACATTTTCTTGGTCAATTTTGGACATGTGATGAGGATAAGAATATTACTTTGATATTTTTTTGAATTATTTCTAATTTTTTACTACTTTATTATTTTTATTTTGAGGCTTAAATCTCACCTCGCTCAAACAAAACGTCTCACCTCCCAATTCCACCTTTTAAAACATTGATGATTTTCAATCTAACAAATGATTTCTATGCTTGTGAATTTCTATATATTATTTCTAATAGATGGCAACTAAGTTATTTGTATTAGATTTTTAATATTTTTTATGTTCATCCAAAATAACAAATAGTTGTCAAAAACAGGGTTTTCGATTTGAAACTTATCACGTGACATTCTACGTCTAATCATAGACATTTCATTAAAAAATCCTAAGACATAAGACATCGTGCATCTCCATGATATAGAAACTATTAAGGTGTTCATGAGGATGAGCAACCAAAAGAGTTGCAAAAGATTTTATACAAGAATATCTCAGGAGGACAAGGATTATCACAACCGCTGAAACTAAGATCTTTCAGACAAAGGTTCGGAATAGATGTAAATATGTAATAGTCTATTTCATGAAGATGGGGAGAACATACAAATTTGAAATTGCTCAAAACTTGAAATCCTAAAAAATGAAGAGCAACGTCTATCCAATAATATATTTCTTATAAGACAGCACGGAAATATATTTCTTAAGAAGACAGAAAGTCAGAATTTTGCAAACCTAATCAGACAGTTTATATCCAAAATTGAAAGATAGGAAAATTATTTCTTAAATTTTTCATACAGCAAACTGATTTAAACCAAAGGCAAAAGAAATGATCATGAAAAAAAAGGTACAGTTTTCACATCAAAAAAAAAAATTGGAATAAAAAACATGCTAAATGCATTTCATTATGTTTTTCAGTAAAATCCAGAAAATGGGGAGTTTCAAGTAATTATCACGCATACTTGGACAGAAACTCCAAGAAATCAGTTGAGGGGAAATTTGCAAGCATTGCGTTTCCAACTTTAGTACCATCAAGAAAATCCAAATTGAGCTCTTGCTTGACTTTGTCAACATCATCAAATGTGCTTGTTTTTGTAAAGCCCTTGTCATTAGTAGGTGATTCAAGATCATCTACAGCAAACCTACTGGGTATGCATGTACCTTTACCAACAAAACCGAGATTTCTAAATTGCCCTTGGTTTACTGATGCACCTGAGATCTGTTCAGAACCCTGAATGCACAATTTTGGTAATTGACCATCCCTCTGGTTATTAGAACTGATTTTCATGTTATTCTGTGGTCGCCAACCAGCAGCACTGCTTGTGCAAACTGAACTAGATGATAATGAAGATGGAGGATAATAGGTACTCAACATGCCAATATCCTTGAAATCTCCATTTGCCGCAGGTGGCATGCCCAATGGTGGATTGTTTAAGCGAGAATTACTGCTATTTGAAGTAGAATTTGAGGATGCCAACAGTGAATTGTTTCCTAACTGAATATTGCTTGATGGTTGAGGGGATAGAACCAACGACTTCTGATTTATGGGCCCTGAGTTGCACCCAACAGTTATACTGCTTGGAGACTGAGATGAAACTACAAGACATGAAGGTTGTACATTGATTGCATTATTTGAATCTGAGACCATAGAATGAAATGATTCTTGATGATGCTCCTGCTGCTGTTGGTGTTGTAACATTTGCATCAGCAAACTATTGTTTTGAATGTTGCTCAATCCTGCATGTTTATTGTTAGAACCTATAACACCAAGCTGATTAGATGACCAGGATGAAAATCCAGGAGACATGCCATGAACAGTAATTTCGGATGGAGGTAACTGCTTCTGCATTCCCGATTGGCATTTAAATAGTGGCTGACCAAATGCCACTTCCTTTTCCAATGGCAAAAACTTGGAGCCTTGGCTTGAAGCTTGTAATAGGGCTGGCTGATCCACTGCAGGGAATACTATGTTGTTTGAAGGATGGCACAAGAGCTCAGCATGCAAAGCAGCAAGGGTCTGTGGAGGTATTTGACCTGAGGCAGCAAGTGAGTGGAAATCCAGACTTCCCAACGAACCACATTTTGTTTTTGCTTCAACCTGGTTGCAGAACAAGCTGGGAAGTGCAGCTTGATGTTGAGTCACACTGCTAATCCTTTTCAGGTACAATCTGAATTTCTGTGCCATGTTAAGAATAAAAGATGTATACTGATAAATAATGTATCCATAGCAAAATTGCCGAGAAAGATAACTGTATAGAGTTAAGGAATGTCGACTCTTTTTATAATTTTATGTTTATAATACAAATCACGTAGAAAATAAGAGTATTAAATAGCCAGCACTAACAGTCATAAAGTTGAAAGCAGCTCATTTGGGATTGTTGGCTCATTTTGCTATTTATTTGGGAGGTTTCACTCTATTATAAACAGAGAGCCTACTTGTTTAACAATATAATTAATTTGAATCCAAATTAACTCTTGTGCTTAGAAGTTCCCTAGAAATGGCATACTACAAAATAACCCGATTTTGATAAGTAGGAAATGATTAGGATGCCTCCCAAAGATGCCCACAACTTTGTTAAGCAACAGTCGAGTGAAATCACAACTTCAACCAGGCTTGGAGAAAAATGTATAAACATTGACTAAATTTGAAATTGTTCGGATTTGCTTATGTGAAATTTGAGAATTTTAAGGGGCAAAACCAACACTGCCGTTGCCAGGTCCCAAGTCCTGGATGAGAAAAGTGGAGGGTTGCGTTAGGTAGTCGACAGCCAGCGTAAAACTTGTCGAATAACCATGACATGAATCCTTTAATAAATTGTGTTAATGCTAGGGCGTTCCCTGGAAGCGACGCACTGTATGGCCTGAATACAATGAAAAGTGTGCAAGGGCCGCTGCATCGGCGCCCGGGTGCAGTGTTAAATAGGCAAGGGTTCCCACATCAAGGACGGATGTGGGCAAAGAAGCTAGTCCATGATACTAATATTAGGATAGGAACTTGGAATATAGGTTCCCTTACATGAAGATTAATGGAATTAATAGATATTATGATTCATATGAAGATAAATATTTTGTGCATTCAGGAAACTAAATGGGTTGGAGAGAAGGCTAAGGAGATTGATAGTTTAGGATTTAAAGTTTGGTATTCAGGTAAGAGTCGTACTAGAAATGGTGTAGGCGTGATTATAGATAAGAGTTTGAAGGATAATGTTATAAATATTAATAGAATTGGAGATAGAATTATGGCTTTAAAGATTGTTGTTGATGCTAAGATTATTAATATTATAAGTGCTTATGCTCCTCAAGTAGGTTTGGATATGTGTTCAAAATTAAAATTTTGGGAAGATTTAGAAGAATTAATTCAAAAGATACCTCTCGAAGAAAAAATTTTTATTGGAGGAGATTTAAATGGACATGTTGGTAGAGAGGTAAATGATTTTAAAAGCATTCATGGTGGATATGGGTTTGGAATGACTAATGAAGGTGGTAAGACCATACTAGATTTTTCTTTAGCTTATGATTTTTTAATTGCTAATACCTTATTTAAGAAAAGAGATGAGCATCTCATCACTTATAAGAATGGTTATAGTAAAACTCAGATTGATTATTTTCTTATAAGAAAAGTAGATCGTTTAGATTGCAAAGATTGTAAAGTTATTCCGAGTGAAAGTTTATGTACCCAACATCGCTTATTAGTTTTAGACTTTAAGATGAAAGGACAGAAAATAAAAAATAAAGTAAAGCGATTTTCTAGGATTAGATGGGGGCATTTAAAGAATAGTAATAAAAATATTTTTGAGAGTAAGATTTTAGATTCTAAGATTTTATTTGTGCATGAGGATGCTAATGTTATGTGAGAAAAAGTGGCTAATGATATTAAAAATATTGCTAAAGATGTGTTTGGAGTATCAAAGGAAAAAGCCCCTAATAGTAAAAATAGCTGGTGGTGGAATCCAATTGTGCAAGAAAAGATAAAAAATAAGAAGATTTGCAATAAAAATTAGTTTAGATGTAAAAATTCTGATAATTGGGAAAGATATAAAGAGGCATGTAAGAATTCTAAGAAAGCAATATGTGATGCAAAGATCTTAGCTTTTAATGATTTATATAATAGATTAGATCCTAAATGAAAATAAAGATTTCTGTTTTTATCGGCGTATTAGTAAAACCGAAGTTAGAGAGGCTTTAAAGAAAATGAAGTGTGGAAAAGCTGTTGGACCTGATGATATCCCAATAGAGATGTGGAAATGCTTAGGAGATGAAGGAATTTCTTGGCTAACTAAACTTTTTAATAATATTTTGAAGACTAAAAAGATGCCAGATGCGTGGAGAATGAGTGTATTGATTCCTATTTATAAGAATAAAGGTGATGCACAAGATTGTGCGAATTATAGAGGAATTAAGTTAATGTGTCACACTTTAAAACTATGGGAGCGAGTTATGGAGCGTAGGCTGCGGCATGATACTAATGTTTCTCAAAATCAATTTGGATTCATGCCTGGTAGGTCTACTATGGAAGCCATACATTTATTGAGAGGTTTGATGGAGAAATATAGGGAGAATAAGGAGGATCTACATATGATATTTATTGATTTAGAGAAAGCATATGATAAAGTTCCAAGAGAAGTGCTATGGAGAGTTCTTGAAAAGAAAGGAGTTAATAATGCTTATATTCAAATCATTAAAGATATGTATGAAGGAGCTACTACTTGTGTTCAAACACAAGGTGGTTTGACCAAGTATTTCCCTATTTCGGTTGGATTACATCAAGGATCAGCTTTAAGCCCATATCTTTTCGCGTTAGTCATGGATGTTCTCACTAGACATTTACAAGAGGATGTACCCTGGTGTATGCTTTTTGCTGATGATATTCTTCTTGTTGACAAGACTAAAGAGGGAGTTGAAGGTAAACTTGAAGTCTGGAGATCAACCTTAGAGTCTAAAGGTTTTCGCTTGAGTAGATCTAAAACTGAATATATGGAGTGTAATTTTAGCAGTAATAGACCTAGTGAGGGGATTGTGACTTTGGGCGATCAAGTCATTAATAAGAGTACACGTTTTAGATATCTTGGATCTATTGTTCAGAGTGATGGTGAAATAGATGGGGATGTTATCAGTAGAATTCAAGTTGGATGGTTGAAGTGGAGGAATGCATCGGGCTTGTTGTGTGATAGAAAAGTCCCCCTTAAACTTAAGGGAAAATTCTATAAGATGGTGGTGAGACCTGCAATGCTTTATGGTGCAGAATGTTGGCCATTAAAAGAGAAGCATAATACTAAGTTATGTGTTGCGGAGATGAGGATGCTTAGGTGGATGAGTGGATTTACTCTTAGAGACAGGATACGAAATGAGCATATACGTGAAAAGATTGGAGTAGCTCCAGTGGAGGATAAGATTAGAGAGAGTCGCCTTAGATGGTTTGGTCACATAAAACGGCGGCCCTCCGATGACCCAGTTAGGAAAGTAGAGGTATTAGATTTGACTTATGTTAAGAAAGGTAGAGGTAGACCTAAAAAGACTTGGTTAGAAAATATTAGAAATGATCTTTCTCTATTAGATTTAAACGAGAATTTGACTTTGAACCGGACACAATGGAGAAAAAGGATTCATGTTGCCGACCCCACGTAGTGGGACAAAGGCTTGTTATTGTTGTTGTTGTTGTAAGGGGCAAAACCAACGAATTTGTGGTCATCATGATTAAAAGAAGTCATATGGTACTTTTGCAAGAAATGTACTGTTAAGGGCACTATCAAATGACATTTTCAGAAAGTCAAGGATAGGGTTAGAAAACTAGTCGATGAGTTAAAAAGATGAAATTTCTGAGATTGATGAGTAAATAATGAAGTACTTGCATTGAGCTATATATTGCTAAGGAGATCATAAACATGATTAGTGTTTTTGGTATTCAAAGTTGGATAAAAAAATTACTTGAAAAATCAATTTTGAGAATAAATTAATGAACTATTACAACCTCTACCTGATGCGGCATTGGACTAAGATGGGGATTAAAACAATTGAATGGATGCAACAGCTTTCCTATTTCTTGATTAATTGATAGTAATCTATGGCAGGTTTTAGGGAATTTCTTTCGTTGGTTTTAAGGTCAACGATAGACAGAGAGTTATAGGAATGACTGGGGAAAGTTTTTGGACATTTGGGGGATGTCCTGCACCGTAACTGCAATGAATAAGGATGTAGCTGTCTCATGCTATGCTCTTCAAACTCAGTTCATCCTGTAATAGGGAACGTGTGAAGCAGCAACTTGCTATAGGGTGAAAAGCAAAAGAGAGGGAATGAGACTTAGGAGAGGCAAGGAGAGATAAATAGGCAGGAGACAGAAAGAGAGTGGTTGACAGGCAGGAAGGGTGGGGGAAAAAGAGAGAAAGCAGGAGGTTGAGAGGGTGGAGAAAGAGGGAGACAGAGGGAGAAGGGGGGAGAGAGAGAAGGAAAGTAGGAGGATGTAAAGAGAGGGGGGGAGAGAGAACACTTACCCTTAGCTTATCTCCATCAAAGCCTCCTTGGCTCCCACTTACCTTTAGCTTAAGCTTGTTAAGCATGGATAAGCTATGTGAAGAGATAAATCCTTTAGTGGAGTTAAGCCATTTGGTCGGTTTTAAAGATGAGTTGACATAAAATTTAAAAACTAATTGGGAATAGATTTAAGTTTATGCCTAGATGGGTTTATAAATCCAAATCGCATGGCCTCAATGTAAAAATTGATGAACCCAAGTGTAAGAGCCGTTTTAAATTGGCCGGTTCAATTGAACCGGCCAGCCCTAACCATTAAATCGTGCAAGCAAGGAACGAAACCAAACAGAACCGAACGTAGGCAGCAGACCGAGCGGACTGCACGCATGCACGGAGGCTTCGAACGGGGTCGGTTTGCGATTCTGAGCGAAGGAATGCGTACGGGAGTAAATGAGAACGACTTCTTGTGAGTCATATCTTCTGTTCACACACTCTTACAGGAGAAAATACCGTGAGAAGTTCTATGTCAAAGGAAACCGACCGAGAGAGAAAGAAGACGAAGAAGGAAGGTAAGTTCGTATATTTTTGGTGCTTTTGGTATAAATTATTCGTGATTTAAGTCTGAGAATCAAATCTATGGTTCAACTGAACGCAGAGGAAGAAAATTTGGGAGACAAAGAGGAAGAAATTGTGTTGGAAAATTTCTTTGTAAATGATTTCAAATTTCCCATTCTTTTTCTGTTCAAATTTGCAGAATAAAATATATAAATTTATTCCATAATGGAAAGCAATAGTGTGTTTCAACTGAACGCAGAGGAAGAAAATTTGGGAGACAAAGAGGAAGAAATTGTGTTGGAAAATTTCTTTGTAAGTGATTTCAAATTTCTCATTCTTTTTCTGTTCAAATTTGCAGAATAAAATATATAAATTTATTCCATAATGGAAAGCAATAGTGTGTTTCCTTTTCGATGGGAAAGAAATTAAGTTGGTGAAAGTAGATTTTGGCAAAGAAGAACCAAAATTAAGGTAAGGAAATAATGCAAGTGAGATAATTGAAATTTTCAATCTACTTTAGGAAATTATGTGCAATGTATTTGGAAATATGGGTTTGAGAAATAAGAAGCGTGCAATGCTACATATTATGAGATGATGTTTGATGTATTAATGTTGTTATGAAGACGTTTAATTTTTGTAAAGCTATTCAATGAAAATTAATTAAATTAAATGCTATTTGGAGCAGTGGAAGATTTTCATAGTTGAGTTGAGACGGATATTGGATCTATTTCAGAGAAATGAAGATTTGAAAGGAATCTAAACATATGAAAGCAATTAAAGTAGGTAATTATTGTTGTTTATATTACTTTATTTTATTAATAAATATAGTATTTTGTTTAATTATTCGATTATTATGTTTGAAAATTATCATGTTTATAATGATGAAAGCTAAGCATTAAAGATATAAAGTAATATAAGCATAAATATATATATGTGAATGATGCATCTGTTTAAACTTTCATGAAATGAATAAGGAAATTATAACATACAAAAGGAAAGTATAAAAAGAAAAAGGAAAAAATGATATAGGAGGGTATTAAACCCAACTTGAATGAAGAATGAAGCAAATGTGGCGCCGACCAGTATTTCACCACCGGCTGAGTGCTGCTGGAAGATGAAGGCTGCTAGCCGATTGCTAGAGCGCCAGAGTATGAATGTCTGAGCAAGTAATCGACTAGATTGCATGTCTTCATATGGGTTGGTTCTCTTGGTTCAAAACTTCGAATGGTTTGGGTGAGTGATATTCAAATCCCTTTGGGTTTATTTGAAGCAGAAGGAGAAACTCCTAGGATACTGTGTTACTATGCTACACTCAAAGATAAGGATAGAGTTTTAATTTGAATGGGTCACAATTTGTTGAAATTTTAATGGAGAATTTGGTAAAGAAGGTTGAGCATTTTGTGTGAAGATTTTTGTGTTCGGCTCTAACATTTGCATTTTCAAATAGACTATGAGAGGCCAACACAGAACCGCCAAATAACATAGAGAGCACCAATAGAAAGCAAGAAACAAAGAAGGAAAACAACAGAAAAAAAAAACAGCAGCATAGAGGCATTTATGAGAAGTTAATTTGATGTAAAAGGTTATTTTGAGGTTAATTTGATTTAAAAATGATATATAAGTTAGGGTATTGTTAATTTGAGAAATTTATATTTCATGGATTGTAAATAGAATAACAGGGTTTCAAGGCGATCGTAACAAGGATGTTTGTAATATTAACAATAGTTAGTTAGGAAAGATATTTAATTTCTAATTTAGAAGCAAGTATGTTTTAGTCTTTTATATGTAAATTTATATCTATTTAAATTTGGATGTAAGCAACGCTTGGAAAGTCTTCATATTAGAAAGTGCATGTCTACATCCTTCTCTTCGCGACTAAATTATTCTGCAACAAATTTAAATTATGAAAAACACATGTTGAAGAATTATTGAGTATACTAACACTTGATTAAATTGTTATATTTTAAAAATATAAAATCTTGCTCTTACAAGCAACATATTGATGAACTACGTTGATTAGCATGTTTATAAAGAATGATTTACGCAATTAAATGTTCAACAATGAAATTGTAATGAGCTTACACAAGGTCATGTTATGTAGCATAAGTTGAAAATATATATTTTATGGTAACAACTACAAGTGTGACAACATAAGTGAGTCCTTATAGAGGCAAAAGGGTCCTCAATTAGATCAATAGCGATAATGATAGTTATTCGCCCAGGAAAAATAGGCGTGAACCTCACTCTCACAAGCTTAAGGTCCTCTCTTTCCCTGAGGCAGATCGGATTTAAAATTTAACTAGATTTCTCCTGAGAGTAGTGTCAGGGTTTATTTAGATCTGGGTCCTACTTCCTATGAGCACAAGCTCTCATAGTTAATTACCCCATCTAACGCATTGAAAAACACTCTCGATTAAGGATAAAAATATACTTAGTCTGTGCATGAAGTGAAGATGTGTGTGTTGTGTGGGATGAAGGTGGACACGATCAAGATCCCATGGTTCCATCATCCTGTGCATACTAGATGATTAAGTTTACCAACACTAATGACTATTAAGCATAGTGTTCAGGGAATCTGATTAGCAACCCTGTGTTGCCTCCTCTCAGGGATCCCGAGTAAACTAAAGTGGATATATATTCATTATTTATTTTGGGTAGGGACTTATGGCTCCATTTAGAAGTTACCCATAGTTTAAATTTAGAATCGGGTCTTATGGCCCCATTTAGGAGTTGCCCGTAGTTTAGATTTGGGATGGGTCTTACAGCCCCATTTAGGAGTTGCCCGTGTGATTGGATTTGGGTAGGGGCTTACAGTTTTCATTTGAAAGTAGCCCTAATAATGAGTCTTACGGCCTCTATTAGAGGTGGCTCATATAACGAGTCTTATAACTTAACCCTATAGGTTAAATGCCCAATGAATTTGGATGTCCAAATAGGTCTTATGACTTATGAATTTAGAAGTTGCCTGACGACAAGTCTTATGACCTAGCCCTGTAAGCTAAGTAGCCCGTATAGTAGGGATTACAACCTGGTCCTATAGACTATGATGCACATTAGAGGGGTCTAGGCTTATGCTATTACCTAAACATTTTCACTTAAAAGTCGGACTTATAGCTTTCATTGAAAGTAGCCGAAATAATTTTAGATGTATATTATTTCACTTAATATATATATATATATATATATATATATATATATATATATATATATATATATATATATATATATATATATATATTTATTGAAATCATTACCAGTAGGATTTACTGCTTCTATTAGAAGTGACATATAGGGCCGGGCCTAGATTAACAAAGATGTAGGTTTACACACTTCCCTGTCTTGACAATAGTTTTAGTGTTTCGTAGCAGTGTTCGTAGCTTTTTTTACTTTAACAGTAATTTTACTAGCACCTCTTTTGCCCTGCTAGCATTAGTTATTTATTTATTTACTGCACGCTAACTTTTGTTTAATTGTTTATAGGTGCTCGTGACCAGCAGTTATAGGAGCTCGAGCTTGCAGCCATAGGGGATATAGTTTGTCGCTGCAAGAGTTATAGATAGCAGCTACATGAGCTAAGGTTCGCAGCTGCATAAGGGTTAGAGAGCTCAGATGTAGCTTGGAGAGTTGTGAGTTTGAGAGAGTATTTGAAGATTTTATTTTGTTCAGAGCTGTTATGAGAACTATTTGTTGGAGAATTGTGATTTTGTTGCTTGAGTTGTTTAGTAGCTTGCACCTAGATTGGATAGTGAAAAATATTGATTTTATGTTTTTTTTTAATTTTATTTTTAATTGAATTACTTTAATCAATTAATGGTGTTAATTAATTAAATAAAATTTTAATTAAAGTTTAAATTTGAAATTAAATTTGCTTAGCTCTTTAATTAAATTTTAAATATATTTTCAATTTAATTATGTTATTACTTAAATTAGTTGCTCAAAAGATTTAATTAATTTAAGGGATTTAAATTAAATTATTTAGTTTGTTAAATATTTTAAAGTTATTTAATTATTAATTAAATCACTTGCTCAATTAATTTATTTTTTTATTTTAAAAGTATTTTAATTTAATTATTAATTAAACTAATTGCTCTTTATTAGTTAATTAACTTTAATTGTTTATTAATTAATTAAAATGATTTTAAATTTAATTAGATCTTTAATTTTAAAATTGAGTTTTACTTTGATTTTCAATTTAAAATTGAATTTCACTTTTACTTTAAAGTTAGTTTAATTTATTACTAATTAATTAAGTCAACTAATCTTTTAATTAATTAATTTGAAATTTAATTTTATTAAAAAAGTTTCATTGATTAAGATAAGTAATTAATTGGATTTCAATTTTAATTTTAGATTCATTAAATTTAAAGTTTAAAATAATTAAAATTTCCCAACTCTCCAATTCGGCAGTCTCTCGGCGTAATTTTGACAGTTTTACGGGGCAATTTTAGCAGCCTCCCGACGTCCCATCCCCGCAATGAGAGGTTAGGAGGGCACTCGCCCTTTTGAATCGTCTCAGTCAGATCAAATCGACAGCAAGGACGTCGAGGGAGCGAATCGACCCCAAAAACCGTCTTCGAGTCTTCAATTCACTCGGCCGGATCAGATTAACGGGCGAGGGCTTCGGGGGACCAAATCAACCCCGGGATTCCTTCAATTCTTTCAATCGGCAATCATGATGTCTCCTACTTTTCCTTTATTAATAATTATTCTTTATTATTATTTATGATCATTATTAATTATAATAATTATTATTATTATTAATTATAGCATATAATATATCCATATTCTTACTCACATGTTCAAACAAAAAAGCAAGTTTGTGGGCTCTGAACGCTAGTTCAGTTCATAGAGGACAACGGATTTGGCTTCAGAGACGAACGGGAGGATTCATGTGAGGAGACAAATAGGCCGAAGGGCTTATTCGAGCCTGTAGATGAAGGCTTGGGCCGCTTGTGCCAGAGGTAAGGGCTTCAGATAGAGAGGACCACTCAACGTGGGAGTCGAATACTGGGCTCGGTGGAATGTGGTTGACGGAGATGGAAGGGGCCGCTTGTGCTGGCCGTTTACAAGCAAGGCAGCTGGAAGTTTGAAGGCGCGACTTGATCGCGCGAGGAGGGAGAAACCCCAGCTAGGTCGCACGCGTGTGCGGGAAACTAAAATCGGGCAAGTTGCCCATATCCCCACGACCCTGAAGCAACTACCGACTAATCTCATATAAAATTACAAAGAAAACGGGCAAACAGAACTTACGCAATCGAAACCTTTGGCTTTCGTCTCTGTCTCTCCCGATTCAATCGAGCGTAAGCAGCTTCCAACCTTCTGCCTGCACCGAACAAGCTTTCTCCTCAAGCCCTCATCCGTCTGACTCGGGTGAATACGACTCGATTCCGGTCTCTCGCACATGCATGCGACCTAGCTGGGCTTCCTCCCTCCTCATGCGATCAAGTCGCACCTTCAAACTTCTAGCCACTTTGCCTACAAGCGACCAACACAAGTAGCCCCTTCCACCTCCGTCAACCACATTCCACCGAGCCCAGCGTCCAACTCCCATGTGGAGTGGTCCTCTCCGTCCGAAGCCCTCACCTCCGGCACAAGCGGCCCAAGCCTTCGTCTATAGGTCCAAACAAGCCCTTCTGCTTGTCCGTCTCCTCCTCACATGAATCCTCCTGTCTGTCTCCAATGCCAAATCCGCCTCCCTCTGCGAATGGAACTCACGTTCAAAGCATGGATATATTCTATATTATAATTATTATTAATAATATTATTATTAATAATTAATAATAATCATAAATAATAATTATTAATAAAAGAACAGCAGGAGACATCGTGATTGCCGATTGAAAGAAGGAATCCCAGGGTTGATTCGGTCCCCCGAAGCCAGTCGAGTGGATTGAAGACTCGAAGGCCATTTTCGGGGTCGATTCGCTCCCTCGAAGTCTTCGCCGTCGATTTGATCCAACTGAGACGATTCAAAAGGGCAAGTGCCCTCCCTAACCTCTCATTGCAGGAGGCTACCGAAATTGCCCCATAAAACTGCCAAAACTATGCTGAGAGACGGCAGAGATTTGGGAAATTTTAATTATTTTAAACTTTAAATTTAATAAATCTAAAATTAAAATTGAAATCCAAATTAATTACTTATCTTAATCAATGAAACTTTTTTAATAAAATTAAATTCCAAATTAATTAATTAATTAAAAGATTAATTAGTAATAAATTAACTAACTTTAAAGTAAAATTGAAATTCAATTTTAAATTGAAAATCTAATTAAAACTCAATTTTAAAATTAAATATCTAATTAAATTTAAAATCTTTTTAATTAATTAATAAACAGTTAAAATTAATTAACTAATAAAGAGCAACTAATTTATTTAATAATTAAATTAAAATACTTTTAAAATTTAAAAAATTTAAATTAATTGAGCAAGTGGTTTAATTAATAATTAAACAACTTTAAAATATTTAACAAAATTAAATAATTAAATTTAAATCCCTTAAATTAATTAAATCTTTTGAGCAACTAATTTAATTAATAACATAATTAAATTAAGTCAATGGAATTGAAAAATACATTTAAAATTTAATCAACGAGCTAAGCAAATTTAATTTCAAATTTAAACTTTAATTAAAATTTCATTTAATTAATTAACATAATTAATTGATTAAAGTAATTCAAATAAAAATAAAACAAAAGAAAACACAAAATCAATATTTTCCACTATCCAACCTAAGTACAAACTACTAAACAACTCAAACAACAAAATCACAACTCTCTAACAAACAGCTATCATAACAGCTCTGAACAAAACAAAATCTTCAAACACTCTCTCAAACTCACAACAACTCTCCAAGTTACCTGTGAGCTCTCTAAACCCCTCTGCAACTGCAAACCTCAGCTCCTGTAGCTGCAAACTACAGCTCTTGCAGCTGCAAACTATAGCCCATGCGGCTACAAGCTCCAGCTCTTGTAACTGCTGGTCACGTGCACCTGCAAACAAGTAAAAAAAGTTAGATCAAAGTAAATACATAAATAAATATATAACTAGTGCAAGCAGGGCAAAACAGGTGCTAGCAGGGCAAAACAGGTGCTAATAAAACTACTGCTAAAGTAAAAAAGCTACGAACACTGCTATGAAACACTAAAACGATTGTCAAACCTACATCTTCGTTAATCTAAGTCCTATAAGTCACTTCTAATAGAAGCAATAAATCCTACAGATAACGATTTTACTAAATATATATATTAAGTGAAATAATATACATCTAAAATTACTCCGATTACTTTCAATGAAAGCCATAAGTCTGACTTTTAAGGAAAAATGTCTGGGTAATAGCATAAGCCTACTAAACCCCTCTAATGGACATCTTAGTCTACAGGGCCAGGTTGTAATCCCCATTATACGGGCCACTTAGCTTACAGGGCTAAGTCGTAAGACTCGTAATCAAGCAACTGCTAAATTCATAAGCTATAAAACCTATTTGGATATCCAAAATCATTGAGCATCTTAGCCTATAGGGCTAAGTTGTAAGACCTGTTATATGGGCCACCTCTAATAGAGGCCATAGAACCCATTATTATAACTACTTTCAAATGAAAGCCGTAAGCATCTACCCAAATCCAATCACACGGGTAACTCCTAAATGGGGCCGTAAGACCCAACCCAAACCCAAACTTCGGGCAACTCCTAAATGGGGCCGTAAGACCCAACCTAAATATAAACTATGGGCAACTCCTAAATGGAGCCATAAGACCCGATTCTAAATTTAAACTATGTGCAGCTTCTAAATGGAGCCCTAAGTTCTTGCCCAAACTAAATAACGAATATATATCCACTTCAATTTACTCAGGATCCCTAAGAGGAGGCAACCCATGGCTGCTAATCTGATTCCCTGGACACTATGATCAATAGTCGTTAGTATTGGTAGATTGAATACTACGATATCCTCGGGATGACGAAACCATGGGATCTTGATCGTATCCATCTTCATCCCACACAACTACGGTTTAGACTGTTGCACACACATCTACACTTCATGCACTGACTAAATATAATTTTATCCTTAATCGAAAGTGCTCTTCTACACGTTAGAACGGGTAATTAACTATGAGGGCTTGCGCTCATAGAAAATAAGACCCAAATCTAAATAAACCCTGACACTACTCTCAAGAGAAATAAGATTAATTTTAAATCCAATATACCTTAGGGAAAGAGGGGATCTTATGCTTGTGAGAGCGAAATTCACGCCTATTTTTCCTAGGCGAATAATAGGTTTCATCTAGGCTTTATTGAACTTTATGATATAACCTTCGAGCAAGGTTATTACCTTATGCCATATGGTGTGCATCATATACAAGCCACTACCTTATGATGGCCAATGCACATACGAACATGACATATTCTAAGAATAAAATAAGATTTCATATTAAGAAATAAATATAACAACAAGTGCTTATGCTCCTCAAGTAGGTTTAGATATATGTTCAAAATTAAAATTTTGAAATAACTTAGAATTAATACAAAGGATACCTCTTGAAGAAATATTTTTTATCGAAGGTGATTTAAATGGACATATTGTAGAGTGGTAGAAAATATTAAAAGTATTCACAGGGGTTATGGGTTTGAACTTTGAAGCAACTAATGAAGGTGGCAGGACCATAATATTTTGCTTTAGCTTATGATTTTAGATATCTAGGGTCTATTGTTCAGAGTGATGGTGAAATAGATGGGTATATTATTAGCAGAATTCAAGTTGGATGGTTGGAAGCGGAGGAATGCATCGGGCTTGTTGTGTGATAGAAAAGTCCACCTCAAACTTAAGGGAAAATTCTATAAGATGGTGGTGAGACCTGTAATGCTTTATGGTGCAGAATGTTAGCCCTTAAAAGAGAAGCATAATATTAAGTTAAGTGTTGCAGAGATGAGGATGCTCAGGTGGATGAGTGGCTTTACTCTTAGAGACAGAATACGAAATGAGCATATACGTGAAAAGGTTGGAGTAGCTCCGGTGGAAGATAAGATTAGAAAGAGTCGCCTTATAGATGGTTTGGTCACATAAAACGGTGGTCTTCGGATGACTCGGTTAGGAAATTAGATGTATTGGACAAGGTTTAAAATTGCACAATTGGGTATTGAGGCATTTTTCGTTCGTGAGGCGAGCATAAGCCTCAAGACGTTTTGAGACGTAGCCTCAAAATCTAAAAATTGCGTAAAGTTAAAAGTGATTTTTTATATAATATCCAAATCATATGTTAAAGGTTGATATATTAACATTCTATTGAACTATGAAGTGACAAATTTACTTACATATAAAACAAAAAATTATATAAGATTGAAACTGTTAAATGATAAATGATGTGAAATAGAATTGAAATCCAAATATTACAAGAACAAAATAATATAAAATATATGAATTGCATAAAAGTATCATGTAACATCAAATTCAACTCTAATTTTTTTCTCTCGGTTGCCTACTCATCTACGTTTAATTTCTAAAAAAAGCTGAAATAATTGGCAACAACTCATAAATCATCTATACTATCATTACTAAGAGGATTTTTATTTGAGTCACTATCATAATAAATTGGTCTCTTTCCTGCCTCATCCTGTAAGGTCCAATACCTATCAATCTGCTTATTCTTCATTTATTTCAGTCATCTTCATCTTTCATAAATGTTTGTCATCAACATAAATATAATACTCCAAAATTTTAAGAGGAGATGGGGGTGGCATGCGGCTTTCTAGTAATCTCCTATGGCGGCTACGATGGTGGTGGCTCTGGTGAAGACGGTGGGCTGGAGGTCGAGGCAATTGAGAGGAAGTTGTTGCAGCTTGGGGGTGCAAGAATGCATGATTTTTTTGGGGCTTTTGTATAAGATTTAGATAAATTTTAAATTAAAAAATTCATAAAGAGAGTGAGGTGTACATCTCATGCCAGTGAGGCGAGGCGGGCCTCATCCAAAAAGAGGCGTAAGCCTCGAGGTGCTTTTTCTGGAATTGAGCTAAGGCGGGGACCTCAAGTGATCCTCATATTGAGCAATATTAACAATGGTATTGGATTTGGCTATGTTAAGAAAGGTAGAAATAGACCTAAAAAGACTTGGTTAGAAAATATTAGAAATGACATTTCTTTAATAGATTTAAATGAGAATTTGACTCTTAACAGAACATAATGGAGAAAAATGATACATGTAGTCGACCCCACATAGTGTAATTGCTAATACCTTATTATGCACTTTTTAACACTAATTTATTCGATTTAAACTTTTTCGTCAAATTATGTTTATATTTTAAAAGCTTATAATTGATATTTCACTAAAAAAAAGTATTAAGCAAGAAACCTTTTTAATGAACTTTGAGATCATCTAAATTATGCTTTCTTCAGATTTATAGTTAAGATGATGTGGCTTGACAAGATGAATTAGGAAAGATAACCTGATTTTAAATAGGACTAGATCAAGTGCTAAAAGGATAATTAAAAATTTCTTTTGGTCATTTGATGGCTTAAATTTCTTTTGGTCATTTGAAGTTCTGTGAGATGATGAGATGTTCAAAAAATATGTTTTGACCAAGTGGGGTGCATTCATATTATTTGATGAGGTGTTATAATTCTTGATTGAAGTGGACGGAATACTCCTTATAAAAATTTATAAATATGTTATTTCTTAGATAGATGAGGACTTTTTTGATTGAAAGAATTCTTGGACATGAGAATTCCAAAGCTTTCCTTACCAGTACTTTGCATTGGTATTTGATAGGTGTTGATATATGCCATCAATCTATGTTGATGTCCATCATCAATCTATGTTGGCATATACCATCATTCAATGATAATTAATGCTTGTCATTATCATTGCCTAATGCTAGTTGGTGACCAAGAATTATTGTTGGACAAAACATTTAAAAAAAAAAAGAGACATGTCCAGTATTTGCTTTTCTAGGTCCAAAAACTAAGCATGACAGTTTACATCATTTCAATTTGTTGCTTTAATATTGCACTTTTACTATGAGGATTCTTCTAAAGATTGTCAAAGTGAAGATGACACAGTCGTGGTTCTTGATCATAGGGGCATGTTTAAGTTTTAAGTGAGTATTTAATTTGAATCTTATGTTCCAGTAACATTTACTATCAAACTAGTCATTATATTCATCATTTACTTAATATTTTATCATTTTTATGAGTTATTTATAATTTTGTAAGTACTTTATTTTCTCGTTTCAAGGGTTACGCTTCGATCTGCCTCGAGGCTTACGTCTCGCCTCACTTAGACAAAATGCCTAGATTCTCGATTTTGCCTTTTTAAATCTGGTTAGAGAGAGTCACCTTGGATGGTTTGATCGCATAAAACATCAACCTTACAATGACCCTATTAGGAGAGTAGATGTATTAGATCCGGACTACGTTTAAAAAGGTAAAAGTAGACCTAAAAAGACTTAGTTAGAGAGTATTAAAAATTATCTTTTTTTATTAGATTTAATTGAGAATTTTAGTCTTAATAAGACAAAATGGAGAAAGAGTATTCATATAGCCGACCCCACGTAGTTGAATAAAGGTTTGTTGTTGTTGTTGCTATCTTCAATAAAAAAACACTCCATGTCCCACTATTATAATAATTCTTTTCTTGTATTTTTTTACTTTTGCCAACATTTATTTTAATATTCTAACTTCTAAACGTTCAATTTTTACAATCCAACACTTGCATTTATGCAACATTTTAGCAAAACTCTATCGCATTAAAAAAACATTACTGCAAAGGGAAACTATGTAAAACCACCTGCACTATGCAAGAAGCAACTACAATTTGCAAGAAAATTTCCACAAGTTCGCACATCTTTAATCAACACCATAAAAAGATATGGACCCCCATCCCATTATGACATCGATGCATAAAATATGAAATGTATTCAAAAGTTCTCAATTACCCCAAAGGCCCTAAAAAAAGTGGTCTAAATTGCACCAACAACCATAATTATAACCTCGCATATTCATGCATGCCAACGAAAACCAACTCTATTTTCATATTTAACACCTAAAAAATATTACTTGCTTGCATACCACCATAAAACTTAAATATATCTAAAAAATCCACCTCTTAACTTTTTCATTATGCATCATCTCTCTCTTTGTTAAACTTGTTTCTAGCAAAGAATGATCATGAACATCAATGCCTTACATCTCCACACATCTTCCTCTCTTCTCTCTTCTAACCTTCTTAGTTATTTCTTGTGAAGCCCAACTTCCTTCACTTCCTCATTTAGCACTGGAATAACAAGAAGAAGCACTATTAAAACCAAGCTTCCATAGAGATCATGAACCTGACAAGATAGTTTATATGTGCTTGATCCACATGAACTTCTCTTGCACATCTAACATTTCAAAACTAAGATTCAAAATATATTTCACCAAATCATCAAAAAAAATCAATTTTTGACTAGAAAGACAAAACATAATGCAACTGTAGGTCAAAAAACAAAGAGATGCTTTATAAGAAATTCATAAGTAACTTGTCTCCTTATTAAGAACCAATTTAGAGCGAGTCGCCTGTAAGCCTTCTCAATATCCTCCGAAGCTAATGAGGAGGAGACACCCAATACCTCATAAGATAATTCCTTCCTACTCGCTCCCAAATGAACAACTCTTCAATTTGAGGAGAAAATACCACTGTGAGATACAAAGAAACAAAGAGAAGGGAAAAAGAGTGGAAATATAAGACATCAAAGTTCATTGTCATCAGCAAGTTTAACGGAGTAGCGGAGGCTTCATGAAATGATAAGAGGATGATAGTTTGGACGTAATTAAAATTTTATAAGGTTATGTGAGTAAATAATGACATTTAGGGATTAAATATACAAATAGATCATTGCAGTGGTATGCATGTAAATACCCCAAAAAGTTCATTTAGAATAAAGAAGCAATGAAGCAAGTCATCTAAAGAAATTTAAAATGTAGAAAATATTGTTCAAAATGATAGTAGCAATGCTGACACAAGCACTAACTTAACATTAGAATCCTGATTCAAATAAAATCAAATTAAAATTAGAATAAAATAGCATCGACATTCAAACAACTAAAAAAGAAATAGATTTTTTTTATATCAACATTTTAAATATTGCAAGACAATAATAATTTCTTCATCAAAAAAGGGACAAGCTGACGGTTTAGCAAAAAGCAAGAAGCAACATTGTAAACAAGAGATATCCACACCTGCAAGTGGCTTGCTACATTTTCCCTTGTTAAACCAGGAACATTCATTAACTCTAGAATTCTCTTTGGGACAGCTTCTGCATATAATTTATAAATCCATTGTTGAATAGATTTTGTAAATAGCTTAAAGAAGAAGTTTTAAGCCTCAATCAAAGATTCAAGCAAATTATAAAGTATAAATATATTATATTAGGTAGAAAGGAAATTTGGTCATACTGTCTATGCCAACTTGGTTGACAGCATTAACAAACTGTTGATGAAGTTCCACTGACCACACCACTCGTGGCTTCTTTGATGCTGAAGGATCTTCATTATCCAGTTCAACATCATCTTCCTCATCTTTAGAATCTCTTTTTTTTTTCTGAGTTTTCCATGAGGCATCCGTCCCTTCATTCATTGAAGAAGCATATTCACTTTCATCAGCCACTTGTCCTTGGCGGTCGGAATCCTCAAAACTACCTGAATTTTCTATATCCTTACTTTCATTCCACTTCTTTCGAACGACATGCTGCCAAACATTCTTTAACTCTTCCATCCTTACAGGCTTAATTAAATAATCACATGCCCCATGTTTTATTCCTCTCATAACAGCACTAGTTCTCCCATCCGCTGACATCACTACATATTTATTAAAAAAAAAGATTAGTAAGCCTAGAAAAAGTACCAATCACATAAAAATAAATCCAATTACTTACTAATAACGGGAAGATCCATTTCAAGACCAACAAGTTCAAGTAACTTAAACCCATCCATATCGGGCATGTGAACATCGCTGATTACCACATCGAAACAGCCCTTCCTTTCTCGAAGAAGAGATAATGCTATCATGGCTTGAGAACAAGTAATAACTGCACAACTTCAAAATGTTGTTAATATATGCAAGCTTCATGAAAGCAAAAATAGATGAGAACCAAGCTAAGTATTAAACAGTTAAGTATAACAAGAATTCCTTCATATTATTATAATTGGCAAATTTTCCACAAGACTACTAGGCCTACATGGTGCTATGAAATAATTTAATATAATGGGCTATTTGTTATCCTATTTTACATAGGATTTAAGCAAGATTGAGCCTAAATCCAGCCAAACAAAATTTTTGGAACTTAAATTATCATTATTTCAATAAACTACTTTTCAACCTCGTTATTGGTTAAATTCAAATTTTTTTTAAATACCACTATTTATAGCTTTTCACGATTTCAAGGATTTCTCCTCTTACAATTCTAAAATCTTGATGCAAATAACAAAATTTTTTAAAAAAATTTAGCAAGATTTTAGGGGTGTTTGGTATCCCATTTTAAACAGGATTTAAACAAGATCTAGCTTAAATCCTTCAAATAGAATTTTGTGAATTTTAAATCCTATTGATTTGATAGATCTCATTTTGGCTCATTATTGGTTAAATCCAAGATTTATTAAATTCTACCATTCCCAAGATTTGACGAATGTAAGGATTTCTTTCTTATTAATCTTAAATCGTATAAAAGATATTCAAATAATTTACAGAAATTAAGTCAGGTTTAACAAATGTCATGTCAAAAGGTTTTAAGGTTTTAATCCTCTCAAGAGTTACTATATCTAGATTTACAGGATTTCCTAAGTCCTACTAGCAGCTAAACAGTACATTAACAATTGCAATTCCAGACAGCTCTCAATTTTTAATCCTATGAAGATTTACTAAATATGGATTTACTAAAGCCTAGTTTTAGCCAAACTGCCCCTACGAATTAAAACACTCATGAAGCATTGTTCTGAAGATGTGCCATGTATTATACATGGATCATTGCAATTTTAGAAGCCTCCTGATTATTTCTCGGCAGCTCTGCCAAAAGAGCATGACCATTACGCCACAGAAGATGTCATAATTTCCAACTATTGCGTGATTTTGTTCATCCAACTATTGCATGATCTTGTTCATAAGTTCACTAAATAACAAAAGATAACCAGAGACCGAAATCATAAACTCTTTTTAACTCATCCATTTCCCATGAAACACTTGGTAAACCAACAAGAAGTCCATCAAGACTATAACTATCTCTAAGAGAGTAAGATAAATCAAGGGGCTAAAGCCTCCACGAGCAATATGGATACTTTTTTCCCCTAAAACGATAAGCAACAAGGCAACAACGGCTTCCAATACCCTATCTCCTTATGTAAAAGCCACAACCCCGCAAAGAAAACCAAATAAGGAAAAAAAAAATAAACTCACGGGATTTAAAACATAAGTTGAAAAAAGTTTTGCTAATTTCTTTTCCTTTCCAAAAGAATTATATTTCCCATCATCTCGCCATATTTCGCCAAAAGACGGAAAAACTCTCCTCGCACAAGCTATTTCCCTACTCAGCTCATCAGCAGCTCAGCCACTCAAGCAAGAATATCCAACAACTATAAGCAGATTCAGAACTCCACAACTCCGCAAAAACAAGTTAAGCAAAAACCAAACACAAGAAACCCTAAATTGGCCCAGTTGAACGCCCAAGACAGCTAGGTCAAAGTTCGACTCACCGTGGTACCGGCACTTCCGGAGCATGTGCTCGAGGATCTTCAGGCACGTGACATCGTCGTCGACCACGAGTACCCTAAGCCCAGCCGGAAACTGCTCCGGCGCCGCCCCAGCGACGGTGACAATAGCAAGGCCTGATCCGTAGTTACTCCCCGCGCTAGCGTTCGGCGCCGCAAGCTTCTGCATCGCCGCCATCACTCTCTCTATAACGCTCCCCGATCTACCCTCACATCCCTTAAAAGATCGCTCTACGGCGTGGAACTAGCGACGGATCTGATGCCCCTTGAAGGATTCAGGGAAGAAGGGAATGCGGTAGGCGCAGAGGGATGCAGAGGTGAAGAGAAACGGAGAGTCGCGCTGCCTGGAGAAGCGAGGAAAGGAAGGGAGCGAGGAAGAGCGCGAGCAATTGCGGGAGTGAGTAGGACACTGTAGCCGGAAGGAATAACAAAATGTTTTGAAAAAGAATTCTGATAATTGTTATTTTATTCAGATATGGGACTGGCCTAAGAAGTGGAGTGGGACCCATCGGCCACGGGGCAGTGCGCGTGCGAGATTCGGAGCTCTTTTTAGGCCGACGAGGCGGCCAATCAGGACGCGAAGGATCGGCCCATACCATTCTTGCACATTCCTTTGTCCGACGTGATTACGGCATTTGGATTTGCTTTGAGATGCATATACACAACTCGTGATTCTCTGCACGACTCCTGAAGGCTGCGATTGGTTGGTTATTAGTATCTGCGCACGAATCTTAACGACGCTACTCATGCCGTATTTGTCCAACGCGGTTCGTGATCAACCTAGATGGTCCTGATGATGGATGCATTCTTGCACGAATCTCAACACCATAAATAATTGAGCTTCTTTTTTTCCTACAGTGTCAACCGCCCCGCAAACTTCATTGGTGTCATTCTCCAATGTGTATGGTGGTCACCTGCTTTATTGGCTTGAGGCCATTTTTATTAATTTCATAGCATGTGCTGAATTATTCTAAATTTTGTGGGAGCTTTTGAGGTGATTTTTTTTAATTAACAAATAGATAATATTTGTATAAAACCAATTTATAAGATTTTTACCAACTATCAAACTAGCATCAACCAAATAAATAAATTAATAAATGTTCAAGAATTAGTATAATTATTCTCCAACTTGAGCCTATTAATGATAACTATTACAACCAACTTATTTTCTTGTAAGTCATATAAAAAATGGTATAATTTTGCGTGTATGTGGGTATGTCTCCTAACGGATAATTTATTCCCTTATTTTTTTAGCAGTATCAAAGTGGCCTAAGATGCAAGAACATTCTCTCGAACATTATTTTGCTTGGCCTCCAACACATTTCTAACTTTCTAAACAACAAATTAGTCATCTTCAACTATATATTGTTGCTTCTCTAAAACCATCCAAAACAAATGCTTGATTCTCACTCCTAAAATGTTGCAATCTCTGGATCTGGTGTCATTCTACAGAACCTTTTCCTCCTTCCCAACTTCTTAAACCACAACATGTTGATTGCCAACACTACCTCCAACTATTGACCAGACTTTGTCACTTAGTGCCTAAACTTAAAAAATTGTATGAGCAATGAGCTAAGTGTAATAGCACATATTTTGGCCCAGTCAAATAATATTTTACAAACCATATTGGCTATAATATAGATATTATTATACTTTAATTATAATAAATTTCTCTTAATTGCATGGGTGGTATAGAGAATTGATACATGTCAGTACAAGCAAGTTTTCAGGATCATTGAGTGTCTATTTTGCAAATCGATTTCACCAAATCATTATAAACATGCTTAGCGAATTTATGAATATTTTTTTATAATTTTTAGAGCCCAAAATTTGAAGTTATAAAATAAAATTTATAACGATTTTACACAAAATTTAATAATTGGCATAATTACTAATGCGTCATTAAGATATTTTATTATAAAATATCTATAACCACTACATAACCTATTAAAACTCCATCTACTCTTTCATTTTTCCTAAAGCCAAAGGAAAGAAAATGAAAAATAAAAGAGAGAGACGAGGGAAAACCTAGGTTTATGGGTCGTAGAGTCGATTTTGTTTGTCCATCCAGTTGAAAATTTTTATTCATCTCAAGGTAGGCAATCATTAAGCCTGATTTTAGTAATTTTTGTGTATTTTGTGTTTTATAACTTTTAATTTGGTAAAAACATACAAAAATTATGATATCTTAATTTTTAGCAAATTTTTACCATTCATAAAAATTATGATATCTTAATTTTTAGCAAATTTTTACCATATAACTTTTTATATATGATATGATCCTCTCGATAGCATTTTGACTGTAATATTATTGAATTCCATAGGGTAAATTGAAAGTTATGATTTTTTGAAGTGAATATATAGTATACAAAATTTTATAGATTTTTCTGTATTTTATGAAATACTGCATTTCATACACATGATATTGACTTATATTATACATAAAATATAGTATTTACATGTAAGGAAGGTTGGCGTTTAACATTATAATTAATAGTGGTTGACTCTTAAAATAAATACCCTGCCTATGAGGGTTGGTCGACGGGCTTTCCTTTAAATAAAAGGTTGGTCGTATGATTCTAATTGTAGCTTGTAATCAATGATCAAATTATGCTGAAGGGTAGAGGCTGATGACTCTTAAATGATTATGAAAAGTTATATATAAAAATAAATGATTAATAGAAATAAATGGAAGATAATATAAGATAGATAGATATATATGGCAGATAAAAGAATGAAAATGTTACATTAAAGTTGGATATCCAGCTTTGCTTTTCATAATTATAATTATGATTGCATTTACATGATAGTACATTGAAATGATTAATAAATAAAACTGAAGTTATATTGATAGAACTTGTATTGACACTATCAAGCATAATGACAAAGCATATTGATTGATATTTTTTTTATTAATATTTTTTTTTATAATTTGATAGATCTCTTTTGACTTCACTGGTTATAGTGATTTTATTCTTAATTATAGAGATTTCTTATTACACATATTAATTGATGATTGATATTGATTAAAACTAAAGCAAGCGTATTAAATCTTTTATTTTGCATTGCCGATAGTGATAAGTTTTGGTTACTTGATGGTCTTTGTAAGCTCGTTATGTTATTTTTATATGATCTCACACTACAGGAAAAACTATAATTTTTGGCAGCATTTCCAACAGACATACGTCCGCCGAAAATATCGGCGGACAAACCGGCAGTTTTTTCACCAGAAATAATTCGATGGTTTTTCTGCTTTTTTTCCAACGGATATATTGCCGAAAAATTACCTGCTGCTAATTCGTCTCTTTGGCCGATGATAAGTTCTTACTAACAAAATTTATGGCTGATTTTCCACTGAAAAGTTTTCGTCGAAACATCCTGCAGAATTTCTTTTGGTTTATTAAACCCGACGAATAGTTTCTGGCAGATCAGCTGCCAAAAAAGTTTACAATGGAAAAACCGTCAGAAATTCCACCGACAGAAGCCCTATTTTGAGCCTTTCGCAATCGTCTACTCGTATTTTCTCAATTTCCTCTATTTCTTTCTCTCTTCCTCTCGTTAGTTGCTTCATCGCCCGTGGTTCGCCGCCGCCATTCGTGCCTATTCGCTGCCCATCGTGGTGCTATAGTCGTCCGCCGCCGTCCACCTGTATCAACTATTGCCATGCCCCAAGATTAAATTTTGAAGAATTGTCTATTTTAATATTTTAAATCATTTACCATTGTTTTTATAAATAACTAATACAAATCAATATAGTGAAAATAATTAAAATCAAATACATTAAAATATTCACTATATTCATTCTCTTAAAATCATATATATAATAGTTAAGAGATCAGTACAATTACTAGTCTATCAAAAGCTCATGACTATAAAAGAATAAATAAAATATATAACAAAATAAAAGAAGAATCTGAAGATCTCAATCAGTCTCACTCCACATAGTCCTGACCTCTTCCCTAATTTGAAATCAATTAAAATCACATAATAAGCTTACAAAACCCAATAGAAACTCAAATTCACTAAAGCTTCCAACACAAAGATTAAAGAATCAATATATATGCTCAGTTCAGTCTATATAGTCAATAGCATTTAATATCATTAATGATCAGTTATCATTTGTAAGGCTAAAAAATGATCAATAATAAAAGCAAGAAATTAATTCAATAAATTAATATTTATACAGGAATCAATAAATCTACAAAGCAATATTACTATAATATATTTTTCCTGTTGAAACAAATATTTAAAGAAAAGTTTAATATATATGGATATTATTATTTGATATAATATGTTGTTATTATATTTATTTCATAATTATTTATATAACCATAATTCAATATATAATTATATATAAGAGGATTGAATTATGGATAATAATCTAAACAAATTCATGATTATTAATTATAGTTAGAATATATAATTAATTATTAATAGTACAGTCCATCAAAATTAAGATTAGAGTAGTCTTATTGGAATTATTCGATATGGAGATGTTAAGGATGGATATATTTTATATAATATGATTATATAGAATTAGACCAAATAAATTTTAAATTCTCTAATAAATTTTATTTAAACAAGAAAGATTTTAAAATACATCATACAAATGATCATATATAAAATAATCTTAATCTTAAGGTATTAGTATACTCTTATTTTTGATATTTGATTTCCTGACTTACTATAAAATAGTTTGAAAGATATAAACACAATACTTGTATATTAGAAACACAATAAAATAAATAGTTATGAATGTTAATATACAGATATGTAATCCATTTCTTTCCATTTTAATAGTTAGAAAATTAGTTTCATTGAATAGTTAATTTAGAACTTGAACAATTGAGCACTCAAATTTTATGATAAGGTTACAAAATTTATTGTCCATTAGAGAATTAATTGAAATTCAAGGCTAAAGATGTAATTAGTGAGGTGATTGAATTCCTAGCTCTAATTATGAACTTTTTATGGAGAATTTTTTATATGTAATGATTAAATTAATGGATAATCCAATATTTTAAATTGAGTAAATTATATTATAAATTTAAGAGGGTAATTTCATGTTTATAGTGAAATAATATTAAAATTAATAATTTTGATTTATTAATTTAAGAGTTAAATTAATAGTCAAATTTATTTGAGCTTGAATTATTGGTCTATAGGTTCCTTCTTCATCACCTTAGCACTATATGTTGCGAATCTGGTATCAAGGACTATAATTTTGATGATAGCAAATATTTCTGTTTCTGGTTGATTGTCTAATCTTTCAGGTCTGCATGATCAATTACAAATTCAAGCCAGTCCAAGATCGAGTAAGTCTGTTTTGTAATTCAGGTCTAATGTACTCTTTTCATCTTTATTGAGTCAAATATAATGTAAAGGATCCCCTAGCTAAGTAACCGTGCACACACACACTCAGGGGGAGTTTTTGAGTGATTTAGTGTTTCTCTTAAAGAAAATCGTACTGTACGATGTATACATCGTACTGTATGATTTGTGATTAATTTTCAGGCTTACGGCTAATTCTGAAAGTTTATTTTTTTTAAAACTAATCGTACAGTACGATTCAGATCGTACTGTACGATTGGAAAAACCCTAGTTGTCATGCCTGTTTTTGATAAGATTTAAATTTAGAATTTTTGAACTAATCGTATGGTACGATGTCAATCGTACTGTACGATCATTTTAAATCTTGCCAAAATTATCCCTCATAATCAAGCAATTAAATCTTGGTTTCTTAAATACATTCGATCGTACTGTACGATGTTAATCGTCCAGTACGATGGATAGAGACAATTTTGAATCATCATGTAAATCGTACCAGACGAAACCACAATTTTTATACTGATCGTCCTGGATGATTTTTATATCGTACCGGACGATCTAATGAAATAAACTAATCGTACTGTACGAATGGTACAGTGCGAAACGATGGACATAGACAAATTTCATTCGTCCCATAGATCATCCCGTACGAACAATTGAGAATAAGTTGATCGTGCTGTACGATCTATGGATCGTATAGTACGATATTTATAAATTTTTAAACTGTTCATTTGCATTCGTACTAGACGACACTGTTTTTGAACTGATCGTAATGTACGATATTGGATCATATTGTACGATCGCATCATCAAATTAAATTTTAGGGCAATTTATGAGCCCTCCTTTAAAAGATATTTTTCTTCCAATAAGAAAGATCTTTTGCCACTATCCTTTCCAGAGAAAAGCTTGAGACAGAGAGGATCTTGTGAGGGGGAGTTTGTGAGAGATTCACAAAGGTTACTCCAAGCAAAGATCTGAGTCGTCTTCTCCGGTCGTCGTCTCTTGTCTTGTCAGTGATTTTTATGGGAGGATCGTCTGTAATAAGATCGAGGTTCTCTGCCTGCTTCAGGAGGAAGAGAAAGGAGTTCGGGTTCTCTGCCTGCTTCAAGAGAAAGCGAAAGGAGTTCAGGTTCTCTGCCTCATCAGCCGGGTTGGTGGAAAGGAGGTTTTGTACAGGCTTCTCCGCCTTGCTGTCTGAGCAAAAGGAGAGTCACTTAGTGTTAGTGCAATACCCGGAGGGGAGGCTCCGGGGAGTGGACGTAGGTCAAGTTGACTGAACCACTATAAAATATGATGTGTTCTTTCTGATTATTTTTTGCACGTACTTTTCTGTTGATGATTGTGTGATTGTGATTATTATTTTTTGATTATCGTTGAATATCTGTAAATCATTGTGAAACTGTAATTGTTATAAAACTTTTAAAAAGACTTTTTCTAAATTGTTGGTTGTCCATGAATTTTTAAAATAACCAATTCACCCCCCCCCTCTTGGTTAGCCTCTGGATTAGTTCACAAGGGATTAACATCCCTTTTGAATTTTCAAGTGGTATTAGAGCGGGATTCAAAAATTAAGTTTAAAAACTTTTGAATTTGATTCATGGCTAACTTTAAAAATCGTAATACTGCTGAAGGTTATTCAATTACACGACCACCTTTGTTTGATAACATACATTTTGATTTTTGAAAAACTCGCATGTCCACTTTTCTTCAATCTATAGATTATTGCATGTGGATGCTTATTAAGGATGGCTATGAAGTACCTTTTAGAATGATTAATAATATTAAAACTGAACTGCCTTTCACTGAATAGACTTTTGATGATCGGGACTTAGCCCAACTGAATGCCAAATATTTGAACTATTTTTTCTGTGCCTTAAAATCTAATAATTACATGCGTGTCTCTACTTATACAACTGGTAAAAAATTTGGGAAAGATTATACATCACTTATGAAGGTACATCTGAAGTCAAACAGTCTAAGTTAAACAACTTACTTCACGACTACGAACTCTTTCGCATGAAACATAGTGAATCGATTTCTGAAATATATATTAGGTTCACTGAAATTGTCACTTCTTTACATGATTTAGGAAGAGAACGTACGAATTATGAAAAAGTGAACAAAATTTTGAGATATTTGCCTTCTTCTTTTGATGTCAAGATAACTACAATTATTGAATCCAAAGATTTGAACATGTATTCTATTGATAACTTACTGGGGTCACTCATTGCTTACGAGCAAGGGGTGAACCAAAGACAGCTTGATGCAGGTGAGAAGAAGAAGAAGAAAATTATGGCATTGAAGGCCAACGATAGTGATATTGATACTTTCGGGTCTGATATCAATGATGTTGCCTTAATCACTAGGTAATTTCAAAAGCTTTCTAAGAAAGAAATACAAGAACTTTCATAAGTGGAACAAGGGTAAGTCTAGCAAAAATTATAAAAACTCATATGATACTATTTATTTTGAATGTAGGAAACTTGAATATATTAAGGCTGATTGTCATACACTTAAGGCTCACCCAAGCAAGGAGAAGGGTGAGGAGAAACCCAAGTTCAGTAAGGATAAAAAGCAGATTCAAAAGGTATTCTAGGCAAATTCTGCATCCGACTCCTCTGAGATTGAAGTTGAGGAGGAGACTATAAATTTGTGTCTAATGGCTAATGATCATCCTGATCAGTCTGATCAAGAAGAGGTATGTGAGCTTACTTATGATCAATTACTAGAAGTTTCTGAGAAAATTCATTCATCTTATAGGAAACTTAAGAAATTACATGCTAGCCTGAAATTAGATTTCTTAACTTCGTAAAAAAAAGCATGATTCTGTAGTTAAAGATCATTCTATACTTGATAGCAATCACATGTCTTTACTTGATGAATTTGATGAATTAAACAAAAAACATTCTGATTTAATTGTTGAGCATGATTTATTAAAAATATCGCATGTTGAATTAGAAGTTGTATTTAAAGAATTAAAAACTCATGCATCTGATTTAGATATTAGTGAACATCATCTGAAATTTGAAAATACAAAAGAAAGAAAATAAATTTTTGAGTGTTAAAATTAGTGCTTTTGAGAAAAATGAAATACATCCTACTTTTGCACAGTTTTATGCACCTCCACCTTTTGAAGAATCTGTTTCAAAATCATCAAAGTATGTTTCATTCAAATCTAAGAAGATGCACTATCACCCACATAGATTAGTTAACCCTTTTCTTGGTGTTAGATGTTTTTCTTATCGCATGTTAGGACACATCTCCCACACCTACACTATTCACCGTAGTACATATTGGATGTGGAGGCCTAAATTGCATGCTTCACAGCACAACACACATGTATTGTATTCTTCTTTTCATAAGAAGGAACCCAAACCTATTTGGGTTCCTAAATCTGACGTTTGATGATTTTGTAGGTGTGCTCTCACATAAGATCTCGTAAGAGCATGTGATACCTGGACAGCGGATATTCAAGACATATGACTGGAGATGTAAATCAATTCATTTTGCTGGAGGCCAGGGCTGGAGGCAAAGTTACACTTGGAGACAACACCACCAGGAGGGTGGTAGAAATAGCTATAATTAGTGATTCAAAGAATTTCATTATCGATAATATTTTACTTGTAGATGGACTGAAACATAACTTGCTGAGCATCATTCAACTCTGTGATAAAGGATACAACATCAAATTTCTGCCCACTTACTACATTATAAGCTTAAATGATAAAATTAATTTGCAGGAATAAAGGATCAATAATTTTTACATGCTGGATGTAAGTTACTTTAAAGCTGATATTTCAATTTGCTTAAAAACTGCTGATGATGAGTCTTAGTTGTGGCACAGGAGATTATATCATGTCAGTATGAAAACCCTTAGGAGAGTCACCCAAAGGACTTAGTTAGATGTGTCCCTAAGCTTAAGTTCACTAAGGACCACCTGTGTGATGTCTGTGTTGACCTCATTTTTGTATGAGCTCAGTAGGACCAATCCAGACCTTAGGATCTTTCCAATCCTTAGGATTTAATTTTAACCCTAGGATCAATCTAATCCTAGATCAATCCAGATTCAAATCAACCCTGATCTCAGATCAATCAAATTTCTAGACTATTCTAGATCCTAGGATCTTTCCTAGATTTTAGATCTTAGGATCAATCTAGACCCTAGGATCTTCCTAGAATCCAGACTTTATGATCTATTCTAGATCCTAAGAACCTTCTAGATCCCAGACTTTAGGACTTCCAAACCCTAGGATCTTTCTAGAAATCAAACTTTAGGATCTACTCTAGATCCTAAGATCCTTCTAGATCTTGAATCCTAGGATTCCTAGATCTTAGGATTCTTCTAGATTATAGGATTCTTCCAGACCCCAGATCCTAGGATTTCCCTAGGACTTCTAGATTCTAGGATCTTCCCAGACTCCAGTCCCTAGGATCTATTCTAGACCCTAGGATTCCCTTAAGCTGATTTGGACCCTAGGACCTATTCTAAACCCTAAGATTCTTCTAGATCAATCCAAGCTTCAATTCAATCTAAACTTATTTCAAATCCTATCATTCAAGCTCAAAATCCAATTCAAAACCAAATTTCCAGATTCAAATCCAAGGCCAAAGGTCTAAGTCCTGAAAGCCTTTTTCAGCAAATTTTTGAACACCTCAAAACCCTATCAAATGACCTCTGATTCAAAATCTATCAGTTCCACACTAATGTGACATGTCTCTAGAGGCAACCCTCCAAATTTGAGCTCATTCTGAGGTCTCTAACCCCAGAAATTGAATTGAAATCCAAAGGTTGTAAAATCTTCAAATATTTACAATCCATGCCAATGGACCTACCACCTAGTGAATTTTGATCTTGGAGCTTTCTCCAAAGCCTCCAATCACCTCCAGACCCTTGATTATGACCCATCGAGCATTAAACTGCATTTTGTTTGACTCAATTTGACCCCCAGTTGACCAAGGGTCAAAATGACCAAAATACCCCTATGGGGTGTGAATGGTCATTTGAACCAAATGAGCTCCAAATCAAATGCAGTCACTTCCAGCAAATTTTAAATGTCAAACCAAACCTGTTGGACCCACTTCCAGCCCCTGGGTCAACTTGGTTGACCAAGTCAACCTAGTTTGACCAAACAGGCCTTTATGGGTCAAAATAGGTCATTTTAACCAAATGACCTCCTCAGACCTTGGGACCACCTCCATTGGTCTTCAAATGTCATTTCAAATCTGTTGAACCCATTTCTAGACCCTGGACCTACTTGGTTGACCAAGTCAACCAGGGTTGACCTAAAAGGCCCATTAAGGGCCCAAATATATCATTTTGACCAAATGACCTCCCCAAACTTTGAGACCACTACCAGCAGACTCAGAATGTCATTCTGAACTGATTGGACCCATTCCCTGACCTTGGGTCAACCTGGTTGACCAAGTCAACTTAGGTTGACCAGTTCAACCCTTAAGCTTATTCATTTTGAATCAAGTTCCAGATTAACTTCAAACCCATTCAAACTTCTCTAATCACTCTTCTTAATGTTGTGGACTTGATGGGACCCTTGACCAAGTCACCAGTTGACTTGGTCAACTAAACTAAGTTTAGTCAAATCCAATCTATTTCATGCCTCAAATCAATTCTAACTCACACTTTTACTTCAAATCATCATTCTTAACCTTCAAGCCTTTTCAAATCAACTCAAGCATCTCCTCAAGTCCTCCTATATGCCATGCCACCTGGATTGATTAATTGACTGGTCAAACCAGTCAACTAAGGGTAGGCTCTTAGCTAACCTTCATTTAAACCCTTATACCATAACACCATATGGTATTTAAACTATTCTATCAGCTCTATAGGTTTACTTGGACTCCAGCTCATCACCCTTGACCACTTTGACTAGTCAAATCGTCAAAGATGACCATATGAGCCTTTAGTGATCAATCCGATCAAACTCAAACTCACCCAGCACAAATCAGGCCTTTCCAGCCTATGGGATCAATTCCAGAAGCTTCTATGGAGCTAACCCGACCCAACCCTGCTCATAGCATGCCTCTAGCTCAGCCCAACGTCCCTAGTGGTCCCCTCCATGTGAGAATGGCCTAGGGTCATTTTCACCTGAGGAAGTGTGCCTCTCTGCTCCCTAACGGCCTGGTACAAGTGTCAAGCATCCCAGAAACTCCCTTGAATGATCCCAACCGTTCCTTTCAGCTCCAAGCCTTGGAATAGGGTAGGGGAGACGTGAGGAGGCCATTCAAGAAAACTCTATTTCCAGGAGATCCTAGACCTCTCTATTTTTTCGTTTTGAAATTCCAGAGCCTGACCTTCATTTCGAAAACATTTTTGGGCCATTTGGGAGCTGCCGGCGGCGAGTAGAATAGAGAGCCGAAGCCAAGTCCGTCCTAGCTATTGCAATTCCTTATAGAAGCTTCCTCCGAGCTCAAAGTCTTCTAAGGGAATAAACGCGGACAATCCACAAATTCAGAGAGGTCTAAATCACCCGAATCTATCATTTATATCAAGGTATATCTTAAACCCTAGGATTTTCTTTATGTTTTTATATAACTTTATATAGATTGCATCAAAAGCTTGAAATAAAATTCTCCACTCCTTCTTGAATCCTACTTTACCTCTGTTAACTATTTTAAATTCTTTTAATCTATCATTTAAGCTGTGTAAACTTAAAAGTTAACTTTAGGGTTTATGGGGTTTCGGGGGAAGGAGACGACTCAGCAGCCGTTAGATCTATTTATTTTAGATCAACGGCTGCGATTCAATCATATTTGCGTTTAGTTTCTTCCGTTTTAAACCGTCGGTTAGCCGGATTTTCATCCGGCTAGATCCTGACCGTACGTTTAAACCACGGGAGCTCGTTTGACCGTCAGATCCCTCTGAATTGAAATTAGTCGCGGGTGTGATCATAAGCGTTGGATCGACGCTGTGTTAGATCCAACGGTTCAGGGTCATGCCGCGCTGGATAAGTAGCGGGACCCACCTGACCGCCGCCATTTGCATGGTTAAACCACGCCACGCCACGTGGAAAGCGCGTACACAGTCAGCGTCGCCAGCTGACTGTGTAATAAAACTTATTTTTTAAAAATTAGAAAACGACCAGAACTTCAAAAATGCATAAAAAATTCAAATCTTAACCGTTTTTGGAGTTCTATGGCTCATTTTCTTCAGAATTTTATGAACTTTATTTTAAAAATAAAATCAAAATATTTTGATTATTTTTATGTTAATTATTTCTAAAATACTAAAATTCTATTTTATTTTTAATCAAATAAATACAAATCATTTTGACTTGAAAATTAACAGAGGTATTATAGGGCTTAAGATTGGTCTCCCATGATTTTTCTAAAGTCTTTTGATGCAATATCAATCACATTATGAATTTACAAAAATCTTGGTTATGATTTGATCTAGATTTTTGGAAATTCATAATTGATTCATTTCAACTCCAATAATAGCATATTAAAGATCTATGGGATTGGTGAGAAGGTCTCTCTCATTTAAAACAAAGTTAGATTATAATTATACATGATTTGAGAAAGATTAGCTTTCAATGATATCTTGATTTGTTTACATAAATATCAAATCATGTATGATTTTGAATCCAAATTGAATTGAGATTGATTTAAGAATATTCTTTATGTCCTCAGATCTTCTTAATTCAATTTGATGCATCTATCTCTTATAATTAAATATTTAAGTTCATAGGTCATAAAGTGATCTATAACTTCAATACTTTCCTATAATTAATTCCATAGAGCATTAGGACATTTTCATTATGTTCTTGATTGATGATTGGTATGATTGTAATTAGTGTCCAAGGGTTAGTAACTTCAATTTGAACCTATTTAACCTAATGACATATAAGGACAATAATTAAGGACCTTTAGTTTAGAAAACTTAGAATATTTTCAATAATTAGGATTGATTTCCTATTGACTTGAAACTCAAACCATTTGAACTTAGTGACACTCTAAACCCTAGGAAAATTTCCCACTAAATTTAGGAGTCATTAAGCCACTTAATTAACTTAATCAAATTTGAACCTTAATTAAGCCCTTAAACCTTCCAGAAATTCTAATAAATCAAATTTAAATCCAAAAAATACAATTAACCCCTCTAATTGACCAGAATTGAATCTTTAACACATAAAAATTAAAATCAACCAGATCTGAAATTAATTTTAAGTTTAATTTAAGTTTAATTGAAATTTAATATTTAATCAATTTAATTAATTAAAAATAATTAAAAATTCCAAAAATTTCTCAAACACTTAGAGATCACTCCTTAGGTCATTCCTGACCTTTGGAGTTGATTTCAAGGAGTTTGGAGGTCATTTGGATCCAAATCACAAAAAGGGCT
The DNA here is from genome assembly GCA_019925795.1 of Dendrobium chrysotoxum. Classification (NCBI taxonomy): domain Eukaryota; kingdom Viridiplantae; phylum Streptophyta; class Magnoliopsida; order Asparagales; family Orchidaceae; genus Dendrobium; species Dendrobium chrysotoxum. Next base: position 68,101,767 of record CM034300.1, on the reverse strand, counting down.
TTAATTAAATAATTTTGAAAATTCAATAAATACTCAAAACTTCAAAAATTCATAACTAATTCAAATGAACTCCAAATTGAGCAAACTCAAAGGCATACAACTCATCTTAAGCTCTAATATTTATCAAAAATGTTAAGTTTCCAGAAATCAATCAAATTTGAAAAGTCAACTTTTGGTCAAACTTAATTCAAATTCAAGTCAAAACTTCAAACCTTCATAATAAAATCTAGAAAAATCTAATTTCAGCGTACTTACTGTCTAACTGATCGTATTAAGGTCTAGTATTTTAATAAAATATTAAATTTCCAGAAAACACTTTAAATCAAAAAGTCAAATTTTAACTCTTAATTAAATGATTAAAATAATCCGGAAAATACCAAAATTCAATAAATCTTTAAAAATTCCAGAAAACATTAATTCAAACTTAAAACCAGCAACCAACCAATCTTAATTAAAATTTAATCAACTTTCAAACCTTAATCAAACTCAAATCACTTAATTATATCGGGTACCACTGGGTAACCCAAGCCTACGAGGCTATTAAATTAGCCCCAAGGAAGGTAAAATAAACTTCACGGCCTCGGTGTGCAACAAAGGTGATATCCTACAAACAATCAAAATCATTTTTAAAATCAATTTTAAATCATTAAGATTTAAACTTTAACCTAAATCTTCCCTTAAACCTTCAACCAACTTGAACCTCGAGCAACTTCAATCAAGTGCCTATTTAGGACATATCAAAATCACATAACCTCCTACACACACTTTAGATGGTTTGCTAGGACAACCACCTCTAGTCTTAGGCTAGGCCGGTATTTACTTTTCTGCTGTGTGCCAGGTTTTCGAGCTTTCACTGCATGCTGTTTGCTAGAAATAGAATTACTGTGATTGTTTATTTATTTACTACACTCTGTGATGTGATTGATTGTACGTTAGACCTACCCTTAGGTTAGGAACGATTTGTACTAATTCAATCTTATACATGTGGTCATGCTCATACAGGGCATAAATTAAAGGGGGCAAAATTATAATTATTAAATTGCACAGGTGCTCCAGAAAATTGCTTAAATCCCCCATTTAAATCAAAAAGAGCATGGCCAAGTGTGGCTGTGATTGAGCATTTAAATTTCAAATATATAACTGCTTGGGATGTCAAATATAAACTGTTGATTATTAGGATAACCTTGCAGGTTGTTGAGTCTAGATTTTTAATTTTTATTAATGTAATTTGAATGCAAATTTGAGTTGTAAATTGTTTAAATGATTTGAGATTGAGATGTTTAAACATCCAATTTAGAATCCAAAGAGGAAGGAACATCCCTTAGGGGAGAGTTCCTATCCATTTGGAGATCTAAATTAGGATGAATTTCACATATCCAAAGAGAAAAGATAACACCCCTAATCAGGGGGAGTTTCTTTTCATTTGGATATCCAGACCCGACGATCCAAGGAGTTCCAAGAAGACGAAGAAGTGAAGAACGAGAAGAATATCAAATCTCAAAGTCACTTGAGTCTTAGGAGTAGAATCCGGGTTGTAGTCAGTGGTACCCAGCCACTTTACTTTTCCTGCAGACCCTGGGTTGTATAATTAAGTGGCACTTGCCACATGGACTTTCAGTTTGAGCATTTTTTAATTAATTTAATTATTTAATTGATTTGATTATCTGATGTTGATTGTGATTAAGGACCCGCATATTTTTGATAGTTTATTTGGCAATCTTGCATGTCGTATTTGATTTAGCCTGGAACCCGATCGGAGGCTCGTGAGGGTACGATCATAAACTATTTCTAGTTAAATAAAATTTAAAATTTTTAAGCTTAGATAAAAACTCTAACGCTTCTAAGAAGTAAGCCCGGACTCGCCGGGGGTTTTTCATGCATACATATTGACTTTTCTCATCCGTGTCAGGCACCTCCTCGCCTGCGGGTTCTGGCAGACCTCCTCACCTATTAGGGTGTAGTTCTGTTCAAGGGGATGTTGTGCAATCTCTAGGATAAAATCTATTTTTTAAGCCTGATTTTAAAACTGCTTCATATTGATTTAAGCATTTTACCAAGTCAACTAGCATGCATTGCATTAGTAACAAAATAAAATTGAGTCTAATTCTTAATTGCATTTTTATTTATACATTTCACCCAACATATGTTAAAGGGTCAATTAGGATCTGCTCTAGACGTCGACCCCAACTCCTCAAACTCAATCTTAAATAACATCCTTAACCACTCTTTCATAAAGACTTTGACTCATGATTTTTAAAAAGCGTTTAGGTGGTTTAGCTGGCTCCCCAATCCAGGCCGGGGTAAGTCCAGGATTGCATTACATTAGCTAGGATTTGGGTCACTGATTCTCAGTATCCATTTTAGACTTAGGTTCTGAGGCAAGTCTTCAATCTTAAGACCTCAATCTTCCGAGAATCTAATTCCTACTTTCTAATAAAATTGACCACTTAAACATTAAATATCTTTCAATCTAATTCAAGCCCAACACTTAGGATAGTTGAGGTGTTTCTGAAGTAATTCAGAATCTCAAAACACCTCCTACTTTTCTTCCTTTGACTCCAGAAATAAGTGTTCAACATTGAACCATTCCCGATTGAAAATTCCAGTCCCTACCTCCTTTGATATCAAGCTTTGAAATCTTTAATAAAATTAGTATCGCTATTTTAATCGAGAGTTTTCGTAGAAAATTTCTGGTTTCCTACGATATAATTAACTACGAGGGCTTGCGCTCGTAGGAGATTTAGAAACCCAGACCTGATTTCAAAATCAAGTTTTCAAAACCTTTAATTAATTATCTTTGGGAAATCAAAACAAAAAATGGCGATCGTTATTTTCATATTCGAACTATTGATAATGATTGATATCTTCTTTCTTCGGATAGATATGTCAATTACAATCATAGTTATGATTATGAAATTAATGATCCTATTCAGATTAACATAATCAAACAATTGATTAAACATCATTTTAATCTTTCGAGATCGTGTGTTGTTTCTCCTTGAGTTTGATTGTGATAATCAGGATAAATCAAGATTTATAATTTGAACCTATTAGGGAACGATATGTTCACCTTTCGAGGTGATATATCATTCATATTAAGTGTTCGATTATAAAATCAAAATTCCAGAAATTTAACTTTCCCAAAGAAAATTAAATATTTTCAAAACTATATTTTTTAATCAAACAGTCTGTCAATTAGGGAAGCAAATCCAGTCCTCCTTTCATTCTATTAAGGATATCAGCACCTCTAGACCTTTAGAAGTCCTTCACATGGATCTCTTTGAACCCATTAGCACTGCCAGCTTAGGGGAGAAAGTCTATGTACTTGTGATTGTTGATGATTACTCGAGGTTCACTTGGATTAAATTTTTGTCACATAAATCTGAGTCATTTAATGAGTTTAAATCTTTCTTCACTTGAATTTAGAAGAAGTTAGGTTGTGAGATCTTGACTATTCATAGTGATCATAGTGGAGAGTTTGAAAATGTGAGATTTGGAATATTCTGTGAGGAGCAAGGGATTAGCCATAATTTTTTAGCTGCTATGACCCCTCAGCAGAACGGGGTAGCTGAAAGGAAGAACAGGACCTTAGTGGAAGCCGCTAGAGCCATGCTTGCTGAGTATTCACTTCCAAAATACTTTTTGGCTGAAGCGGTGAACAATGCCTGTTATGTGCTGAATAGGATGAATGTTAAAGCCAATCTGAATAAGACACCCTATGAGATCATTAAGGGTAGAACTCCAAACATGTCCCACCTTCATGTCTTTGGCTGTAAAATTTTCATTTTGAATAATGGGAAATCATCCTTAGGAAAATTTGACCCCAAATCTGATGAAGGAGTGTTCTTATGATATTCTAGTGTGGGGAAATCCTTTAAGGTGTTTAATAAGAGGACATTGGTGGTGGAGGAGACAATGCATGTGGTGTTTGATGAATTTAATCCCAAGGAGACTAGTGTTGAGGAAGAAGAAGATGTAGGATAGATTACCCAATGAGCTGAAAATGTAAATCTGGAGGAAAAGATAGAGCATCAAAACACTTTGCCTAGAGATTGGAGATATTCTTTGAATCATCCTAAAGAACTGATCTTAGGAGACCCTTCTGAAGGTGTTAGGATTAGGCATGGACTTAGAAAAGAAGTAAACCATTCTACCTTTATTTCAATGACTGAACCCACCAATATCAATCAAGCCCTTCTATTGAGTTTTAGATCTTAGCTATACATGAGGAATTGAATCAATTTGTAAGGAATGATGTTTGGGAGTTAGTAGAAAGACCTATGAATCAAAGTGTAGTGGAAACCAAGTGGATCTTTAAGAATAAGATGAATGATTCTGGTGTGGTGGTTAGGAATAAGGCAAGGTTAGTGGATAAATGGTACAATCAAATTGAAGGGATTGATTTTGAGGAGACCTTTGCCCCTGTAGCTAGATTGGAAGCTATTAGGGTGCTACTAGCCTTTGCCTGTTATAAGGGATTTAAGCTGTTTCAAATGAAAGTCAAGAGTGCCTTTCTAAATAGGGTAATAAAAGAGAATATTTTTGTAGAAAAACCCCAAGGTTTTGAGAGTTCCCAATATCCAAATCATGTTTATAAATTAAAAAAGGCCTTATATGAATTGAAACAGACACCCATAGCTTGGTATGAGAGGCTTAGCACATTGCTGTTAGAAAGAGAGTTTGTTAAGGGAGTGTAGAAACCACCCTTTTTCTGAGGAGAGTGTGGGATGATTTACTCATTGTCCAGATCTATATTGATGATATACTTTTTAGATCTTCTGATAAAAATTTATGTGATGATTTTTCTAAGATAATAAGTAAGGAGTTTAAGATGAGTATTATGGGAGAATTGTCCTACTTTTTGGGATTTAGCATAAGGCAAATGGATGATGAAATATTTCTCAATCAATCTAAATACACTAAGTATATTTTGAAGAAATATGAAATGGACAAAGCCAAGCTAATCAACACTCTCATGAGCTCCTCTGTTCAGTAAATAAGGATTCAAATGGAAAATCTATTGATCACAAGAAGTTTAGGGGAATAATTGGATCACTACTTTACCTGACTGCTAGTCGACCTGATATTATGTTTAGTGTTTATCTTTATGCTAGGTTTCAAGCTGGTCCTAAAGAGTCTCACCTGACTGCTGTTAAGAGCATTCTTAGATATCTCTTAGGGACCTTAAATCTAGGAATCTGGTACCCTAGGCACAACACTCCTTTTGAGATTATTATATATTCTGATTCTGACTTTGCAGGGTGTAGGGTGGATAGAAAGAGCATTTCTGAAACTTGTCAATTCATAAAACAGTCTTTAGTTTTTTGGTCCAGTAAAAAATAGAACTCAGTTGCACTTTTCACTGCTGAAGCTGAGTACATTGCCTTAGAAAGTTGTGTGGCCCAAGTCCTTTGGTTGAAGCAACAAGTTTTGGATTTAGGATTACTTATTGGCACAATTTCTATTATGTGTGATAATATTAGTGTCATTTATATTTTTAAGAATTCAATCCAATATTCTAGAACCAAACACATTGATATAAGGCATCACTTCATTAGGGACCATATTACAAAAGGGGGTATTGAGCTACATCATGTAGCAACTGAAAATCAGTTGGCTGACATATTTATTAAATCACTGGTCTTTGACTCATTCAGTATTTTAAGGACCAGATTGGGTGTGATTGACATAAATGTATGATTCTAATGACTGATGATTTTTGAGTTTGATTGTTTCCTTTTGTTTCTGTTAGTCTTTTGATTTAATTATCTGTTTCCTGTTTTATTTTTTTCTCACTGCTGGTTTCCTTTTATTATTTGTTATTTTTCTGATTTGAGTATTTATTTTGATTCAATTTCCTACTTATTCTTGATTTACTATTTTATTCCTTTTAAAATCAGATCACTACTCACTACTGCTGATAAACTGGATTTCTGACTGAGAGTTTTATCTTATTTTTATTTGGAAGTTTGTAAGCAGTGATTGACTACTCTGAATCTGTTAAAGGCAAAAAATATAAATGATTGTTTAACTTCCTCTAACTCCCTTTAATGGTGTATTATTTCTTTTGGATAAATTTTTTTTTCAAAATTAAAAAGTTAGTTTTTAAAATAGAGATCTATTTTATCTTCCTACAGTAATCTATCTCATATGAATAGTGTTTTCAAAGCTCTGAATCGGTGTTCTATTTTTTTTAATCAAGTGACTGCACTTATCATATGATGTATGATTTTTGTTTTATGAATTACTCTTCCTTATTATAGAGAGTGAGTTTTATCGTCTCTTATATCTGGAAGGTAATTTCACAGTTGAGATTTTTTAACTATTATGAAAGGAAGCAAGCTTACAAAAGATGCGCAAAGAGCGCCAAAATAAAAAGAGGTACAAAATGAGCCCAAAACTGAAAAGATGCGCAAATTGGAAAGATACACAAATTGGAAAGATACACAAAACTGAAAAGATGCGCAAAATATCGCCAAATTGGAAAGATACACAAAGTGTATCAAAAATCAAAAAATGCACAAAGCGCCAAACAAATTGGAAAAAGGCACAAAATGAGCCCATAAAGAAATAAGCTTTCTTCCCTTTCAGATCTTTAAATGTCTTAGAGAAATCCATGCGCCACTTAATATTTTCAAAAGCTTGAGATGAAAAATTATAATTTCTGATTCCTTACTTTGTAATACTATTATATCAGATATTTTTCTGGAACGAGGCTTGAAAGGATCTCTTTTCGAATCTAATTTCTTTTCTTCTGAATTAGACTTTTGTTTGAAAGAAATTTGAACCTGTAAGGTGTCTGAGGTAAGAGTTAAGAAAGTAAAATTTCTAACTTTTTTGGATTTCAGCGTTGTCGATCTTCTTCTTATTGATTTTTGAATTGAAAATTAGGAAAAATTTAATTTTACTGGAGCTGATCGTATAAAAAAATGCCTTTTTAATTTCATCCTTTTGATGTTTTTTTGTGTTTGAATTGTACTAATTTTACTGTTTTTATATGTTATTTTTTCCTTTTTGAGATGTCAAAAGGGGTAGTAGTAGCTCTTGTGTTTTGGGTTAGTTTAGTGCTCTTGTATCATTCACCCATTGTTTAATTACTGATTTTGAAATTATTAACAAATATTTGCTATCATCAAAAAGGGGGAGATTGTTGCGAATCTGGTTTCAAGGACTATGATTTTGATGATAGCAAATATTTCTGTTTCTGATTGATTGTCTAATCTTTCAGGTCCGCAGGATCAATTACAAATTCAAGCCAGTCCAAGATCGAGTTAGTCTATTTTGTAATTCAGGTCTAATGTACTCTTTTCATCTTTATTAAGTCAAATATAATGTAAAGAATCCCCTAGCTAAGTAACCATGTACACACACACTCAGGGGGAGTTTTTGAGTGATTTAGTATTTTTCTTAAAGAAATTATACTGTAAATGTATACATCGTACTGTATGATTTGTGATTAATTTTCAGGCTTACGGCTAATTCTGAAAGTTTAATTTTTGAGAACTAATCGTACTGTACGATTCAGATCGTACTATACAATTGGAAAAAGCCTAGCCGCCAGACCTATTTTTGGTAAGATTTAAATTTAGAATTTTTGAACTAATCGTATGGTACGATGTCCATTGTACTGTACGATCATTTCAAATCTTGCCAAAATTATCCCCTGTAATCAGGCAATTAAATCTTGGTTTCTTAAATGCATTCGATCGTATTATACAATGTCAATCATCCAGTACGATGGATAGAGATGATTTTGGATCATCCTGTAGATCGTACTAGACAAAACCACAATCTTTGTACTGATCGTCCCGGATGATTTTTATATCGTACCGGACGATGTACTGAAATGAACTAATCGTACTGTACAATGGTACAGTGCGGGATGATGGACAAAGACAAATTTCATTCATCCCATAGATCGTCCCGTACGAACAGTTGAGAATAAGTTGATCGTATTGTACGATCTACAGATCGTACGATACGATGTTTGTAAAATTGGTGAACTATTCGTTTGCATTCGTACTGGACGAAACTATTTTTGAACTGATCGTACTATATGATATTGGATCGTACTGTACGATCGGCATCATCAAATTAAATTTTAGGGCAATTTTTGAGCCCTCCTTTAAAGATCTTTTTCTTCCAACAAGAAAGATCTTTTGCCTCTGTCCTTTCCAGAGAAAAGCCTGAGAGAGAGAGAGAGAGCTTGGGAGAGAGAGAGAGGATCTTGTGAGGGGGAGTTTGTGAGGGATTCACAAAGGTTACTCCAAGCAAGGATCTGAGTCGTCTTCTCTGGTCATCGTCTCTTATCTTGTCAGTGTTTTATGTGGGAGGTTTGTCTGCAACAAGATCGAGGTTCTCTGCCTACTTCAGAAGGAAGTGAAAGGAGTCCGGGTTCTCTGCCTGCTTCAGGAGGAAGCGAAAGGAGTTCAGGTTATCTGCCTCACTGGGTTGGTGGAAAGGAGGTTTTATACAGGCTTCTCCGTCTTATTGTGGGAGCAAAAGGAGAGTCACTTAGTGTTAGTGCAATACCCGGAGGGGAGGCTCCGGGGAGTGGACGTAGGTCAGGTTGACCGAATCACTATAAAATATGGTGTGTTCTTTCTGATTATTTTCTGCACGTACTTTTCAGTTGATGATTGTGTGATTGTGATTATTATTCTTTGATCATCGTTGAACATATGCAAATCATCATGAAACTGTAATTGTTATAAAACTTTCAAAAAGATTTTTTCTAAATCGTTGGTTGTCCACGAATTTTCAAAATAACCAATTCACCCCCCCCCCCCCTCTTGGTTAGCCTCGGGACTAGTTCACAAGGGATTAACATCCCTTTCAAACTTTCACTATAATATATTAATCGAACACTATTATTAAAAATGTGACATAATATAAATATTAAATTATAATTTTATTAGTGATACCCTTATGTTATAAGAACACCTTTTATTTATATTATATAAAATTAATAGAGATAATGATGTGTCATAAATAAATATACCTTTTAATATTAAAAGATGTTTCATGAAAATATGTGTCTTTTAATATAAAAAGATGTTTCATAAATATGTATCTATTATAAAAAGGTGCTTATGAAAAAAGGTATTCAAATTTTAAAAATGTGAACTTTTCTTATAAAAGAATGGTTCAAGTTCTATAAGAAGAAGAATGAGAAAAATTTACTTTCTTAGTCTTTTCATTTTGAAGAATGAAATTGTGTGAAGAACACAAATTAAATTCAAAATAATATTGTGTTGAGAACACAAATTGCATTCAAAAGATTGAGTATTTATCAATAATTAATTGAAGGTGCCCTCTCACTAAAATATATTTGATGAGGTGATTAGAAGAAGAAAACCTATGGTCTCAATCAACATTTCGAAGAAGAAGACTTACGGTCTCAATCTATATTTCGATAAGTTTTCTTTATTCCTTTTTTTGGAATAATTATTTTTAAGAAAATGAAAATTGACAAAGTCTCAATTTAATTTTCTATATCCTTATTTTCATTTCTGCTTTTATAAAATGGATGTACAAATCTAACAGATAAAAGAATCAATAAATTCATAAAGGAATCATACTAAAAGCATTATAAATCAATAAAGGATTCATAACCTATAGATGTCAATATCATCAATTTTATCTATTATCAATCATATGTATTATATACAATCAATACATGTATTTGTACCAATTATGATCAATCTGTCAATATTATCTATGCACCTTATAATTCTATCTATCAATATTATTAATGCATACATACTTCATTATATGATTCAACAAAGTATGACATTCAGCTTCAATTTTCATTACATATGGTTTACATTAAATCAATAATGATTCACCACTCTATACCCGTTGGCATAATCGATCATAACTTACAGGGTATAATCAAGATAACACCACAAACCATTTTTGAAGGAAATCTCATTGGCCTACCCTCTTCGGTAGGGTATTATTTTTTAAAAGTTAACCTATATTAATTACAGTGTTAACATCCAACCATCCATATTTATATGAATGTCACATTTATCTTATATCGATTATATCAATTTATCTTTAATATATAAAATGCACTTTAAAATATAAAATGAAACATAAAATACTCAATTTTAAAAAATAAAGGAAAATCTATATATATATATATATATATATATATATATATATATATATATATATATATATATATATATATATATATATATATATATATAGCGACGCAGTGCTAAGACCCAGCACTGCATGTTGAATCCAAAATTACTGTAGAACAAACACTCAAATGCTGGGACAATAATTTTTGGTGCAGTTGTGCTCTTAAGCCAACAGCGCAACATTATAAAGCTTAGCGCTGCAGCACCCCAGTTCAAATAAAAATTTAGAAATTTTTTAACACTTTTCGCATTTTTGAGTTATTACAAAGGTAAGAAGTCTAAGTATGAGGCTACATATAGATGATAGTTTAGTTCGATGTTCATTTTTTTTAATTTTACATAAATTTTTTTTTAACCTACGGTGTTAATTGTATATATGCTTTTGAGTTTTGAAGCTTACAGCTGAATATAAATATTTACATTAGCAATCTCATTATATTTTTCTTATTGATTATTTTTTTAATATAATTAATTAGCTCTTGATGTTAAATTAATTAGGTTGCTAATTAATTTAAAAAGTGAAAAAACATAGAAATATAATTCTTTCATATTAGATTTTGGGACGTAACAATAAGTGGTATCTAAGCAATTATTAGTAGAAGAATTTAATTGTAACCAAAGTTGTAGAATACTTATATTATTTATTGATTTAATATGTTTATAAATTTGTTTTATTTTAAAGAATTTGTTTAGTGGATTTATTTTGTTTCTAGTGAATTTCTTTATATTTGAGATTTATTTATTGATCAGACAAATGGACTTGAAAGGGAAGAAGTCTGAACCGGATAATGAAGTGTTTTCAGTGACATCTGAGAATATGATAAAGTTTGCTGACATGATCACTTAGATGGCGAGCGATAAATTAGCAAAATATTTTGGATAGACTTTTAAGAAAATAGATGAAAGTAGCAAGAAAAAGACTGGTAAGATTATCAAAATACTTGCCACTCTATAACATATTTGGTGTGGGAAAAGATATATGGGACCATGTTATAGGGTGACAGAATAATGCTTTAGGTGTGGTGATTATATGCACCAAATAACATAATGCTCATTGCTTGTAAGATCTATTCAAATTGATAGCAGATTGTCATCAAGCTTTTGAAGTGCTTGAGAATTTGACAAGTATGATTTGTTTAAATTTTTGCTTGTAACTTGAGTTTTTCTCCATAATTTTAGAATTTATATTGCTATGATTTATGTTCGATGTATATTCTTGACTTTCGAATCAATTTGATGTAGTGTATTATATATTTGATTTAATTTTAATTATTTTCTCAAACTAATATAGAAATATCGAGGAACATATTTTCAAAGGTGGGGAGATTGTAATAGCCCATATTTTTATCAAGTAAAATATTATTTTAAAAATCATTAAAAGTCCAATTTGTAAATCATTTATATATATATATATATATATATATATATATATATATATATATATATATATATATTATTGTGCTTTAATTATAATAAATTTTTTTCTAATTTTAAGGGCAGTGTAGATAATTGATAAATATTGATATAAGTGATTTTTTTATGATCATTAGATGTCTATTTTGCATATCTATTTCACTAGATCATTATAGACATGCCTAGCTAATTTATAAATATTTTTTCTATAATTTTTATAGCCTTGAATTTGAAGATATAAAGAAATTTATAAGGATTTTACACTAAAAACTGAATAATTGGCAGAATTATCAATGCGCCCTTAAGATATTTTATTTTAAAATTTCTATAACCGAACCTGTTAAAACTTTATTCACCATTTCTATTTCATCTTTCATAAAGTCAGAGAAAAGAAAACAAAAAATAAAAGAGAAAGAGAGGAGAGGGGAGAAGAAAACCATGGTTTGGGCGTTATATAGTTGATTTTGTCAGTCCATCCAGTTGAGAAATTTATTCATCTCAAGGCAGAAAATCATTACACTATCTCTGATTTCAATAATTTTATATATTTAATTTTTTATTACTTTAATTTGATCAAAACTTACAAAAATTGTGATATCTTGATTTTTAACAAACTTCCACAGTATAACTTTTAATGTATGATAGATATAATCCTCTCAAATATTTTGAATATAATATTATAAAATTTCATCAATAAATTAGAAGTTAAGATTTTTTGAAGTAAATGTATAGCATACAATATTTGTAGATTTCACAACAATTCATGAAATACTGCATTTTAAAAATGATATTAACTTACATTACATAAAAAATTATAGTATTTGTATATAAGCAAGATTGGTTGTTAACACTATAATTATTATGAGTTAGCTCTTAAAATATATATCCTATATATGAGAATGGGTCGATGGGCTTTCCTTTAAATAAAACGTCACTTAGTGGTATAATCCTAGTTGTATCCTGTAACTGATTGATCAAATTATGCTGACGAGTAGAGGGTGACAACTCTTAAATGATTATGAAAAATCACCTATAAAAATAAATAATTAATTAAATTAAATATAATATAAGACAAGATTTATAGATGGATAGATATAATATATAATAGATGGAAGGATGAAAACACCACATTAAAACTTAATTTCCTATCTTAAAGTTTAACTTATGGTTGTTAAATCACTTGAACTGCAATGACACATCAAGACGAGGTGAATTAGTGTTTTAAAAATTCTTTTCAATTTTTTTTAAATATAAATCAAATTCACCACAAAAAATTTAAACGTAGATTTTATTATGCGGAAGCTAATAATAAGAAAAATCAAATACTATAAAAAATGATACAAAATATTTTTCTTCTTGTTATTGTCAAATTTTTATTTCTTTTTCTTTTTTTAGCAAAAGTTAATTCCAAAGCAATCTTAAAATTTTTGTATCACAACGATAATAATTTCTAATTAAGTTTTAAAAAAAGAAAACGTGCCAGAAAATAATAAAAAAAAAGAAAATAAAGTGCTTAAAGAAATAAGAATGAACACACCAAAAATTCATAGTTGTTCTATCAACCTTGACTTACATCCACTCCTCGAAGTCCTCATCTTCAGTTATTACACTAAATCTTTTAGTGTCTCTCTTTTTGCCCCCACAGCAAGGCAGGGAAGCCTTTATAAAAATCACTTCCACCAATAGTGCGGTTAAGACCAAATCACTTTCACCTTCCCTGAAGTATTTGAGTAGCTGAATCCTTTCACCTTCCTTGATGCGGCTGAGTAGCCGAATCTCTTTTACCTTCCCCAGTGCGACGGAGTTACCGGTGGCCCGTTGACTCCAAGAGCTTCTTCTCAGAATTTCCCTCTAGAAAACTTTGACACAATGAGGAACTAAGTGGATGTTGACATGTGAAGAAACACCCTCTCACACTCTCTTGCACTCACGAGACTCTTCTCCCTTTCTCTCTCAATTATACCTCTCTCTATTCCTTCTGAAAGCTCTCTCGTCAAACCTTAACTTACAGAAGAATTAAGCCCTTGGCTATCAACAAGACACTCTCTCAAGAAATAAGAGACGATTAAATAGTAGATTTCAAGAAAATCCTAATTTTTAATTTAGTCATCTCTATTCGTAATATACGAACAGTATGATATAAATATCACATATTATGATTAGTTCAATTCTTCCTTTTAGTATTGTATGAAGAATATTGGTTTGTATAATTAGTTCAAAATTTTTTATTGATCATCAAGTACGATCTTAGGTTCGTACAATATAATTAGTACAATTGAATCGTAGTTCGTCCATGATGAACTCCTAGACAATAAAAAATTATCTACGTCGATCATCGAGTACAATCTTAATCGAACCATATAATTTTAAATGTTAATTACCTTAGATTTGATTGCTTAATTATATGAATTAAATTATGCAAGATTTTAATGCCATCATACATCATAATTAAGATCGTACTTAGGGGTGTGAAAATCAAATCCGACCCGAAACCCAACCTGGACTCGACCAAAAAATTTTTGGGTTCGGGTCAACCCGTTTGCCACACGGGTCGGGTTTGGGTTCGAGTTTTTGACCCATTTGTAAACTCGGGTCGGGTTCGGGTTGACCCGGAAACCTGAAATTAAACCGTGTTGAGCCGGGAATATGGCTGCCGCGTCCTTGACCTCATATCATCTGTCGTGCACACTGGCCTCCGACATCTGTTGCTTGGTAGGCGCAAACCATGGAGGCGGCGAAGGGATTGATGACGAAGGCCCCTTTTTTGATCTTGAGTTCTCCGTCCTAGTAGAGTTGAAGATGAACGCTTCTTCTATGGGTCATCGGTCTTCAACCTCTTCCACTTCTTTAAAAGAAGATATTCTCTTCACCTCTCTGTTCTTCTCCCCTGTTGCTTCTGAACTAAACTCAAAGCCCCACTATATGAATAAATATCAAGCTTCTGTGGTAAAATCTGCAACCAAGCTCCAAATTTTCAATTTTTCATGTTTCGGCTCAACTCCAACATAGATTGGGGAAGCCATGGTCGAAAGGAAATAGCTTTTGTTACAGACTTAAGGTAGTATCCGGACGTCTGTGGAAGAGCTAGTCGGCTTTCTCATCTGTGGCATACATTGCCGCCATCTCACACTTGTAGAGCCTGTAGCGATTAGCGAAGCCTCGAACGGACGAACCCTAACCCACCTGTTTGCATCCAGTTTTACGGGTCGGGCTGGGTCATCCTGATAACCCACACGGGTTGGGTCAAGGTTGAAAATCTTGACCCATTTAGCTAAATAGGTCGAGTTTGGGTCAACCCGTTTATGCTTGGGTCAACTCAGGTTTGACCCGAACCTAACCCGTTGACCCAAATTGACACCCCTAATTGCACTGGACAATTAAACTAAAATTCAAATTTTAAAATATTGCCTAATATTATACGGTGATGGGGATTTCTTATTATAAAATGATCGCCATATATGATCTAAATTATACAGTACAATTAGTTCATTATTTATTTCAATTTTCCTTTTCATAATTTAATCATTTTAATTAATTTTTGATTGCATTAAATGTACAGTACGATCCAAATCTTTTGGTACATTTTTAAAAAATTTAAACCTTATGTTTCACTCCCACATGTGTGTGTGTGTGCATTGTTGTTAAGCTAACATGCACCTTTTATATTGATTGACTCAAGAAAATAAAAAGTACAGACTCTTGCATATGTCAAACATATACTATCTAGTCTTGAGTCCTAATTCTCTAACGGTGCTTGGTGTAAGATGAACCTAAAATGTTAGTACACATATAGAAGATATGAAATAATAAGACATAGAAGAACATAAACATAATCTAATAATATTTGTTACCATCAAAACATAAATTCGTGCTCCTAGATTGCAATAATCTCCTACTTTTTGAAGATGACAAATATTTTTTGTTAGATTTGAAAAATAAATTTTCAGTTTCTCCTAAGCACTTCCCCTTACTAAATTATCCTTTTTAAAATTAGGGAAATACTCAAATTTTTTTTTTGGTTTATTTTTTTATTTTTTTATTATAGCACAACAATGATAACAAAAGTATACTAAGCATTGAAGACAAAGCAATACAAACTACACTAATGAAAAAATAAACAATACAAGACCAACAACATCCTACTCCCTCTTTTGACATCACCAAAAGCACTTGAGCCATGAGGCGTCAGCGGCTCAACGCTGTCGACGATGACTGAGATCAGAGCGGTATGCAGGCGACGGTATGCTGGCGACGGTGGCTATGGGAGCGCATCACAGTTAGGTCAGGGCAAACTAGGAGCACGCCATGGTGTAAGCGACTAAGCACGGTATGCAGGCAAGCAATAGAGCATGTTGGAACCTCTCAACCAGATAGCCGCCACCAACCTGCGCCATGTGATCATTATCCTCTAGTTCGACTCTGGCTTATTTTAGCCAGCCAGAGTGCATGCACAAGGATTAAGGGAAAATGAAGAGGACTAGAAATGTCATTCTCTATTTTGTTCGAGCTGCTCGAATCGTACGCATGCACAGGAGATCAAATGGAAAGAACCATTCCAACCCTCAACATGCTCTCTTGTTTGCTATAAGCCCACACATGTAGGCGCCCATTTGCCCTCTTTCTCATTCGATCAGGAGGAATAAACACCATGCTCGTCTCTTTTATGTGTAAACCAGGTCATTCAAGGTTATTTTCGGGTTTTCGGGTCAACCCGGACTCGACCTGGATTTATAAACAAGTCGGATTACAAAATCTAAACCTGACCCACATGGCAAACAGGTTGAACCGAACCCAAAATTTTTTAGAACGGGTCTAGGTCAGGTTTTGGATCTGGTAAAATTTTGACACCCCTATATAGACCTCAACATATTATACAATACGATGTCAATCATACAGTACAATCAAAAGAATTCAATTTATCCTTACTGAATACTTAAAAAAGGAGATCAAATTGTAAAGTATGATATCATACTGTTTAATTTTTGTTAAATTGTTCATTTTGAGGAGTCATATTATACAATATTTGACCAAACTTATCATATAGTCCAAACATGTATTTGTACAGTATGATGTTTAATTAAATAATCACACCAACTAAATTGAATTGCCAATAGTCACTACTATGTGTATCATACAATACAAAATATATGTTCGTACAATACAAACAACAATAATTAGGTTAATTTGAATCATTGGATTTATTAAAGAGATACATATATTTAATAAAAATAACACATAACACAAACATAAAATAAATAAACACATAAATACATAATAACACAAAATAAGGAAACAAACTCACTTCAACTTATCATAACCCTAATTTCTATGCATGAATATCAATGGCACCTAGTCTAATCCTAAGTGTGTTGAATGTATCATAATTGATGGGTTTTATAAAAATATATGTCAATTGATTTTTAGTGTCCACATGGTGTAACTCTATGTCACCCTTTAATACATTATCCCTAATAAAATGATGTCCAATGTCAATGTGCTTTGTGCAGGAATATTGAATTGGATTCTTTGAGATGCAGATCGCAATGATGTTATCACACATAATAGGGATAGTGCCTATCGAAAGTCTATGGTCAAGAATTTATTACTTTAGCCATATAACTTAAGCAACACAACTTCCTATAGCTATGTAATCAGCTTCAATAGTCAATAGTGGATAGGGCTACATAATTCTATTTTTTACTAGACCAAAAATTAAGGATTGCCCTATGAATTAACAAGTTATAAAAAGTATTTTTCTTATCTACTCTATGCACAACAAAGTCTTAATTCTAATATCCTACAAGTTTTTCAGGTGACGCTATATCTAGGATACTGGATACCTAAGTTTTGAGTGTCTATCAGATATCTAAGAATTCTCTTCACAGTAGTCATATGGGATTATTTTAAATCAGCTTGAAATATAGTATATAGACATACATTAAATATAATATCAGGTTTGTTAGTAATCAAATAATATAGTAATCCTATGATATCTCTATATCTCTTCTGATCAATTAGTTTTCCATCTACCTCCTTATCTAGCTGAATTGTTTAGCTTATTGGTGTATTTATAATCTTAGAACCTTCCATATCAAAAAATTTTAAGATTTTATTAATGTATTTAGTATGTCTAAGAAAGATACCATCCTCTTTCTGCTTTACACTAAATTCAAGAAAATAGCACAGCTCTCCCATCATACTTATGTTAAATTCTTTACTCATAGTTCCTGAAAATTCATTGTAAAAGTTTTCATTGGTAAATCCAAAAAGTATGTCATCAATATATATTTGAACCATGAGTTTATCATCTCCTATTTTTTTAGGAATAAGGTGGTGTCTACACTATCCTTAACAAATAATTTATCTATGAGAAATATGCTAATTTTATTATACCATGCCCAAGGTACTTGTTTCAACGCATATTAAGCTTTCTTAAGTTTATATACATGGTTGGAAAAAGAAGAATTTTTCAAACTTGGGAGTTGTTTTACATGAACATCTTCCTTGATAACCCCATTAAAAATGTATTATTGACATTTATTTGATATAATTTGAAGCCTCTAAAACATACAAATACTAGAAAGACTCTAATGACTTCTAATCTAGCTATAGAGGTAAAGGTATCCTCAAAATTAATCCATTCTACCTGATTGTACCCCTTAGCTACTAATCTAGCCTTATTTTTAATCACTAACACAGAGTCATTCAACTTATTTTAAATACCCATTTAGTGCCAACAACACTCTGATCTGTGGGTATACTAATCAGCTCTCATATAATATTTCTAACAAATTGATTTAATTCCTCATGTATGGCTAAGATCCATAATTTATCACTGAGGGTTTGATCTACACTAATCGGATCTATTATAAAAAAATAAATGGAGTATGGATAACCTCTTTCCTAAGGCCTTGTTTGGTTCTGACCCCTATTAATAGATTTTCTAGGATAAGCTCCTGAGGGTGACTGTAGGAATATCTCTACTCTCTAGGTAAAGGGTCTTGAGGTTCTTCTCTATCTCCTAGATCAATAGTCTCTTCTCCACGGGTAATCTATACCTCGTCATCATCCTCTATCCTAGGCTTAACAGGTTTATCTGATTCATCAAATATAACATGGGTGGATTCCTTTACAACTAATGTTCTTTATTGAATACCCTATAGGCTTTACGTACTGAGGAATAACCTAAGAAGACTCCTTCGTCTACCTTGGAATCAAACATCCATAAATGAGATTTTTCATTCACCAGCACAAAATATTTGTAAAAAATATAAATATGGGAGAAATTTGGAGTCCTACCCTTACATAGTTCAAAGGGTATCTTATTAAGTTTGGACCTAATGTTTACCCTATTCAACACAAAGCAAGCAGTACTCACTATTTATGCCCAAAAATATCTAAGAAGGCTATACTATACTAATATTGCCCTAACTACCTCTACTAGTTTCATATTCTTTCTTTCAGCTATACCAATCTACTGTGGTGTCCTAGGGGCATAAAAGTTATGATCAATCCAAGATTCTTTACAAAATAATTCAATCTTTCATTCTCAAACTCTCCACCATGATTACTATGGATTATAGAAACCAAACAACCTGACTTTCTCTAAATCTATGTAGAGAAAATCTTAAACTCATTGAATGACCCACTCTTATGTGCTAAGAATCTAACCCAAGTGAACCTAAATAAGTCATCTACAATCACAAATTAAAAGCTCTTACTTCCTAGAATGGTTGTACTAACAAGACCAAGCAACTCCATATGTAGAATCTATAGTGGTCTAGTGGTACTGATATCCTTAATATAATGAAATAATGACCTACTTTACTTTTCTAATTGACAAGCATCACACAGATGATCTTTAGTAAAATCTAACTTTGGAATGCCTCTAACTAGATCATGTTGGGTAATCTTCATAAGGGTATTCATACTATCATGGGTATTGTCACCTATGTCATAACCACGAATCTTCTATAATAGTTTTCAAGCAATAAAGATTATTAAAAACATCAATGCAAGCAAGATTAAGCATATAAACATTATTAATTCTCTTACATTCTAGAATAATCTTTTCATTTAAAATAATTGAACATTTATTTGAAAGAAATTTCACATTAAAGCCCTTATCACATAATTGACTAATACTAAGTAAATTATGCTTCAATCCTTCTGCTAAAAGTATATTTTCAATAACAAAATTATTAGATTTGTTAATTATACATGAACCAATGACTTTCCTAGTGGTGTTATCTCCTAACATTACCTTGCCTCTGCTTCTGGCCTCTAGCGTGATGAACTGCTTCACATCTCCAATCATGTGTCTCGAGCAGCCGTTGTCCAAGTATGACATGCTCTCACTTGACTTCTTGTGAAAGCATCACTATAAAGTCAATCAAAGTTTAAATTTGGGAATCCAAGTGAGTTTGGGTTCCACCTTATACTTCAATAAATGAATGTTATGCATGCTATATTATGGTGAGCCTTTGGGCCTCAAAACTACGTATGTTCTACGATGTATAGTGCATGTGCGTGCTATATTTCCTAGCATATCATAAGAGTATCACCTAACCCATGAAAATGGGTTCACTAATCTATATGGGGGATAGTGTCTCTTCCTAGAAATATATGATGCATGTTGTGTCCTAGGCTGTGGCTTTGTATGCATAAGCCTGGCCCATGTGTGTTCTATTGAAGTGCTTTAATTTTTTAATCAAGTATTCATTTGCACTTTTTTCAACTCATAATTAAATTAATATTTCATGCTCTTTGGTATCGAGATCTACTATAAGTGTCTCTAATTACTTGAATGATATTTCTAACTCAATATACTCATCTTTCAAGGATTCATGTGACTTAGTTAATTCAATATGATTCTTATTTAAATAATCAAATTCATCTAATAATGATGCATGCTCCTAATTTAATATGATATGTTTAGCTTTGACAGTTGAATGCTCATTAAGTAAATTATCATGCTCTTCTTTCAAAGTTAAATTTTTTTTTTCAAAATGGTATGGTGCTTTTTCAATTTTCTATATGAGCCATAAATTTACTCAGAAATAGTAAATAACTCATCATAAAATAGCTCACATACCTCTTCTTGATCGGAGTTAACAATTGAATCATTCTCCATTAAATATAGATTTGTTACATTCTCTTCTGCCTCTTATTTGATGAGTCCAAGGTAGAGTTCGCCCAAAAATCCTTTTGTATCCTCTGCTTGCCCTTTTTGGAGTTAAAATTTTTTTCACCCTTTTCATTAGTAGGGTGATTCTCGAGGTTAGGACAATCAGAACTTAGATGTATAGGCTTCCTACACTCAAAATAAATAACATCACATTAAATTTTATTAAATTTACCTAATTTACCTTATTCCTCTCATGGTGACACTTTTGTTTTCGCTTCAAAAAGCTTTTGAATTGCCACTTCATTAAGGCTATATCATCATTCTCATCAGCTCTAGAGCTGTTGTTATCCGTGTCATCATCCTTCAACACCTCAGTCTTCTCCTTTCTCTTGTCACCTGCGTCTAACAGTTTTTGGCTCTTATTTTACTCATATGAAGTACACATTCAAATCTTTAGATTTAGAAATGGCATTCACTTTAGCATTAAAACTATCAGGCAAGCAACATAATATATGTTTAACCTTTTAAGAATTAAATAGTTCCCTTCCTAAAGGATGTAGAGATGTCACTATTTTGGTAAACCTGGTGTAAATGTCAATTATAGTTTCACTAGATTTCATGTGAAAGAGTTTGTATTCATGCAACAACACATTTAAATAGGATTGTCTCACTTCGTTTGTACCTTCATACGTGATGCACAACCTATTCCATATAACCTTTCCAATAGTGTATGTTGATACTCTCATATAGTCATCAAATTTCTAGGCACAAAAGAAATAATTCAAACAGTTTGCATTTAGTGGTCCAAGATCCCTATCTTCTAAACTCCATTCAATAAACAAGATTTCAATTTTAACATTAACAATGAGAAAAGAAGCAGAATAACCATTTATATCACATGTCACATTCTAAAGTCAATTGATTATAAAAATTTAGAAATTTAGACATACAAATGTTTTAGAAATCAAACAGAATATTATCAAATAATGGTGCATGGGTAATTAAATAGCCATCAACAGTATTTTTATTCTCAAACTATGTCATGGATCTTTTTTGCAGGTTTTTAAAATACTAATTTGGAGAACCCACTCTGATACTAATTAAAAGTTCAAATTATGGTTGTTAAATAACTTAAACAACAATGGCACACCAAGAGGGGGGTGAATTAGTATTTTAATCAAATTCACCACTAAAAATTAAACATAGATTTTGTAATGCGGAAGCTAATAATAGGAAAAAATAAATACTAAAATTTTGCTTTTATTTTTATGGAAAAATGAATAGAAAATTATTTTGTTTTATTTTTAGATTTTTATTTCTTTTTGTTTTCTAACAAAAGTTAATTCCAAAGCAATCTTAAAACTTTTGTATTGCAACAATATCAATTTTTAACTCAGATTTGCAAGAAAGAAAACATGCTAAAAGATAAAAATGCTAAAAATAAAGTGTAGAAAGAAATAAGAACGAATATACTAAAAATTTATAGTGGTTTGATTAAACTTGAGTTACATCCACTCTTTGGAGTCCACCTCTCTGAGTATTGTACTAAACCTTAAGTGTATCTCCTTTTTCCCCCATAGCAAGGCGAAGAAGCCTTAATAAGAATCACTTCCATCATTAATGAAGTTGAAGACCAAATCACTTTCACCTTTTCCAGTTTGGTGGAGTTACTAGGGGCCCTATAACTCCAAAAACTTCTTCTCGGAAGTTCCCTCAAGAAAACTTTGACACAAGGAGGAGCTATGTGGATGTTGATTGGAGCAACCGTGTGAGAAACACCCTCTTACACTCTCTTGCACTCACAAGACTCTTCTCCCTCTCTCTCAATTACACCTCTCTCTATTCCTTCCCAAAGCTCTCTCTTCAAACCCTAAGTTACAGAAGAACCAAGCTCTTGACTACTAAAAACACTCTTCTTTCACGAAATAGGGGATGATTAAGTAGTAGGGGATGATTAAATAGTAGGTTTCAAGAAAACTCTATTTTTTAATTTAGCTGTCTATATTCGTACAATATGATTAGTTCAATTCTCCCTTCTAGTACTATCTAATAAATGTTGGTCAGTACGATCTGCTCAAAATTTTTCACTGAACGTCCAATATGATTTTAAGGTCACAAAATATGATTAGTACAATCAAATGGTAGTTCATCCAGGATGAACTCCTGAACAACCAAAAATCATCTATGTCAATCATTCAATATGATCATAATCGTACCATATGATCTAAAAGGTTAATTACCTCAGATTCGATTGCTTAATTACTAGGATTAAATTTGGCAAGATGTTAAGACAATGTATAGTATGATTAAGAATATATAATACCATAAATTCAAATTTAAAAATATTGCCTAATATTAAATGGTGAAGGGATTTCTGATTATAAATTGATTGTCCTGTATAATTTGAATTGTATAGTACAATTAGTTCATTACTATATCAATTTTTATTTTCTTAATTTAATTATTTTAATTAATTTACATAAGTTCTTTTATAGCCTGTAGTGACTATTGTTTATATGCTTTTGAGGTTTGGAGCTTGTAGTAGAATGAAAATATTGATGGTAGTAATATAATTATATTTTTTCTATTATTTATTTATTTTCTTTAATGCAATTATTTTGGTTTGGATGTCAAATTGATCTGGTAGTAAATAAATAAGCATTGGTTGTTAATGAATTGAAAAAATGAAAGAGAATAAAAATGTAATTCTTCCCCTTTGGATCTTTGGGCATGACATCAAGTCTTACAAAGGTGGAATATTCATATATTTTTTTATTGTTTCACATAAATAAATTATATTCACTTCTCACTCACTCCTCTTAGTTTGTGGTCATTCCCAACCTCCAGAATTATCACCCTCATGCACATCTCTTATGTTCCCTAAAATCTCCTAAAACTCTAATAATCTTCATCATAAACAACCTTCATCACCAGGGTCACCTCATGGCTATGAATAATACTCAACATTGTTTATAGTACATAAATACTCCAAAACCAATGGCTGGCATCAATATCAACTTTATCAAACCCACTTCTAATAACTATCTCTCTTAAAAACTTCAAAAGGAAGTACCCTTACTCAGCTACAATCTTGGTAATTTCATATATGATCCTAACACTACTTTTTCAACTAGTTTCTCAAAGATCTTGAGCCTCCATGGGCTTGAGCTTGAGCTTGAGCTTGATTAATTAATCAAGTTCAAGCTTCAATTTTAGCTTAATTCAACAAGCTTGAGTTAGTCAATGAGCCTACTAATTTCTTAAGAAAGAGAAAAATATTTTTAGTCAAACCATTATTATAATAATATGATAAAAAGAATAAATTTTGAATAAAAAATAATAAGAAATCACTTGAAATAAATATGAGATATATAATTTTTAAATGGTTTAACAACTTTATATTAAAACTAACAAACTTAAATATATTTTAAGTATTTTATATTAACAAATTTTAAACAAGCTAGCTCACAAAATAACTAGCTGAATCAGGGTTAGCTCAAACTTCAAACTCATTGAGCTCAACTCAGGAAACATCTATTAAGTTGAACACGAGTTGACATATAAGCCAACTTGATTTAGTTACACCCTTAACAACAACATTCACAAACATAAATATCAAACATGACTATGTCAAAGACAATAATATTCTTAGTGCTAGTTAGCTGCCTCTTCACACTTCTCATTATCTTTAATAACCCGTATTTTGACTCAGTTAAATAATTTTTTCAGGAGTTATTATAATTCTAAATTACAAATCATTTTTTTCCATAGCATAGATATTTTAATGATTTAATCACATTAATTTTTTATAATTTTTAAGCACTGGTCCAAATCCTTAAGAAATTAGCACCTATTAGACAAGTGGGGATTTTGTTACCATCAGGTGTTCATTTTATAAATTGATTTCACTAAATTTTTTAAATAAAATGAGCTAATTTATGTTAATTTTTTATAATTTTTGAAGCTCCAAAATTATTTATATGAATTTTATACTAAAAACTAATTAAATTATATAATTATATTTTTATTTTATTAAAATATCTTAATGCATTACATAACTTTTTAAATCCCTTTTCTTTTCCTAAGTTAAGCTAACAGAGAACTCTAAGGGAATTTTAGAGACAAAAGAGAAGCTTGAGTTTGTAGGCCGTAGAGTATTTTTGGTCAGTCGATCCTGTTGGAAAAAAATTTCATCTCCCTGTAAGGATCCATCCTAATTCTAATTTCAATAATTTAGTATTCTTTGTATTTTTTTCAATTAAATTTATATTTCTATTAACAAAAAATAAGGATTATTTTATATTGGTAAAACTTTCACCGCGTAACTTTTTATATGTTAAATAGAGTAAGATTATGAACATTTTAAGTATTTATATGGGATTTTTCACCGGATGATTTTGAAAAAGTAATCATTTTTATCAATTCAAAAATTTATTTGAACATCTAATAGTAATGCTTTAGTTTAATTAAATCTTCAAAATATTGTTATATATTATAGATGGTAATTTGGTAAATTTTTTGAAAATGTGAGTTTTTGCTAAGTAGGGTTTTTTTCCTATCATTAGGATATTTTAGTACATTTTGAATTAAACTTAATTGTACTTTATTTACTGAAATATATTAAAAATGAGTGAAAATATATAATTGAGTAATAGCTGGTCCCTATTACTATTATAGTACTAAGATAATAGTGTGTGCGTGAGAAAAAATAAGTAAAGATTGGTTATTCATTGACATCGGTTATAGACTGATTAACCTGTACAGAATGGTGAATCGATGAGATTTTCTTTAAATTTATGGTTTGGTGTTGTTTTCGACTAATTCACGTGTTACCCTAATTGGGAGTTATAAGAAGATGATTACCGTGCTGACAAGCAAAGAGTGATGACCTATTTTTTGAGCCAACAGTTTATTGATGTTGATACGAATTGGAAAAAAATGTTACTTAAACTAGGACTTCTTACTTATTTAGTGTGACTATTAAAATGCATATTACTGATTCATTATTATTATATGACTTTATTGATACTGTATTAATTACCCTCACTGTATATATTTACTATTACTACATTATTTTATTGCTCCTGTTATTGGCCTATTAATATTTTCGATATAGTTATTGTTACCGAAATAGACATTGATACGGTTTGATGCTACTAATTCACTGTACTAATACTAAGCATGTCACAAACTGAGTATGTAATATATTGATTTTATATTAATATAGAATACTTAGATAGTATGTGTACTCCTATATAATTTTACTGCATTGATATAATTTCGATAGTCTTTACTGATACTTTAGTTTTACCACTTTATATGATTTCTTTATTGATTCATAGTATTGATACGATGATTATTTTATCGATTTGACATCCATACTAGTTTACTGGTTGCTCTACCATACTGCTTTCATACATACTATTTTATTATTTATAGATTCTACTATTACTGCAAGTGAGCTTTACTATTTCTACACAAATTCATGATTATATAGATATTACTGCTATGATTTGACTGCTGATATGCATATTACTCATTTATCGTGCTTTGAGTTTCATTATAGGATTTGGTTACTTGTTGAGCTCTTGAGCTCATTATATGTGATTAAATGATTTCAGGTTAGGACAAGAAAGCAAGAGTGTGAGATTGACCAGGATCCTTCAAGTTCATATTCTTATTATTTTAGTTATTTTTTCATATTCAGGATAGAGTAGTTATGATATGATTGTATATATCCTGAGTAGTGTATATAATTTTTAGAAAAATGAATGCAAATGTATATATTGATATTTTGATCGATAGTTTTTTTTTTCACCAGTATTTATATTAATAAAAAATTATATTGCTCGGGTTGTCGTATATTAAAAGATAAAAGAATAATTTTTCTAAATTAAATTATGGGGCGTGACATTATCTCTCAAATTCAAACATTTTAAGTTATTTAGAATGTTCATGCCAACACGTACTCTTAACTCACTCATGATCACATTATGCAAGTCAAATAAGTATCAAATGATCGACCAAGGATTCTCAACAATCATTAACTATATATATATATATATATATATATATATATATATATATATATATATATATATATATATATATATATATATATATATATATAGTTTATCAAAGCCCGAGCAGATGATCTTTCCACCATATTTACCTATGGACCATACATATCCCTTTGGGAAAATCCTTGTAAATTGTACTGAGGAGTAGAAGGCCATATTCAATATCATCAATGGCCTTAACATGACTATTTCCTTTGAATAACTACATGATGAGCTAATAAAAAAGGGCTGTCATTGTCTCTTATAGTACAATTCATGTCATCTTCCAATAATAGTTACCAACATAGACTCCTATGTCGTGATCAAATAATGCCACCCAAATTCTCATCATCCATATTGGCCCTTCATGGGTTTTTGTCTGAGGTGTCATTTTCAAGGCCATCTTAGAAAGTGAAATATGTTTCAAGAATCAATCCTTAAAATCATCTTAGCCTAAAACTCAAATTTAGTTGTAAATACACTTCTTAACACCTTGTAAACCTTGAGCAAACCTTGACATTGTTGATCCAACAGACAACACTCATTGAATTCCTTTTGTTGGTGCTTCCCACCATATTACTTTTGGCCTGAGCATGTCTGTTATTCATATCACTAACATTGATTCAATTTTTACCATTTACAATCACATAATTTTTTTTAGGTAATGTTCAAAGTGCTCCTATAGGACCTACCCTAACAAAGAATCTCAATTATATATCTTAATTTTACCAAACTAATCAAGCCTCAATTTTATCCTTCCCTACTTTGTACACTGTAACATAATGACTAATCTAAATAGTTTCATCATTACATTGTTGAATCAAGTATATTTTTTTCCCAATCTTGCTTCAATGTGTATAGATTGTTGGTCATATGTCAAACTTTTCACTCTGTCGAAAAATACGCTTCCCAACTCCCCCTGCCCTTCCACTCACCAACTTTACTCACTAACATCTCCTCGAGCCTTTTAGGTTACTCTTCCTCTCAAAGTGATTGCATATGTTTTAAATCTGCCAACTCTTATATCTATGCCTCATGATATGCCAATTTTATAATTTTTTTAAAATTATTATTATTATTTCATGTCTCTTTAGTCTCACCTAAAACATCCATCCATTAATACACTCTCTTATTGTCCCTTTATCTCTTTCTACATGATCATTGGTACATAAACATACCTGCCTACCTCCCTACAAAAAAATGACATCATTGCATCCTTAGTCTCAATGCATAATGAATACTATTAATAATAATATAATTTTTCGCCTACCATTTACCCTAACTATCTCTTAATTAAAATAAACTATTACCCCCATATTTCTATCACAATATAAAAAATAATAATATCCATAAGCCAATCCAAAATTTTAACCTCACTACTTACTAGGGTGTAAACGAGTCAAGTTGAGTCGAGTATCTGCCTAATCGAGCTAAGCTTGTTTAGTTC
The DNA here is from genome assembly GCA_019925795.1 of Dendrobium chrysotoxum. Taxonomy (NCBI): domain Eukaryota; kingdom Viridiplantae; phylum Streptophyta; class Magnoliopsida; order Asparagales; family Orchidaceae; genus Dendrobium; species Dendrobium chrysotoxum. The sequence goes on along the minus strand of CM034300.1, from coordinate 68,073,567 downwards.
TTGCTGAGCTCGAGCTCGACTCATTAAAAAAATTATAGGCTGGAGCTCAACTTGATTGTTGAGCTCAATTTCTTAATTTTAAATTAAAATATTTATTCTTTTTAAAGAATTTTTATTTTTAAGATAGAATTAATTAGAAAATTTAAATATATTATATAATGCAAATTTAAATTAAAATTTAAATATATTTTAAGTTAACCGAGTGGCTCAACGAGCTTTCAAGCTAAGCAAGACTGAGCTCTAGCTCGAGCTCAAGTATAGACTCAACCTTGAGCTCATAGCTTGATAAGCTTGATTCATGAGCTCGTTAATGAGTCCAGCTCGAGCCGGCTTGACTCACTTATACCGCTACTAATTTCTTAATTTCAGCCTGTAGGTGGGCACCATACATATTCTATGAGATAATACTAATGCTATATGCATCATAAAAAACCCAATTCAACAACATTCATGAAAAAAAATACTTTGATATTTACCATCACTTTATTAGAAATCATATATTGCAAGTTGATCTTGAAATTCAGTTCATTGATACTGAAAATAAATAGACATTAATACTTACTAAAGCACTTAATTATGAGAGGTTTAATGCACTTAGAGCTTGATTGATAGGCATAGCTGTTTAGACCATATGTTGTGTTGTTTGTTCATGTTGATTGTCTTTGTGTCTGTGTTATGTATATTTGTATTCATGTCTAAATTATTTCTTTTCATTATTTGCACTTATTATTTATGTTTATGATAGTTATGTTTATTTATGTTTGTGCATGCATTCGGAGATCGTTGAACACTTGAAAATAAAAACCTGGAGGAAAATTTAGCAAAATCATATTATATTGTGTGATATTGTACCGTACTGTATGATCCACATCATACTATATGCCACTGTCATAAAATTCAAATGGTTTCCACACAATAGTTAGCTTGCCAAATCTTAAAAACTAATTAAAAATTTCACCTGGTATATATCTTATTGTACAATCTATATCGTATTGTATGATTTGACCTAATTAAATTCTTATTAGAGAGCACTTGGGATGATCTAGAATAAAATAGAACATATCGTACAATCAATTTTATACTGTATGATTGGCTTAGTTAAAATATAAGTTAGAGAGCTTCTAGGATGATCTTGAATGAAATAAATTATGTTGCATGATTGAGATCATATTGTGCGATCATTCAGAGACTTGAATATCTATAAATAGGCATGAGTTATCTCCTCTCATTCACACCTTCTCTTAAGTCTTTCTTTTCTTGTGCATCTTTTATTGAGTGTATTCTCTCTCTCTCTCTCTCCCCCCCTACCTTCTCTTTCTCTCTTAAGGTGTGGCAAGTAAGCAATCATGCACTCTGGGTACGACATCTCACCTTCAACATGGTATGAATGTTTTAGATTGGTGAAAGATGAAGTCGCACATATGAAGTATTAGGAACCTTCAATTATTGACTCTAAAGTCATCCTTCAAGAGCATCTATCCTTTCAAGTCTATGATCCCTTTTATTTTGAATAATAAAGTTAAAAAAAAAGAATTAATTAATTTTGAATAATTAAGTTAACTTAAAATAACTTAAACATGAATTAAGATAACTTAAGTTAATTCTGAAAAAAATTTAAAACTAAATTAGCATATTATATATGCGCATGCGAACCAGATGAGCCCCCCTTCACACTCAAGCAAAATTGAATAGTGCGAGCAACCACCTCCGATCCTCTCTCTCATGTGATTCTCTCTCCAACCGTGTTAACCACGCGAATCTCCCACCACCACTCATGATTTTCTCGCTCCCATCCTTCCCTCTCGCCACTTAAAGTAAAAGGGAGGCTAGGACATCACTTATTCTCCTTTCCTTGCCGCTCTACAGCAGCCAAACCGTCCTCTTCTCCCTCTCAGATTAGTTGGATTATTTCCTCCCTCTTCAAGCTGTCGTCAAAGGAAGTTCTCAACTCTCCATTTCTTTCGATCAAACATCGACAACAACGAATCATCCTCTTTTGTAAGAAGTATACTTATCCTCTCCGCTACTTCATTCCTCTTCTTATTCTAACCCAAAAATGATGAAAAAATGAGTTATCTCCTCACCTTTTTCCTTGTCAATTGATGATTTTGGAGATAGTGATTAACTTCTATGTTTTGGTAGATTGAATTGAGTAAGATTTTAATTAGCTAAATTTATTAAAATTTATGTCTTATATTTCTTTTGTGCTAATAGATTCGAATTATTTGGGCTTTAACTCAAACCACTTAGGTTTGGTTAATAACATTAAATGGACGCCATTAAGTTGAAAAATGGCAAACCTTATGTTTTTAAGTATTGGATTCTTGATCTTTATTTTAGATATTAAATTAGGATTTTTGTTTGTAAGGCCTTCGAGTTATCATCTTGATGGTGTTGTCGCTTGAACATCTTCTTTGGCCTGGGGTCTATGTCCCTCGTCTAGAAGTAAGTAACTATTATTTATTTTAGGATAAGCATACCATTCTTCATTATGAGCATAATCTGCACTATATGAATTTAGGTGCTTTGATAATTACTTAAATTGTCAATCCTATTATTACAAATTCTTTTATTTATGCTTATGCTTATAATGAACTAGCAAGTTTGATAGATAGGTTATTCTTGATGTATTATTGCACAATCTCCCATACATTAATTTTTGTAATACTCATTGAATATAATAAATATCAAATTTATAAATCATATTACGTTATGAAATGAGAATTCTCATATTTAAAATATAACGCCTATTGAAGATCATTCATGATAGATTAGAAATTATAAATATACATGCAATACTATATAAGTCGGTAGAATCCTATTCGATATTGGCTAGTCGGGCCGATGGGCTCCCAATGTGACAACTCAATAGTAAATCACTAAATTTCCTTAGGTTGGTGTTTACATTTTCGGTGATGGATATTTGATATATGTGTGTGTGTGTGTGTGTGTGTGTGTGTGTGTGTGTGTGTCTGTGTCTGTGTGTGTGAATTTATAATTAGACATGATTTGAAATCAATTAATGACATGTAAGTTACTTTGTGGTATGAGGACACCTAGTGTGGTGCATTTGTGAACATTAAAATGATTTAGCATTAGTAGCTATTTAACATATACATCAACATGCTAGAATATGTCATATGACATTTGACACGTGTTATTACTACTTGGATATAGTAACTAGAGGTTAGTACTCCCACCTTTTAGTTGTTTATACCACATGCTCCATTTCATTGTAGTTTATATTTTGATTGATAGGAGTTATTTGCTAATTTTGATTTATCAAACTCACTCGTTATTACTTTTTCACAGCAGGTTCTGTCGAAGTGCTAGGTGGACCGCCACTTTAGGGGCGGAGCTATAAACAGTTGAGATTATAGTTGGTACTTTTATATATTTAGTAGGTCTTTTATATTTTGCTTTTGAGGGTTGGGTAGTTTTCTTATTTGTTATTATTTCTTTCTGATTTCTTTTACTTGTTTTAGTACTGCTATTTGGGTGAATGTTTAATTGAATTTTTATTAATGAAATGAACATTTAGTTTCCTTTTCATTTTTTTTACTCTGATATAATTGGATATATTATTGGTTTATGTATTTTTCTCTTTTGTGAGTACAAAACAGATATTATATTTCTTCATCGCATTCTATATTATCGGGGTATACCGCCTTCCAGATCCGGGATATGATAGTTTACACCATGTTTATTATAATTACTAGTTTCACTAATTCAATCTTTGTCTCCTCTTGCTATTATCATGGGTAAGCTTGAAATAATTTTTAATAAACTCCTATAGGGTAGTTCTGCTTTTAAGGATTGGGCTACCACCTTCTCCCATAACTCTGGTGCAATCTCATGTGTTATGAAAGCTTATAATAACTTTATAGAAAAAATATGTTATTGAAATAACAATTACATTCAAATAAATTATTTCCTGGGGAATATGGGCTTGTCATTTATCATGATAGACTTCTATATAGTGAAAAGTTCTGTGATGAAATTACACAGCTTTCTGAAGTAAATATATTCAAATTGACTTTTACATAGAGCATAAAATGCCTAAAAAACGGCAGCTGCTTGCAGTTTCATTCATAATAAAAATAATAACTATTTATATTTACATTCAAACTTTCAAATTATTATACTTAAAATAACTTTTACATAGATAAGAGCAACATTCATCAGACTTCTTCAATTAGAAGCTTTAAAATTAACTATATTCAAATAACAATAATTATGAAACTTTAAAATCTAAGTCTATTATGTATTAGGGCATCTCCAATGAACGTCATTATGGTGTTTACAATTTGCACAAATGTCTAAACAAGCGGCATTCAGAAATGCAAACTTGAACCCGACCTACCCCAAATCTGGGTTAACCTGACCTGAGCAAGCACAGAGCGTAGGTCGAGTGTGGCTGGGCGGGAGCGAGACGTATGGTAACGCCTCACACGGGCTGGAGCGGGATGCTATCACCCGGGCAGGAGCGGGGTGGGCACGTGTGTAATAAGTCAAATATATGAAATAAATTTATTTGAAAAATATAATAATTTTGAAGTATAGTGCTTTAGCGCTGATCTGATGAGCGCTACGCTGTTAGGCCATGAATAATATTTATATATATTTATAAATATCCCTGCTTCACCCCACCAACTCCCTTGGTTGTTTGACCAGGAAGAAATTGAAAGAGGAAAAGAAAAGATATGAGAGAGAAAGATCTTTGGATCATATTTGTCAGCCATTCATGTTACATATTTTATTTTATTAGTTATAAATGACTAATCTCTTATTTCTGTTTTCAATGATTTTGATTTCTATGAATTTATCTCTCCTAAATCTATAAAAAATGCATTATTTTATGATATTTTGAATGCTTTGATATGATTTTATTATATTTTAAATGAAGTACTGAATGATATCAGATACATGAATGATATCAGCTACGTGATTCATTGATTGTGAGTCATAAGAAGCTGGAGAATGATTAGGAGTTATAAAGAGTTGGGGCAACTGATTCACATGATTTAAGAGGAGTTATAATAATTATATATTTATTGGGAGTTGTAAGGGGAGATTAATTGGGAGTCATAAGTGCAGGAGCAAGATACACTCATTGAATATCTAAATAATAATACTAATACTGCTATGAACACTGTATTGATATTGTGACTGACACTAATACTATTTTCTATCATTAACACTATTTAAAATTATTGATCATGATACTAATATTTGTAGTAGCCTTAGTACTGTTGACTGTTACTAATATTGTGACTGATGATGTAATTAAGATATGGTGAATTATAGAATGATAAATTGATACAGATAACCAGTATAGACATTAATGCATATTTTTTTATATGATTTATAACATATTTTTCTCTTTTATTTTACATTGATTTTAGTTGTAAGATTTTAGTTACTCGCTGGGCTATGTGCTCTTTACGTGATTTTACATGTTTTCAGGAAAATGATAAAGATTCTATGTATGAGTCTCCAGACAACATGCATAATTTTTCTACCTACAGTTCTAGACATAATGCAATCATGTTTCTCTCTGCTGTTCATTGGTAAGCTCTAGTTAAATGGTTAAAATTAAAAACATATGTAATTCTTCCAATATAGATCCTAGAGAATGACAACGCGTGTCATTTTTGGATCATTTTTAGAATGGCGGGTTGATCCATACTCAATCCGATTTTTTAAATTGTTTAATTTTAACTTAAAATGTTTTGAATTTTGAATATTTTAATATAAATTATTATTATATTTGAAATTTTTTTAGAGGTTTCTTAAGTATTTTAATAATTAAATATCTATTTAAGATAATTACATATAATTAATATTAAATATAATCTTAAAATTAAATTAACATATTTTTTAAATGTTTTACAAAAGAAAAGAAAATAAATCAGAAAAATCAGAGATTATTTTACTATTAATTTATCAAAATTTTGAAAATATTTTGATTATTGTTGACTAAATATTGATTAAAAAGACTTAACATTTAATATTTTAAATAATTCAAAGTATATTTAATATTTTGATTTTCTGAGTCAGATTCTGATCAGGTCTTAAGTTTACACCCCTAGCCAAAATGCCCAATACCTCTTATATAACATAATTTTAGAATTCCCTTACAAACAAGAAAGTACTGAAAGGAAAGAATATAGTTTATGTGAATCAATGATATACCAAACATTAGCTAACAAGTCACCAACAAGCACACAGTGCACACAAATCTCCAAATAAAATAATATAAAAAAACATGATATTATAGTTAACCAATTGCAACCATAAAGAACTGAGCAAATGTCAAGAGAGTAAATTAATAAAAGTTTTCAAGGAATGTCATGTTTAAATCTCCACATTCTTCATTTCATCCGAATTACAAAATGAATTTTCGATATTAGATCATCCGCTTTCATAATTTTACCTTGAAAAATCCTATTATTCCTTTCTTTTAATAAGAATTGTGGTGATATGAATAACAAAAAGGTATAATTTCTTTGTGATTTTGCATTCAATATCATCAATAAATGTAAGAGCTTTGTTGATGTTGCATCCCATATGAAAGTAAGAGCTCCGTATAACATATTTCTTAAGAATGTTTTTTTTTTTTGGAATGGGGAGAATCAGCCCGCTGCCACCTCAGCTTGTGAGGTGCATGACGATGTCCACTAATCTCTTCGGTCGACCTAGCGGTGGCACTCACACTAGAAACCCCCGAGCCAACACTTTATTGGTCCCCACCTAAGAGGCGCGGCCGTAATGGGGTGGATTCGAACCCGAGATGGGGGGTTCCCAATCGTGCTCTTCCACCAAACACCCTAAGCCTCGATGGGTTTCTTAAGAATGCTGAAAGCAAAAGAAGAAGGGTATTTTTAGTTCTCAAGACAACTAAAAATTTTCACATAAATATAATATAATTAATAGAACAATTTTGAACCAAATAAATTTATGCCTATCTATTTTAGACTTAATTTGTGACAAATTTCTTTATTTTTTAAAATAATTTTTTAGTAAATAATTTTTAAATTAATTTTTTTATACTAAAAAAATCGCCTTAAAAAGAGTAAGAAAACGGTTCGTAGAAGCCTTAGGCTCATGATTTTGACGTAGAAACTATTACTTATATATATATAAAATCTAAAACGTAGAAGGATTTATTTAATAACATACTACCTTTTTTATATTAATGGGCTATAGGCGCTGCATCCCTCAGAACAGTACGTATCGGTCAGTCTCGAAACTACTCCTCCCCATCTTCGCCAATCGCGACGCCACCACGAAAGCCAAGCCTGCACAGAAGATCCGGGAACAAAACCCCACTTTGCAAAATCCGACGCATCTCCGCCGATTCCTCCACCACTGATGATGCCAACGAAAGTCGCAAAATCTCCTTAAGCCATCATGAATCCCGACTGACCCGGTCGAAGGCAAGGTCAAAGAAGAAGCATACAGGGAAGGTATGGAGGATATCGCTTCTCCGGAGCCGCTTCTGCGGCGATCGCTGGCGTCCCGTCAGAACCGTGTTGCAGCGTTTTTGGGTCGTGCGGCGGGGCGGCGTGGGCCGCCGGCGTTGGTGCGAGAAACGGCAGCGCGGCAGCTGGACGAGCGGCGCGCCGATTGGGCCTACTCCCGGCCGGTGGTCGCCGTGGACATAGCGTGGAATCTCTCCTTTGCCGTTGTCTCCGCCTCCGTTATCGCAGCTTCAACATGCGAGCGGCCAAATGTACCCGTGAGGGTTTGGATCGCAGTTTATGCTCTTCAGTGTGTCTTACACGTTGCTCTGGTCTGGTCCGAGTACAGGCGTCGCCGCGGGGACGAGGGGCGGGTTATCGGCGACGAGGAGAGCAGCGGTGAACCGGCTGTGTTGGATTTCGGTCCAGTGGATAGTGGGGAGGATAGCGATGATAGCGGATCAGGTCGCCGGAGCCAGCGGGCTAGGTTTGTGTAAATATATCTTTTTATGTATATTGATTATTATTTTTGGATTGGAGCTGTATTTATACAGCTTTTTCTTTCTGAACTTGACTTTTGATGTAGATGTTCTAGGGGTCTGCCTTTAATTTTGAAATTTAAACCTCCTGGAGCCGCTGTAGAGCCAGCAGGCTACGTTTGGGCGCTTATGAATTGATTATTTTTTTGGATTGGAGCTGTTTTTTTGTTTCCAAACTTGACTTTTGTATTTAGATATTTTAGGGATTTCCTTCAACTATTAATTTTCTTGAACACATGTATTGTTTTAGGATAAATACATCTATGAAATAACCTTTGGGTTTGCTATTGTGTCATGTAAATTGGGCTTTATTTTTTTCTTCTCTTATACCGTGGAGTAACTGACTTTTCCCAGTAACATATATTGGGTCATTGATTTTTATAGTAGTTATGAAGGGTTCATTACATGAATTTTGTCATGACATATACATTTTTGTTGTCAATGTGCAAGGTTAGGTGCAAAAGATGTTCTCTTATTAATGCAGCTTATGTGTCTGTGATAAGAGAATCACAACTGCACTGAGCTATAAAACATGACAAACCTAGCCGTCATCTCTTAAATATAATCACCACCAATCACTCTTAAGTCTCTAACTGCATGGGAAAATCCAACCATTAATAGCCTGCTATTGTAACAGACTCTGGTCTTCTTTCTGACTGAATATCTCAACAGAGTAATTTAAATGAATTCATATACTAATTCTGATTCTATCTTATCTAATTGTGCTACAATGATTTACTACATTTCTACAAGATTTCAAAGATGTAATATCCTCATGATCCCTACTGTCTTGCATAATCCGGCAATGACAGTGTCTAATCTCTTGTCAAGCAGTGAAGACCTCTCTATCTCTCAAATGGGATATAACAGAAACACAACTACAACGACAGCTATAACTATACTCTGTGCCACCACAAACCCGACCACCATCTCTATTAGGGAAATTCACCACCATTCACTCCTAACTACTTGAGGCAAATCAAACAATTAATAGCCTACTATTCTAATAGACTCCATCTTCTTTTAGATTAAATACCTCATTATAATTGCTAGAGTAATTTGAATGAATTCATATGCTAGTTCTAGTTTCTACCTCATCTCAATGTGTTATAGTAGTTTAATACATTTCTATATGGTATTAGAGATCTAACAACCCCATGGAAACCGGTATCCCTATTGTCTTCTCTAGCCCGCCAATGATAGGCTCTAACTCTCCTCAAGCAGTGAAGAGCTCTCTATTTCTCAAAAATGAGCCAACCCCGTTCCACACCAACTAAATTTCCTCATGTTTAATCTCAAAAATATCAGCACAACCCAACTCACCAAGGAAAATCACCCCATTTGGTGCTCCTAGGTTCTTAAAATATTTTCAAGAAAACGGCTTTAGTGGTTACCTCAACAGATCCCTTCTTGCACCTGCATCGGCTATTATCGATGATCACGACATTTCCCATCCTAACCCTCACCACACTACCTGGTCGCTTGGGGATCAAAACCTTGGGACAACAATCCCGTCCACCATTTCAGCTTCTCTTTTCCCCTATGTTATCTTCCTCCAAACTCATGCAGAAGTCTGTGACACCCTTGACAAGAGCCTATAATAATCCAACAAATCTCACCTCATGCAGCCAAAAAATGAACAACACAATATCTCTACGGGCACTTAAACTATGACTCAATACTTATCTACCATCAAATTCGAAATCAATTCTATTGCAACCATTGGGGCCACCCTCGATCTCGAGGATATCATCCTTTACATCCTTAATGGCTTACCACCTAGCTACAATGCCTTAAAACATCCATTCGAACCACTCTTCAACCCATTAGCTTCTACGACCCATATTCCTTCTTTGCAGCGAAGAAACAAATCTTGTTGTGACGCCGCAAAAGAATTGCGAGCTCTTTGAATCTCCAACCTAGAAATTATTCTCACCATTGCCGGCGGCCGCATTTGTTCTGTTCCATCTCGCCCCTCAAGCAACCCGTGGTGGAGCACCTCACCCAAGTTTTCACAGAATTGCATTGCAACTTAACCCCTTTAAGGAGGTCAAACAAGGTAACTAACAACCATGTGTCAAATACATGGCAAATTTGGTCACTCCGCTGCTAAGTGGTAGCATTGCACCAACCTTCAATATGGAACAACTTCTCCTTATGAGCTTTACTTCTAAACACAGTCAATTGGTATCTAGTTACTGACACCACAACCTATCTCACACCAAACCAAACTCAGTAGTCCTATGTTTTTGTTTAAAATGTCAAACAACAAATTACCATCTGCATTGGACAAACATTACCTTTCTTCACAAAGTTTAGGGCCTACTACCAATTCAGACTCGTAGCTCCCCTTATGCCAACTCCTTTGCTCCCTTGTTCTCTGTTGCATACTCCTGGCTGTTAATCAATCAATCATTGCTATAGATCTTTTGATGCCTACGACTGCACAATGAAGGACCTTAAGACCAACCAAATTCTTCTCTTGGGTCCTTGCCATAATGGCTTTTACCTAGTTCACTAATCACCATCTTCTCTTTCCTTGAAATTTGAAACTCCTTTTCCATCCAACAATGTTTTGACGACCATATAACACCAATGCTTGGGCCACCCAAATCACTAGATTCTCACTACAATTGCAAAATAATCAAATATTATATGATTTTCCTCTTCTTTTCAGCTATGCACTTCATGTAACATGGCCAACAACCATTGTCTAACATTCCCCAAATCTATGTCACATAGCTTGTATCCTCTAAAACTAATACACTTTGTTGTATGAGGACCTTTCTCAAGCATTTCAAATCAAGGATGCAAATATTGTTTTGCTTTTGGATGACTTCTCTATAGTTTGTGGGGCATATCCCATGATTTGAGAAGGGATTGAAAGTTTGTACTGGTACATTCGCCTCCTTTATTGGAGCCAGGGGTTTTTATAGGGGTGAATCATCCACATCCTTAGTTGTTAGCTGCTCCAGAGCAGAACGATATCGCCTAATGCAAACAAAAGCACCTAATCAAAACCTTTCGAACACTCATAATCCAAGCCTACCTACCTCACAACCTTTGGGTTGACGCCCTTCATATGGTGGCATATTCGATAAACCGATTTCCATCTCCAATAGTAAACAATCGATCACCATACCAATTATGATATGACAAACCTCTTTCTTATGCTCACCTTAGAACCTTTGGATGCCAATGCTATCCTTTACTCCCACAACACTTTAGTATCAAATTAGCTCCAAAGTTCGTCCTCTGCTTCTTTCTCGGATACAACTTTGCCTATATGGGCCACAAATGCTTCAAACCTAGCCACAAAATCATCCTTTCTCAGCATGTTCAATTCAACAAAAATATCTTTCCCTTCTATTATCCAATCATCACATCCACTACTCAACAACCACACATCTCCACAGTAACCCTCATTCCCATCATCAACCCTACCAACAAATTACCTCAGGCCTCCCTTGTGCCCAACACCACATCCATATCCGCACTTCTACCAACAACCCAAATTACCAATACTGAACCCTCTAGATCTTCCTATTTCACCCATCATTGCTACCCAACATGTAACATATCACATCCTGCTTCACCTCCACCCAAATCTTGTGATCCCCAGGTTACCCGTTCTCAAATTGGTGCATTAAAGCCCAAAAAAATCCTCTAACTCATCCATATTGGCATGTTGATTCTCTAACCCACTTGCTACATTATGACATCCAAAGATAACAACTAGCGCAAAGCCATGTCCGACGAGTCATGTTCTCCAATCACAAGGCACGTGGATGCTTGTTCCCCTTGCTCCTCACTAGTATTTCTTTGGTAGGAAATGGACTTTCAAATTCAAGCTCCATGTGGATGGCACCTTATCAAGACATAAAGGTCATTTAGTAGCTCAAGGACACAAAAAAGAGTATGGACTGAACAACACTAAGACATTTGTTGACCTCTTGCAAAAAAAAAAAAATTTGAATAAAAAAATTTCTGTCATACCTGCCAAATCCTACAAAATCGCTGCATCCACAATATCCCATACCCTGTAGCGCCGAAACTGTTGTGTCCATCCTGCCTCCTGCACGCGTGAGAGTGTTGTTAAATGGACGACGAAATGAAGCTCTTCGATGTTTTTTTTTCGACTCCCTCACACACGATCAGTCCCTCTCCCAATCTCTTCCTCTACTTCACTTCTTCCACGCGAGAACCCCCAAGCTCCAACTCCTCTTTCGATTTGCTACTTTCCTCCGACCTCGGCTCCTCTCCGATCTCCAGACTAGCGCCGAGCTCCAGTCGAACCCACCTCCCACAGCTTCTTCCCCTTTCACGATCTCCTTCTCCCGTCGATTCTCTGTAGCCGCCGCAACACCGAAGTCTCCCCTTCCTCTTTGCCATCTACCGACTCCAATTGAAGCCCGACCCTGCAATCGGCCTGAGCATCTCACTCCATCCGACCCCCTTCCGCCTCTCAAGCTGAAGCCCCATCTAGCCGAGCACCTCACGCAAAGCCACTGCTCCTCCCTCTTCTTTGTCCAGCCTTCAGCCCAGAGAGAGAGAGAGAGAGAGAGAGAGAGAGAGAGAGAGAGAGAGAGAGAGAACCTTCTCTCCTACTCCAGCCGCATCTCCCTCCTGCTGCTCCATCTTGCCGATCTAGACCTAGTCGAATCCTAAGGTAATTAGTTTAGGTTTATATTATTAATATTTATTAATACTTAAATATTTTTATTTATTATTATTATTATTATAAATATATATATATATATATATATATATATGTGTGTGTGTGTGTGTGTGTGTGTGTGTGAGAGGAAGACAAAAAAGAGAAAAAAAAGAAAGCAAAAAAAAAAGGAGAGAAAAGCTTTCAAAAAAAAAGAAAAAAAAGAGAGAATTTAAAAAAAAAAGGGAAGGAAAAAGAAAAAGAAAAAGAAGAAGAAAAGAAAAGAAAAAGTAGAAAAGAAAAGAAATTTTGCAAACTCTGAGAACCTGTTTTCAATGCCTGCAGCACGACAAAACGACCACCTATACACGTTTTTGGTAACGTGGTGGGAGGAAGTGCGTTGCGAGGCTTGCAACGAAGTGGGTAATCACCTAAAGTCCTGTCCTCGACGTTCGTTTCGAGCCGGCAAACCGCCTATACACGCGTTTATTCGCGTGGTGGGAAGGGAATCCGATGCGACACCTACGACGAGGCAAGTAGGCTTTATACATACTTTTCTTAGAGTGGTGGAGACAATCTTAAGTACCCGTATGCGGCTCTGTACCTGCGGAGAAACAACTGCTATTCTTTTGAAACAGGTACCGTCGAAGACCCCATACACGCTTTTATTAGCGTGGTGGGAATGAAGACACGGCCGCGGTGTCTAAAGACACCTACCATACACGCTTTTATTAGCGTGGTGGGATGGCCCAGTTTCCCAAAATTTTTTCTAAACAGGGGAGACACCGGGAGGCTGCCGAAATTTTGGGTGAAACTTAAGACCGTACCTGGACTTGTTTAAACTCAAGAAGAACACATGAGAACTCTTGGACAACAGAGAACAAGGAACTTGGACTCGAACTTGTGAACCTGAACTCAAACTTGATTCGAACAATCATAACAAAGATTTGAACTCAAATGAAATAAAATCAAACATTAATTCAAAGTTGAGTTTGAACAAAAAAAAAAGAAGACTTCGAGCAAGGATTTGAACTTGCATTGCGAACTCAAACTGAATTTAAGTTCAAAATTGACTTGAATGTTCAAAAGGAGCCTGGACTTGAATCAAATACAAGGAGACTTGGACAATCCAAAAGGAACATTAAACGATTGTGACATTTGATATAGCATTCAGATCAAATCAACAAATAGAGCTGGTGATACTCATATTAATCATGCAAGACTCCTAATCATTTTTTTTTATGTGATGATAAAGGACTTATGACATCCGATGCTACTCATCTCCAAGCAATAATTAAGTGACTTGTGATAAATGAATATTCAAATGTCACTTTCTTACAAGCAAATCCGAAGAGACATCAATCAATTTGAGGTCATTGGTAGGGGATAAGTAACGATCAATGTCAAGCAAATAAAGCACAACAATCTCTTACAAATTCTGAAGATTGAAGTGCTATAACAAGCCTTAGGATAACATGCATGAAGAAATCTTTGATGGGTATAACTCAGTCGGTAGTCAACATCAGCAGACTAGCAAAACAACTGCAAACATTATAAGGATGAGAGTCCTTTGCAAGCACACAAAGTTGAGGGAAAAGCTCACATAGCATTCAGCATCAGCTTGCAGATGAATAATATGCTCACCCACAAAATGTTAGAACCCCTTGAAAACATACACAAAGCAACATGCAATAAATCTAAATACCTACAAGTTGCCGTAGTACTTACTGCATAGACAAAAAAATGATATCTATAAGTGAATACATCAAACTCATACAAGTAATAGCAAGTGACACATAGTGATCACAAAGAGGCTTCCATAGTTAATTTGCAGATGAAGGTAAATGATATTCATGCCAGTCATGTAATCAGCGCTACCAAGAAGATTCAACATACAATGAAATGAAAGATATGTCATCTTTCAATAATTCTAAAAGAATGCAGCTTCTATGTAGTTAACTTTATTCAGTTGTAGGCGACTACACCAGTCTGCCACAGACAAAAATAGAAGACGTCAAACAAATTCGAACATCTACGGGCCGTTGCAGTAGATTTGTTGTGTGAATAACAAACTGTTTACGCGCAAGGGTAGCAAACATACAGCAAATATAAGTACCTACAGGCTTCTATAGAAGACCTGTCGTATACTCAACGCACCACTATGGGCAAATACAAAAGAGAACTACAGCAGATATTAACTCCTACGAGCCGCTGTAGGAAACCCTACTGTGTATCTAACGTGCTATTCAGAAGTGAAATACAAAGTAAATATATCAAGTGCGAGTGCCTACGAGTTACTGTGGGAAACTCATCATGCCCCAAGCAGAAGATTCGTTAGTGCACTATAATCCACCTGCAGAAGGCAGTAAGCAGTGCACGATAGTCTACCTGTACAAGGCAGCAAACAACTCAATCCTCAAGCTGCTGCACTACGCCACCAGATCTGCAACATCCGTGCAAGAAGACAGAAGGCGTTTACAAATATTCTAAAATATCCCCCGCACGTGCACTGTAATATGTTTGCACATAGGTACACCGAAATGCACGTGTAACTAAACACCCGCATGGGCCCCGACGAGCGTGTTATTGGTACAAACGTGACGTCTAGGGATGCTACGCGGGTTAATAAATAAATCCAAGTTCGAGCCTGGTTCTTCTATACGGGTAGATAGGAGTCGACACGGCTCGAACCATAAAACAAATATATGGTCGGGAGAACAACCAAAATATTTGTTTTATTGTTCATATTAGGCCTTCAACAAAGAAAGTTCATCAATAAAGGTCCGAAGCCTACGAAACCCGATCCTTTATCGACAGCTCGACAGAGTGGATAAGGTTCAATCCATAAATGTGAATGACCCCAAATACCCCGATGATGGCCGTGTTAAATGCATATCTCAACTGGAGGGGTCTATTCCAAATACTTTCAAATGCCATCCAAATACCCATCAAAATCCAAAACCTCAAACACCAAATAATACCAAAATCCAAATCTCCAAAAACAATAAAAAAAATTCAAAAAAATATTTAAAATTGAAATCAATCATCAATCATTTAAAGCAAAGCACATCCACCCTCCTCAATAGTTTGCCGAGGTGGCCAAATTAAAATTTACTTTAGCTCACATAAAGTTAATGCCTATTCGAAAATATCACTAGGATCCATTCTCAAACAATCTCCTGCCAGTAAGGACGTGGTACGAGTCCTCTAATCGGCAGTTTTGCCGCCAAATGACATTGCAGGATAAACGGTTATGACTCGGGGCCCTCTGAACCAGGTGGTCGCCGCCAAATGGCACCATTATATTATAGTTATGGCTAGAGCCCGTATGCTCCCCAATGGCATCAATTCCTTGAGACATGAATCAATAGGATATGATCGATAAGGCACAAAGCCCTCTGTTAGCTAAGGTGGATTCAAATTTGTCCCCTTAGACAAACATTCACCCTAGGTTTACAAGGTACCATTGGACGAAACAACTCATGGCTGCCGACAAGGATCCTTCTGTCAGGTTGGGTCGACTACCTCCTCTGACTAAGTAGACCAGGGACCATGATGGCCCGGGATGACGGAACCATGGGATCTTGATCAGGTTCATCATCCATTCCCCCACCATCCGCTTTAAGTCTGAGATGGTAAAATCTCTATTTTAAATATCAAACCCTTCCAATCTTTTAAACCTCAAACCTATGCTGCTACTATATGCCAGATAACGCGTATTTCCTACGTATCTGATTGACGACTAGCCTTAATCGAAAGTTCTCTCTCGTGATCGGGAGGGGTAATTAATTATAGGGGCTTGCGCCTATAGGAAACCAGAACTCAGATCATAAAGTCCTCACAAAATGAGAGCGAAATCTTTGGGTAGTGCCTTATCTTCAAACCCGTCTGCCTTCCAAAATTTACCCTAGAACTTAAATCTGTTAAAACTCCCCCAAAGAAAAGCAAAAGCGGGCGGAGGCCGGGGCCGAATTTTCTGAGCCCACAACATTCAGCTTCATCATCAAAATGCTAGCAAGTCTCCTCACCACCTCTCTTCATCATAACTAGACAATAACACAATTGGAAATGTTCCTTCACGACAATCTCAATGAAACCGTGTACATGTCTTAGCCACCGGGCTTTCAAGACCCTCAACGACTGCACCATGCTTGCCCCCTCATGAGGTCAATCTATGGCCTTAAGGAAGCACCTCGACATAGGTTTGAATTGCCTTCGTACACCTCCAACATATTGGTTTTCACTTCAGCTTGATGGATCCTTCGCTCCTCATGTATGCCCCGTAACAACGCCCTCATATTCATCCTCACCTACTTTGACGATATTCTTCTCACCGGCGACAACCCAAACCTCATCTCCAATTTGCTTGCCTACCTCCACAAACAATTCAACATGCACAATCTTGGTACCATCTCACATTTTATGGGCATTTAAATTTGCCATACACCCACCGAATTAAACCTTAATCAAACCCGGTATTCCGAAGTGTTGCTATATAGAGCATGTATGCCTACATGCGAACCACTTGCAACTCCAACAATTACCAAATCACTAGCTGTAGTCTTGCCTGATTAGGCCTTTGACAGATCAAACTCTACTGCACCTTGATTGATTCTCTTCAGTACTTAATAATCACAATATTGGACACAACGTTCTCTATCAACAAGCTCTATTAACATATGCACAATTCCCTCAACCAGCACCTCCACAATCTCAAACGTTTGCTTAGCTACGTTCAAGGTATGCTTAACCTGGGCCTCCTCATCACCCTTAGCTGTCTCACCCTTCACTCCTACTCTAATGTTGATTGGGCTGGCACACAGTTGACTGCAAATTCACAATGGGCTACCGTGCCTTCTCGATGTTACACTAATCTTATGGCATGTGAAAAAACAAACCACGGTAACTAGCTCTTTTACAAAAGTTGACTATTGCATCATTGTCACAGTAACAACGAACCTACACCTATTTTCCAAAAAAAAAAAAAAAGAACCTACACCTTTTTATTGTTACAACATCACAACAATGGCACTAGCAAACAATTTGGATTTCCATTCCCGCATCAAAGACATCAAGATCGATTTCCATTTTATTAGAGACCATTAAAGCCAACCTCATCTCGGTCCATCACATCTCATCTCAAGATCAACTAGTTCATATCCTCACAAAATCATCGTTCACAACCTGCTTCTAGCAACTTCATGACAACATGACCATCCACATCGGATCATCACCCTGCAAGGAGGTGATAATGAAACCACAGCTGCAACCGTAGTCTGTCCCCACAACAAACCCGATCACCATCTTTCTTAGAGAAAATTACCACTATTCAATCTTAAGTGCATGAGACAAATCCAACTATTAATAGCCTGCCAGCAACTATTATAATGGACTCCAATCTTCTTTTAGATTGAATACGTTACTGAATCTGCTAAAATAATTTGAATGAATTCATATGCTAGTTCTGATTTCTACCTCATCTCACTGTTACAATAGTTTAATAGAAAGGAGAGGGGGCATTGTTGACTTCATGTTGCTAAATCCTTGGGTAGGTTTGATTTTGCAACTACCATTTTCATATTACCATGAATTTAGTGCGTTCATTGTACTAAATCCTTGACATTTATCTCCAGAGGTACGTTACTTTGTTTGTTTGAATTGCCCATCTTAGGAACAGTTTCCTTGATGATTTGTATGCTCACCAACTTTAAGGGCCCAATTGCAAATCTTCTGCATTGCATTTCGTGGGCTAGAAATGTTTTTTAATGGTTGTGAAAGGAACAAATAGGGAAGAAGAGTATAAAACTAATTGTAAAAATTAGCAAACAAAATTTTTTGAGTCGGCTATATTTTCTTTCTTTCTGCTACATTAGTGTTTTATTCTTATATGAGAGATGGATAGGGCTATTTTTCTGGGAAAACTACTGAGGGCATTGATGCTATGAAAACAATAACTTATAGCATTGCAAATAATTCAATTTCTTGGAACTATTATGTGCTACTGGACTTAAAGACACCCTCTATCTGTTTTTAACTCCGAAGGTCCTTGAACTATGCTCTGTTGGTTTTATGTAATAATGAAAACGACAATTTCGACCTCTAAGAAAATGACTATACTTCTGTTGGATGCAGAAGATAACAAATACTCCTAAAATGATCTAGTTTATGTTTAAATCCATTAAATTTTCTTGGCAATTATGCAATTAATAGAGTTGACCATTCTGTTCGTCGCGCAGCCTATTATTTCTGAATTTTTGCTGATTATACTTTTGTGTTGATATGAAGAGGTACTTTTGATCCTTTTATGCTGTTTTTCCCTTTTATGTAACGACTTGTTTGGGGTTAGGATTATTTTCTGAGGACCATACCCATTTCATGATTCAATTATCCTTTGGCTTGCATTTAACTGTATTCCTTCCCTTTACGTGCTACTTGTCACATAATGTCTTTGTATTCAACTTTATGTTTGAGTTATTTTGTCTTAATTGTTCATGTTAACATGGTAATTCAAGCATTCATGATCTATTATTTTCAGTTTCGTTTTGTTAATTTTCTTTTTATTGCCCATATGGCACTGTTAGCATACTGCTATTGCTTTTATCATGTATGCCTTGCTAGGAGTTACTACACATTACATAAATTTATATGCAATTGTTTGGTTATGTCTGATTTCTTAGGCATGTTGATGCAACCTAAGTTCCTAAACCTTTTAGGAGAATACTTAGGCACGCAATTAAGAAACTACCTTTCAATAACACATAAACAAACACAAACCGAGAGAGACTTGGTAGAAAACAAATATTTGAAACTGTTTAGAAAAATCACGCAGGAAAGAAAGATACAAAACACAAACAAAAAGCAACCCTCAGAACAACCACGATTGGTCACATCTCATGCAATTCACAAAACTAGGAAAATGTGCTCAAAGGAAAGATCTAACCAGTAATCCACCACTGAAATTTTGATCTGGCACAAGTATGCACTCCTTAGGCAAATACCAACAGAATAGGGTAACACCACCACCTCACAACTCACAATATTTAGAGAAGAAAGATACAGATGGAAGGGAAACCATGGAGAGAAGTAGAAAGATGACTGAGAGGAAGTATTAAGGGATAGGGAAAGACTAGCTCGCAAGCCATGAAGAATCCTCAGGTTGAATTTTTCTTCTCCAGAAACTATCCTCAACAAGAGAATTTCAGCCACTTTATATTGGAGAAGGAGGGGAAAGGGGCATTTAATTGCTCAATTAAATGAGCCAACATTTCAGGCAATAAAAACAAACCAAATCAGCTCTCAAAGGAGAAGCCGAAGCATCAAGCACATGAATTAGCAAAAGGGGAAAACCGAACAACCAAAGAGGAAGAGAGGGGGAATCCCAGGCAGCCAAATCAGCAAGGGGGAAGAACCGAATAGCCAAACGGAAGAGGGGAAGTATCCTAAACAACCAAATTAGCAAGGGAGGAAACCGAACAACCAAAGAGGGGAGGGGAAGTAAGATCGAACTCAATGTTATGAATCAACCCGAGAGCACTGAATCCAACATGATCATTGGTTGTTTTCCATCATAGGGAAATACAAAAATCGAGTACATAGCATCCAATATCATGAAAAAATAAAAATACATAAAACGTAAATTCTTGACTACATCACATGTTGTTTTCCTTGACTAATGAACCTTTTACCCTAAGCTTTGTCTGTAAATTTGTTGTGCATTAACCAACCAGGCTTTTGGCTTATTGTCTGCTAGCTAGTATGCACACCATATCTTGACTAACCAATAGAGCCTGATAATGTGAAATTCCATGGTTGGGTCAAGATACTTAAGTCAAATCATTTATCATCATATGTTCTGCACTTCAGTTTCTCCATGCAGAGCTCTCGTTGTAGCATGCCTACAGAGGGCTGTGGAGTATGGGAAATAACTCT
The DNA here is from genome assembly GCA_019925795.1 of Dendrobium chrysotoxum. Lineage (NCBI taxonomy): Eukaryota > Viridiplantae > Streptophyta > Magnoliopsida > Asparagales > Orchidaceae > Dendrobium > Dendrobium chrysotoxum. Next base: position 68,052,982 of record CM034300.1, on the reverse strand, counting down.
CATAAGAGAAAATGGATAACATAACTCGTGCCTTCACTCAATTAGTAAGGCATCTTTTGAGAATGTGTTTAGCCTCTTTGTAATATGCTTGAATTTTGGTATCCTAGCCTGACTCAGGACACGATGATGAGATAGGAGAATCAAATAAGCATTTTTTATGCATACAATAGAGTTCTTCTTTGTTGATATTTTTGTGTGCGTTGTTGTTATGGATTTGTGTAAGCTATTAATACCATCTTTCTAAGAATTTGATTTAGAAATGAGAAATTTATATTTTTGTTGAAATGCATTAGAGTTTTTAAGGCCACATCATATAAGTAAAAAATTATCCCATTTTATATTTTGGTTCTTTATTTTTTGGATTCTTTATATTGAAGAGAGTGAGTATGTCCCCATCAATATAAAGTTGTCATAACTGAGTGGTAAATGACCAAGCCAGTCATAATTATGTAAGGATGAGTGAGAGGGATGTCAACTTACTTGCCATTTGCAATGACCTAGTTATCCTGGCCTTCCCCATTACAATCTTAATAGAAGCAATCTCTACCATCAACATAGATATCCACATTAAATGCAAAATTATCTCAGCCCAATGAACCAATTTCTTGGGAATTCCTCGATGAATTTTTCCATTCAAGAATTCTCTCATTAAGAATCCTCTTCATAGTTGATGCAATCATGTTTTTTTTATTTCTTATTGAACAATGGTTTTTATTTCATTTTTAGTTATTTTACATTTTTTTAGCTATCCAATGATGGAAGGCATCCTATGAGCATGGTAGGTTGTGCTTTGGGCTTGGTAGACCTTGGTTTGCTAGCTTGGGTCCTTTGGTGGTGGCTGATTTTCGGTTGGGAGCTGATTTTGGAGTTCTATTTTTGAGCTGAAGTTTAGCTCATTAATCCTAAAAGGTATGGTGGAATGTGGCTTTTCTTTTCCCCTTGCTGCCTTCTCGTTTTCCCCCTTGCTTCCTCCTCGGTTTCTCCTCTTAACCCCTTGGTTTTGGTGGTTTTTGCTGTTTCCCCATATGACCTGTTGGGCTTCTTGTGCCTGCTGCCTTGGTTGCTGGTTTGCCTCTTCGGTTCCTTCCCATCTGGCTGGTTCCGTGGACTTACCTGTTGGGCTTCTTGTGCCTGCTGCCTTGGTTGCTGGTTTGCCTCTTCGGTTCCTTCCCAGCTGGCTGTTCCGTGCCCTTTATGGCTGGTTTGCTGTGGACTTTTGCCCTGTTTCATTTGCTGAAATTTATGGCTGCTGTTTGGTGACCTTTGGTCTTTCATTTCCCTAAATCTAATTGGTTTAGATGGAGGTGCTATGGCTGTTTGGTTTCCTTATGGTTTGCCTATTTATATAACATGTTTTTGGAAGAAAAAGGGTGTTGAAAATTGCTTGGTATAGCCACCTAAACCTGTGGGTTTCTTCTCTTGGAAAAGCTTGAGAGCTTTGTCCACTTTCTTCTCCTCTTTTCTATAGCTTGCGAGCTATATTCTTCTCGGGTTTCTTACCTCTTCTTCTCTCCACAAGTTACATTCCACCTGTATCCTTCCTCTGGTTCTTTTGGTGTTGTTGGTTGGTTGATTTGGAGAGCATTTGCCGGCGGAGTTGGTTGGACGGTTGGACTTTCTTGCTGTGGTGGACCATTTGGTTTGCTAGCCCTAAGCACATACTTTACTTTACCTACTTTTCGATACATGCGAGGAAACCGTTCCTACGGTTGTTCTGAGGATAGCGACTTTTTATTTTTCTTTTTGTTTCGTTTGGTTTCAATTCTCCTTTGTCTTTTGGAAATGTGGATGATTGCTACTATTTGACGTTAATTTAAGTAAGTGTTGCCTATTGTTCTCCTTATCTGGCTTTCTCTCTAGTTTGCTTGCATCAGTTTTGGTATCAGAGCAAGTTCTTATCCTCGGTTTGTCGTTTCTTTTTCATTGGTTTTTATTCGTGGTAAGTGGCTTCTTATCCGATTTTGGTGAGTCTTTCTTTGTCATATTTCTATGGCTAATAATCCGGGGGATTGGCAAAATCTTTTGCAACAATTAAATAACTTGCAACAACAAGTAAACACTTTGGCTGAGGCAGTGGCAAATCTAAATGTTAACAATGCTAATGTCCAAACTTCTGAAAGTGAAGAAGAGGGGCCTAGAAACAATAATAGGCAACAAAGAAATTGGGATCATGGGATCAAAATTGATGTTTCTAATTTTGAGGGAAAGTTACAACCGGATCACTTTTTAGAATGGGTAGAAAAAATGGATCAGTTTTTTGAATGGAAAGAAATACCTGACAACAGGAAAGTTCGTTTTGCAAGTTTAAAACTTTTTGATCATGCTTTAACATGGTGGAAAAATTGTCAAAATAATAGACTTAGGAGAGGTAAAGAAAAAATCCAAGTTTGGGAAAGAATGAAAGAAAAAATGAAGGGAAAGTTTTTGCCAACTGATCATGCTAGAACTATATTTCAGGAATTTAATAATTTGAGACAAGGCAACCAATCTGTTGAGGAATATACTGAAACATTTTATAAACTTCAATCTAGAAACGATTTGAATGAATCTGAAGAGAAGACTGTGTCAAGATACATTAATGGTTTAAAATGGTCTATTCAGGATCAACTTAACTTGCATCATATTATTAAAACTGACGAGGCATATCGAATGGCAATAAGGTGGAAAAGCAACATCAAAGAGAAAGGGGTCATAACAAAATTGTGGAAACATATAAAAGGAGAACAACTGGAGGGGTAAAAACTCAAACTTCTGGAAACACATCTGGTGTCAAAATAAAAACTTTTGAAACACAAAATACTGAAAAGGGAAAAAGAATTATAGGAACAAAACCTGCTGAACAACCCAAATTAATTGGACCTTGTTATAAATATGGGCTCTATGGTCATCTTTCTGCCACTTGTAGAAAGAATAATCCACCTATGAGCAATTTCATTGAAAATGATGAAAACTTGGAGGAGGAAGAAGAAAATAATTCTGGTTCTGAAAATGAAGAGGAAGTAGAGAAAATAGATGTTGAAGGAGATGAGGGAGAGGAACTTTTGGTCATAAGGCAAGTTTTAACAACAAAAATTGACAAAGGGGATAGATGGTTAAGGAGAAATATTTTTAAAACAACTTGTACGGTGGAGGGAAAAATCTGTACACTCATGATTGATAGTGGAAGTTCTGGGAATTTTGTTTCACAAAAATTGGTTGATAAACTGAAAATAAAGTCAAAGCCTCTTGCCAAAACTTACAAAATTTCTTGGTTTAAAGAGGGGGGTGAGGTTCCTATCATTAAGCAATGTGTTGTGAATCTTTCAATTGGTGGATCTTTTAAAGATCAAGTTCTTTGTGATGTAGTACCACTTGAAGTTTGTCACATTTTGTTGGGACGACCTTGGCAATACGACCACAAAACTATTCACAATGGGGAAACAAATACATACACTTTGGTTCAAAATAACAAAGAGTACACTCTCCACCCTCAAAAACTTGTGCCTGATTCACCTTCAAAAAGTAAACTGGTTGCCAAAATTGATACTCCTGAGCTGCTTTTGAATGCTAATGATTTGAAATGTTCTGAAGTTGCTTACTTAGTTGTGGGAAAGGAAAATGATTTTACTTTTCAAATTCCTAAAGAAATCAAAGCTTTACTCGAAGATTTTTCTGACATAACTCCTGATGAGTTACCTATTGGTTTGCCTCCTATGAGAAATATACAACATCATATTGATTTGATTCCTGGAGCTATTTTACCTAACCTTTCTCATTATAGAATGAGTCCTTCTGAACATGACGAGCTTTTTAAACAAGTGACTGATTTACTTAAAAAGGGTTTGATTCAAGAAAGTTTAAGTCCTTGTGCTGTGCCTGCTTTGTTAACGCCAAAAAAAAGATGGAACGTGGCGTATGTGTGTGGATAGCCGTGCAATAAATAAAATCACTATTAAGTATAGATTTCCGATTCCTAGACTGGATGACATGCTTGATATGCTCAGTGGTGCTAAAATCTTTTCTAAAATTGACTTGAGAAGTGGGTATCACCAAATAAGAATAAGACCGGGAGATGAATGGAAAACTGCTTTCAAAACAAAAGAGGATTTATATGAATGGCTTGTGATGCCTTTTGATCTTTCAAATGCTCCGAGTACTTTTATGCGAACTATGAATCATGTTTTATGATCTTTTATTGGAAAATTTGTGGTGGTGTACTTTGATGACATTTTGATTTATAGTATTCATATTTCTGATCATTTGAATCATGTGAAACAAGTTTTACAAACTTTGCGAGAACAAAGGCTTTTCGTTAATTTAAAAAAGTGTTCTTTCATGACTTCTAGTTTGACATTTTTGGGCTTTATTATTTCTGCTGAGGGAATTAAAGTGGATCCAATCAAAATTGAGGCAATTCAAAGTTGGCCTACTCCGAAAAATATAACTGAAGTGAGAGGATTTCATGGGTTAGCTTCTTTCTATAGAAGGTTTATTAAAAACTTCAGTTCTGTGATTGCTCATATTACTGATTGTTTAAAAAAGGGGATTTTTCGGTGGACTCCTCAAGCTGAAAAAACTTTTGAAATCATAAAAGCTAAAATGAGTCAAGCTCCCATTTTGAGTTTACCAAATTTTGAGAAAATTTTTGAAGTTGATTGCGATGCTTCTAATGTTGGTATTGGTGCTGTTTTGAGTCAGGAAGGGAAACCTATTGCCTATTTTAGTGAAAAACTGAATGACGCTCGTGCTAAATATTCTGTTTATGATTTGGAATTCTATGCCATTGTCCAGGCTTTGAAATTTTGGCGATGTTATTTGATTCAAAGAGAATTTATTCTTAACACTGATTATGAAGCACTTCGTTTTCTGGGTTCTCAAAAAAATTTGAATAAGAGACATGCCAAGTGGGTTTCTTTTTTACAAGAGTATACTTTTCATATCAAACATAAAACTGGTGTTTTGAATAAGGTGGCTGATGCTTTAAGTCGAAGATCTCATTTGTTGGTAACTGTTTACCCAACTATTACTTCATTTGATTTTCTGAAAGATACTTATGCTACTGATTCTGATTTTAAGAGTATTTGGAACTCTTGTCTTACTTCTGGATCTGATCCTTCTGCGCAGTTTGTTATTCATAAAGGATTTTTGTTTAAAGGTTCTCGACTTTGCATATCTAAAAACTCTTTAAGAGAGCAACTTGTGAAAGAACTTCATAGTGGGGGTTTGGGTGGTCATTTTGGACAGGGAAAAACTATTGCTTTAGTGGAAGAAAAATACTTTTGGCCTCACATGAGAAAGCAAATTGCTAAGATAGTGAAACAATGTAAGGTATGTCAGGCTTTTAAGGGAACTTCACAAAATGCTGGTTTGTATACTCCTTTGCCTATTCCTAACAAACCTTGGGAGGATATTTCTATGGATTTCATTTTGAGTTTGCCTGTTACTATTCGAAAATTTGATTCTATTTTTGTGGTGGTGGATCGTTTTAGCAAAATAGCACATTTTATCCCTTGCAAAAAAACTTCTGATGCTTCTTACATTGCTGATTTGTTTTTTAAAGAGATTGTTCGTCTTCACGATGTTCCTCGTACTTTTACTTCTGATCGAGATACTAGATTTTTAAGTCATTTTTGGAGAACTCTTTGGGCAAAACTTGGAACTTCTCTTCAATTCAGTAGTGCATATCATCCTCAGACTGACGGACAAACTGAGGTTGTCAATCGAAGCTTGGGAAATTTATTAAGGTGTCTTACTGGGGAAAAACCATCCCAATGGGATTTAGTCTTGCCCCAAGCTGAGTTTGCTTACAATAATTCTGTTAATCGTACAACTGGTAAAACTCCTTTTGAGATTCTTTATGGCCAACCTATTCCTCATATTTTAGATAGAAACTGCTTGCCTTTACCAAATAAAACCAGTGCTGAAGCTTTTGAAACTTTTGACCACATAAAGTCTGTCCAACAGCAAGTCCTTGAAAAACTCCAAAAGGCTAATGCTAAGTATAAATTTGCTGCCGATAAGCATCGAAAAGAGGTTAATTTTAATGTGGGTGACATGGTTATGGCTTACTTTCGTCGCCAACGGTTTCCTGTTGGTACTTTTAGAAAGCTAAGCAGAAAAAAATTTGGTCCTTTTCGTGTGCTTAGAAAATTAGGCACAAATGCCTATCTATTGGATCTTCCTATTTCTGTTGGCACTTCTCCTATATTTAATGTTTCTGACCTTTCTTTATATGAAGGAGATTCTGATGATTCAGTGGAAATTGAAACTTTACCATTCTTTACTCCTATGGCAAAAGCTGAAGATCAAATTGAAGATATTATTGATGTTAGAGTTTCTAAAACAAGGCAAGATGAACATAAACGGTTCTTGGCAAAATGGAAGAACCATCCTCTGACTGACTGCACTTGGATGAATAAAAAAGAGCTAAAACAAAGACATCCTGATCTTTTTCAAAGAGTTACTGAAGCTTTCTCATCTGGAGATGAGATTTTCCCACTAGGGGGGAATTGATGCAATCATGTTTTTTTTATTTCTTATTGAACAATGGTTTTTATTTCATTTTTAGTTATTTTACATTTTTTTAGCTATCCAATGATGGAAGGCATCCTATGAGCATGGTAGGTTGTGCTTTGGGCTTGGTAGACCTTGGTTTGCTAGCTTGGGTCCTTTGGTGGTGGCTGATTTTCGGTTGGGAGCTGATTTTGGAGTTCTATTTTTGAGCTGAAGTTTAGCTCATTAATCCTAAAAGGTATGGTGGAATGTGGCTTTTCTTTTCCCCTTGCTGCCTTCTCGTTTTCCCCCTTGCTGCCTCCTCGGTTTCTCCTCTTAACCCCTTGGTTTTGGTGGTTTTTGCTGTTTCCCCATATGACCTGTTGGGCTTCTTGTGCCTGCTGCCTTGGTTGCTGGTTTGCCTCTTCGGTTCCTTCCCACCTGGCTGGTTCCGTGGACTTACCTGTTGGGCTTCTTGTGCCTGCTGCCTTGGTTGCTGGTTTGCCTCTTCGGTTCCTTCCCAGCTGGCTGTTCCGTGCCCTTTATGGCTGGTTTGCTGTGGACTTTTGCCCTGTTTCATGTGCTGAAATTTATGGCTGCTGTTTGGTGACCTTTGGTCTTTCATTTCCCTAAATCTAATTGGTTTAGATGGAGGTGCTATGGCTGTTTGGTTTCCTTATGGTTTGCCTATTTATATAACATGTTTTTGGAAGAAAAAGGGTGTTGAAAATTGCTTGGTATAGCCACCTAAACCTGTGGGTTTCTTCTCTTGGAAAAGCTTGAGAGCTTTGTCCACTTTCTTCTCCTCTTTTCTATAGCTTGCGAGCTATATTCTTCTCGGGTTTCTTACCTCTTCTTCTCTCCACAAGTTACATTCCACCTGTATCCTTCCTCTGGTTCTTTTGGTGTTGTTGGTTGGTTGATTTGGAGAGCATTTGCCGGCGGAGTTGGTTGGACGGTTGGACTTTCTTGCTGTGGTGGACCATTTGGTTTGCTAGCCCTAAGCACATACTTTACTTTACCTATTTTTCGATACATGCGAGGAAACCGTTCCTACGGTTGTTTTGAGGATAGCGACTTTTTATTTTTCTTTTTGTTTCGTTTGGTTTCAATTCTCCTTTGTCTTTTGGAAATGTGGATGATTGCTACTATTTGACGTTAATTTAAGTAAGTGTTGCCTATTGTTCTCCTTATCTGGCTTTCTCTCTAGTTTGCTTGCATCAATAGTTTTTGAATTCTTTCAATCAATTCTCAGTTTCTCTCTGGCGTCAATCCACAGTTTCTCTTGGACACGCTAACAACACACACTTCAATGTTATTAATTGTCATTATCGCCAAGTTTGAAGAATTTATTATGATTTTCTATCATCACGAAATGTCCATTTATTGTACCGTATTTAATGCCTATCACAAAAAAATATTAACCTTTCAGTGCCTTGCAATGCTTTGGTCAATCTACTTTTTAATTCTAACACAATGCCATCTTTTAACATCTTCTGCACCTCATCTTTCTCAAACAATCATAATGCTTTAGACCTTATTCTGAGGAGAATCACCACTATAAGTTTTGCAGCATAAGCTCATTTCCGAGGTTACATACACACATCCTCACATGCGAGCTTAGACACTCATTAGGAAAGTTGGTTACAAAGGAGGTTAGATGCTCACTGTAGGATATTCTTTGGTCTTTTTTCTCCCTCGTCGCTTCTCTTTATCGTAGCACTATTGCTCTCAAGTGATGGATATTTCTCCTTGGATAACCTTATAATGGGCATAGATCACTCGACCAAATTATTATGAATTTTGCGCCTTCTGTTTGTGTTGCTATTATTCTCTTTGCCTAATCTAGGAGTGTTACTTTCATATTCTCATTCTTGAACCCTTTACACTAGTCATCTTCCACTCTCGGGGTACGCGAGTTTGCGTCGTTCACATCGTTGGCATTGTTTGTGGGAAGATTTATCAGTGCTTGTGAAGAAAAGGAGCCACAGAGGAAGAACACCATAGCAGTAGTAGCATTCATTCAAAATCTTATCCACAACCTAATTTGTTGCATTCAAAACTTTATGTTAGAGAACTCTCTTGCAGACTAACAATGACACTTTCTGCACCTGTGAACAATTGGACACTTCGAAGACATTTATGAACTTGTTATCCTTATGGAAGTTGTCAATGCAACATATGCTTTCCAACCTCCTCTTTTCGCCCACCTTGTTCGCATATTCAACAAGAGAAAAGGGATTTTGATCCAGGATATTCCTTTCTTTCCACATGCAATCAACACTGCATATAACTCTCCCTCTGCATTGAAACTACTAGAAAAAACCATTCCATTGAAGTTTAAGACTCTGCAACTTGAGTTCTACAAAGTTGCCACTTACCCTTCAAACCATTTCAACACCTTTGCAAATGTCTTACCCAACTTTAAAATATGTCAGATATCATCGAATGTTTTATTTCTGTTACCAAGTTCAAGGTTGCCATTTGGAGGTGGTTCATTTTCTTATCTTCTTCCATTCTTAACTCTTTCAAAGAGTTTGCTTGTCTCTTCATGTCCCACTTCTTTGCCTCTAAGAAGCCATCAATTACCCTCTCAATCCCTATTTTACATAACAAAAATGAAGGATAAAGCCTGGGGGAGTATGTATGGAGGTTCAATAAAGCCTCCTATGATATCATTTATGGAGGTAAGTCCATAACTAAAGATACCCTCACCTTAGGTTTGCAATCTTTTATGTTTATGTTCTTGATTATGAAAAATCCTCGCAGCTCTATATTGAAGTTGCTGTAGAAAATAATAAAATTCGTTATTAGAGGAGTTTGTAAAAGTGTCTGAGTTGGTGACAAAAAAATTGAGCATGTATCGACTAACCTTGAGAAGATAAGCAAGAAGACTAACTCCCTCCCCCCGGAGGCCATTTCAGAATACCTCAACAAGCTGACCAGGAAACTCTACGTTTTATACTACACAAGAAGTACTATAAAGCTCAATTACTACCTCTCAACAAACCACTTGTCATTGTCATTGTCATGTTAGCCATTTGGAAGAGTGTATGTTTAAATGGCCTGTTTATATGAAAAAGCTTGTCTAAGAAAAAGAAAATTTAAATGATTGTTTATACCATAATGATCATGACCTTGAAATCGAGGACTATAAAGTATTTAGAGATTGGTTGAGGAGTTAATCAAGAAAGCATGTCTAATGGAATTTATTGCCAAGCATTGAGATCGAAAGAAACTAGGAGAACAACAACATACCGTGCCCTACGAGACCATAAAGATCATTAAAGTCATGTAAGCTATCATCATGGTGCAATATTTGAAGCAACCTCATTGAAGTTTCAAGAGATTTACCTAGTTTAAAATTTACTCATCCTCTTCTTTGCCCACTCTATTCGCTCACCTTTTTTGATAGTGATTTGTCATCATTTAGGAACTATTATAATTACACAATCATAGTCACTGTTGTAATTAAGCATGTAGAAGTTCTTCATATTGTTATCTACACCAAGAGTTTTGTGAATATCCTCTTGAGTTCCAGAAACTTTTGAGGATTCTGTGACAACCTAAAGCTTCTTATTATTTCTGTTGTAGAGATCATCTACTATCTCCAACTTTTGAAGGGCCTTTTGAAATTTATTCAGGATTGATTAAATTGAATATCATAAAATCTTTCTTGTCGACCACGTGCAATAACCTATAATTCACGATAACAATGTCTTATATCAACTCAGTTACTGTACATTGTTACTCATTCTCTTCAAACTCTTTCACCATATAGATTACTTTCTTTGTGGCACTCCTGACACCATTCTAAGCTATCTCGATTTTCTTCTTAGAATGATGATTGCTTTGCTTTGTTGCTTTAATGTAACTCGATAGATTTGTACTCACATGCATAACACCAAGAAATTGATCATGTTAGCTACACTTCAGGTCATCTTTAATTTTATTTTAAAACTCGTCTTATGTCTCTACTAAGTCATCTTTGCTATGAAGAGACCAAACTTACTCTAATTGCTTTTAGGTGCAAAATTTCTTGGGAACTTTATTATTGATTACATCTCGTCCCTATGCTTCTTCAATGTGATCTTGATCTCTTCGTAGTAGGACCAAAGTATGCGTTGGCCAAGGTAATTTTGTTCAGTATAAAATACACAATAGTTTACTAAAACATGGAACCATACTTGGATCTAGAGTTCTTATTAGACTTTAAACTTGGGAATGGTGATATCGACTTGAATAAAGAATCTGTTGAGGCTACCCAAAGCTTTCTGTGTACGTACACCTGCTAGCTCAGTGGAAAGAACCATCTCAACATCTTAACGTTTAGGCTCATCCATCCCAACCTTCTTCGTCGAAGGCATGTCAGCCTTACTCTTTTGCTCGTGGCTTGATAGATTTGTTCTTTCCTACATCATCACAATTATGATTTGAGTCGGGACTAATCAGTATTGGTGCAAAACTTATTGTTACCCTCTCATCTCCTCAGCACAACTGCTGGTGCCGAGAAGACATCGATAAGGAGATTCAATGGAGTCTAGCAGACATCAGCTAAGTGAGGTAGGGTAATCTTGGTTGTTATTTATGGAGCAAGAAACAGATAAGTTCTGTTAATAAAAGAACTAGAACAACTACAGAGAGGAAGACAATGCTTCATTGAATCCCCTATCCAACTTTCTAACTCTACAGAGTCTCTCCCATGTTACTCCCTTATTTTCTCGAAAAGCCAAGCATGATCACTCAACGGGTCTCACTTGACAGGTTTGCACTAAGAGCCTAAGCTTTTTCCCTCCTCAAGTTCCCTTTTATATAGATGGGATATGCGAGTTATAAAATGCAAGCATTTATGATTATATGGCGTTGAAAACACACCATAAATGATACAAGTAATCATGACTCTATTTTAGGGTTTAGGGAAATTTTGAGGAGGTAATGTCGAATTCAAGGTCGAAAAGCATGAGCGGTTAGGGCCATGCTATCATCATTACTAGTGCTTAAGCGTCTTCTTAGGTTTGAATTTGGTAGTATTCTAGACGCCTTTCAATGCTCTTCTTCTTAACACTTTAGCTCTTAGGCTTCTCCCTTTCTACACTTGGCACTTGGCACTTGGCACACGATTCTGGAGTGTCGTCCTATGGCTCTTCTTGAGTTTCCTCTTGGCGTCATCTTCTCTTTGTTGCAATTTTCTTGGCTTGTGTTTCTCTTGAAAATATTTAAGTTCTTCTTGAGAGACCCTTCTCAAGGTCCAAATCCACTTGGCTTGCCCTATTTCATCAATTCTATTGACCTCTTGATCATGTAGTCCCGTTTAAGAGGCGATTCATCACTGTGAATCAAGTTGTAGGAGAGGGAACAACTTGGATCCCCTCTTTCAAGTATAATGTTTTTGGAGGCCAAACATTCTTTATTGATTATGTAAAACACATTGGTGCCACGGTAGGTTGTCATGACTCTTCCTTAGAAACTGGTTCTCTCTTATTTGATCCTCTTTGCCTAGCAGTAGGTTATCGATTGTAGGTAGGGCTTCTTCTGAGTCATTATCTATAATACCAAAAATTTCAAAATGTAAGTTTCTATTTTGACATAATGATTTTCCAAAATATTTCATTAAATAGCAAACCTATTAGTAATATATATAGATACAAATAAACTTAAGTATTTTTATTAAAACATTTAACTCGCATTATTTTGTTACTATAGCATTTCCCCTAATAAATAATTGTATATTATTGCTACTGTAACTAGCCGGCCCACTTAAACTTTCATGCATTGATTGATTTCCTCTCCATTTCCATCCTATGGCTAGGAGTGAATTGGTAAATCTATAGTAGGAAAAGCACTAGGTAAGTTATAATAATATAATATAGGCAAAGCAAAGCACTAGTAGGTATTAGCTTTTTCCTTGCATTCCCCGTCATTTAGCTCCTGGCATTCGAAGGAGCAACATGTTGTGAGCCGAGAGGGTGCAGGTGCTGCTGGACAGAGCTAATGCAGGCAGTTGTGAGGGAAATTTTAGCAAAACAAGGTAAGAAAAATTAGGTAGATATTGTAGTTAGTGGCTGAAATTATTAGTTGGCTGAAATTAAGTGTTGTTTATTTAATTTAAGATTCCTACTGCTAAATGTTGAATTCAGGAAATAGTGAAGAAAAAAATAGGTAAAGGACTACTGTAATTTGATGTTGGACTACTGTAGTTTGTTGTTGGGCTGCTGTAATTACTAAAAAGTAGCTAATGTGTGTAATTTTTTTTCATTCCTCTCACTCATAAGCCTTTTTGTTTTCTGAAAATTACTGAAGGCAACATGTAGAGGGGTTGAACGTTGCTAAAACCGATTTTAGAAATCAGAGAAAGGAGCAAAGGAAGGGAATTGGATTGAATGAAGAAGAGTGTAAGTGAGGTAATTCATAAGATATTCATATTGCTTGTTTTATTTGTTTATAAGCATGTGTAAATGAAAAAAAAAGATGTATGTTTTTGGTGGTGTATAAAAGGAGAAGAAAACATGACCTAGAAAAACAAATTTTAAGTGAGGTGAGATATCCAAACAATGCATAGAAAATAGTAAAAATTTTATATATTTGTAAATTCATAATTGTTATGGTTATGAGCATTTTAATTTCAGTTTATGCATATAATTGCTGATACATTAATTAGTGACTACAATAGCACAATTTATGATTGTTAAAATTGAATGATATTAGAAAGATGAAATAAGTTATATATGGAGGTAGGCTTGCACAAATAAAGGCGAAAGACCTGATGAGATAAGCCTACACTCTCAAAATTCAAGTTGAAAATTCAGACCCAACATTGAATGAAAAAGCAGCTTCAATTCTAAAAGTTAAAAATTCAGACCCAATCTTGAATTGGAAAGCTGAAAGGGTGCAAAAGTTTATAGCCATCATATAACTTGTCTAAATGTGTGGAACAGTTAACAAGATAGAAAATAATATTACGCATTTCTTATGATCAATATAGATGGAATTCTAATGTATTCTAAATTAATTGTTAATAATGTTATTATTATTTCTTATACATTGATTGTGTATTTTATTGAGCCCTAGCTTATTAGCAGTAGTTATATTGCAGGAAAGAGAAAGGAGCCCGTGGGGCATTAACAAAAAGGGGTGACTATCTTTTTTTGTGTACATACATTTTTGGTGTACATAGAGGTCTAAGTGGAGGCTATACAGAGACTTTTGGGGTATGTAAATAAATTAAAAAAAGTTTTAGTAAAGCTATGTATTTTTTATTTATATTTGAAGTTTTATTGAGGTATATTACAAGCTTCATGTTGTTAAGTAATAAGCTTAATATGTTAGGAGAGTCTAAATAGATTATTTTTTACTTATCTGATTATGATAGAAGTAGCTCAGAATGGGTGTTAGTAAGAAAGGGTCTGGTTAAATTTTTCTTCTCTGTTATACTTCAGGTGACCGTAAGGGGGCCAAAATAGGGTGTGACAGAAATTGGTATCAGAGCCAAAGCACAATAAAATGGAAGCATAATTGGATTTAGACAATGAAGTATAATGAGATATAATTAGAAAATTTTTGAGTCAATTATATTCACTAAACAGATTCATTAAAATTCAACATTGATTCAACCTACAGATCTATATACATCAGATTCATTATATCTCATCCTATCATTGTTTAAATCCAATTATATTTTCATTTTCTTATGACTTGGCTCTGATACCAAATTTTATTATACTCCATTTTGGCCTTCCTTATGGTCAACCTGAAGTATAACAGAGAAGAAAAATCTAAACAGGTCCCTTCTTATTAACACCCATTCTGAGCTACTTCTATCAAAATCAAATAAGTAAAAAATGATCTATTTAGACTCTCCTAACATTTCAAGCTTATTAGTTAACAATATGAAGTATGTAATATACCTTAATTAAACTTCAAATATAATCAAAAGAAATATAAAGCTTTACTAATTTTTTTTAAATTTATTTACTTATCCCAAAAGTCTGTACAGCCTCCACTTGGACTTCTATGTACACCCAAAATGTATGTACACCAAAAATGATTGTCACCCCTTTTTTGTCTTATGCCCTGCAGGCTTCTTCTCCCTTCATGCAGTACAAACACTGCTAATGAGTTAGGATTCAATAAAATACACAAGCAATATTATAAAATATAATAATAACATTATTAATAATTAATTTAGAACACATTAGACATTCATCAATACTGATCGTAAGAAATACATAATATTACTGTCTATCTTGTTAACTATTCCATACCTTTAGACAAGTCATATGATGGCTATAAGCTTTTGCACCCTTTCAACTTTTCAATTCAAGGTTGGGTCTAAATTTTCAACTTTTAGAATTGAAGTTGCTATCTCATTCAAGTTTGACTCCAAATTCTCAACTTTTAGAATTTTGAGAATGTAGACTTACCTCATTAGGTCTTTCGCCTATATTTATGTAGGCATATCCCCCATATATGACTCATTTCATCTTTCCAATATCATTCAGTTTTAACAATCATAAATTGTACTATTGTAGTCACTAATTAATGAATCAACAATTATATGCATAAACTAAAATTAGAATGCTCATAAACATAATAATTATAAATTTATAAATATATAAAATTTTTACTATTTTTTATGTATTATTTGAGTATCTCATCTTACTTGGAATTCGTCATTCTAGGTCATGTTTTCTTCTCCTTTTATACACCAACTAAAACATACATTTTTTTATTTACACATTTATAAATAAATAAAATAAGCAATATGAATATCTTACGAATTACCTCACTTACACTCTTCTTCATTCAATACAACTCCCTTCCTTTGCTCTCTTCCCTGATTTTTAAAATCGGTTGTAGCAACTTTTAGCCCCTCCACATGTTGCCTTCAGCAATTTCCAACGAACAGAAAGACTTATGGGTGATGAGGAATGAAGGAAAACTGCGCACATCAGTTGCTTTTCAGTAATTACAGCATCCCAACAACAAACTATAGCAGTCCAACATCAAATTACAACAATCCTTTGCCTATTTTTCATTCACTATTTTCTAAATTCAGCATTTAGTTGTAGGAATCTTACTTAGATTAAGCAAACAGTACTTAATTTCAGCCAAATAACAATTTCAACCACTAACTATAATATTTATCTAATTTTTCTTACCTTATTTTGCTAAAATTTTCCCCATAGTTGCCTGCATTAGCTCTGTCCAGTAGCACTTGCTCCCTCAGCTCATGACATGCTGCTCTTTTGAATGCTAGAAGCTAAATGACGGGGAATGAAAGGGAAAAGCTAATACCTACTAGTGCTTTTTTTATTTATATTATATTATTATAACTTCTTCCTAATGCTTTCCCCACTTTTGATTTACCAATTCACTCTTAGCCTTAGATGAAAGTGGAGAGGAAATCAGCCAATGCATGAAAGTTTAAGTGGGCTGGTTGGTTATAGTAACAATAATATACAATATTTATTAGTGGATATGCTATAGTAACAATATAATATGAGTTAAATGTTTTAACAAAAATACTTAAGTTTATCTATATCTATATATCTAAAAATTGAGAATTCTGACATAACTTTGAATGAGAGAGCAGCTTCAATTCTAAAAGTTGAGAATTCAGACTCAACCTTGAATTGAAAAGCTGAAAGGGTGCAAAAGCTTATAGCTATCATAAGATTTGTCTAAAGTTGTAAAACATTTAACAAGATAGAAAGTAATGTTATGCATTTCTTATGATTAGTATGGATGGAATTCCAACGTGCTCTAAATTAATTATTAACAATGTTATTATTATTTCTTATAACATTGCTTGTATATTTTATTAAGCTATAGCTCATTAGCAATGGTTGTATTGCAGGAAAGGAGAAGGAGCCTATAGGGCATTAGACAAAAAGGGGTGGTTGTACTTTTTATGTACATATATTTTGAGTATACATAGAAGTCCAAGTGGAGGCTGTACAGAGACTTTTAGGTTATTTAAATAAATTAAAAAAAATAGTAAAGCTCTGTATTTTTTTATTATATTTGAAGTTTAATTTAGGTATATTACATGTTTTATGTTGTTAAGTAATAAGCTTTATATGTTAGGAGAGTCTAAATAGATTATTTTTTACTCATCTGATTCTGATAGAAGTAGCTCAGAATGGGTGTTAGTAAGAAGGGGCCTGTTTAGATTTTTCTTCTCTGTTATACTTTAGGTTGACTGTAAAGGGGGCCAAAATGGGGTGTGACATTATCCAACACTGAAGGTTTGAATGTATTAAGATTTTCGACATTCACTATTGAATAGATCTCCATGTAGTCGGATATAATTAATTGATATGCGTTGTCCTTGATCTTCTTTAGAATGTAAAAATGTTAAATGATCTATGTTGAATCAATTTGATATTTTGTTCACCCTCTTTAATCTCTTCTTGCTATTGTGGAGCCACACAAGATCTCCTTCACACTTATTTTCTTGGTGCCAATCATGCTGCACTTGTAACATTGTTGTGACTTGATGTGGTGTGTTTTGCTTCAGAGAAATTTTTTATTCTTGTATAGATTTTTTAGGATCTTCTGAGACCTCCGTTTTGGTTCTTGTTTCCGCCTAGAACTTCAAGTTAAATGGAGCTTAGATTGTTGAACTGTTTGTTGCCCTGCTAAATGTGAACTCGATATATAAAAAACTTTCATCCTAAGTCTTTGAATCCTCATCGCAGATGCCCTACACTTTTGTGTACCAACTTAATCTGACCATTAGTTTCTTGATAAAACGGCTCTGCTTATTTTTAGATAAGCATCTTTGGCCCATTATGACTTCTAGAGTTAGCCGAGGAAGTCGGAGTCTCCAACTGAGATGATTGAGCTCATTGAACTAAAATTCACCCAAACATTCTTGAAAAAGAGGCGTGATGCTTTTTATCTCTTTTGGTATGTTGACATGTCATTAGTACTATCATCTTTGAGAATCTATCCACCATAATGAAAACATAATTATAATTGTTACGGGTTGATGACAATCCTCTCAGGAAGCTCGTGGAGATGCTCTACCATGACTGAGTCGACATGGTCAAAAGAGTGTTTAATCTTTGCTTCTTAAGGTGCAACAGATTATGCATTCTTTCAAGAATTGCCACATCTTGGCCAATAGACAACTTTGCAGATTCTGAAGTGTCTTCGTAACGTTGAAGTCTCCAACCACCTTGGAAGTGCGCACTTCTCTTATTCAATTCACTATATTACCATCTATGGGAATGTAGCTAATTCCTTTTGTAGGGAAGTTCTTATCTAGTAGTTTATTCATCATCTCTTGGTGCCATTTAGAACTTCCCAAAAGTCTTCATCAAACATGTATAAGTCATTGTACTCCTTATGAAATGAAGGTTGCAGCTGCATTATTAACGACTGATTTACCGAAGGTTGTGAGAGCAGATACGCCATTTTGTTTTGTATATGTTAGTCTACTCCTCAAGTCGTGAAGGTTGTAACTTTATTATTACTGACAAAGCTACCAAAGGTCGTGAGAGCATATACACTGTTTTGTTTTGTACTTTCTTCTTTCCGGTGACTAAGTGGAACTACTGCAATTATGCATCTATTTCATGTTTTGTTCTTGTTGAAACTTTAATTGAGTTTGGAGGTGTTGAAGTGGTTTGTGGTCTGTGTGAACCACATTTTATTTGTTGAGTATGGTCATCAGTGCTTCAATGCTTGGTGAAGTATGAGTAGTTTCGTATCTTAGGTTAGACATGTCTTCTAAGCACCTTGTAGCAACTTGAGTACTAGTATCAGAATCACGCTTAGTGCATGTATAGAAGCATCTATCTTGACTTAGAATAGTTTTTGTATATTTGACAATACTAGACAAACGTCATAGTGATTCTTCTTTTGAGAAGAAATTTAACTTCATACTTCTTTTTTATGCAGAATTTTAGTTGGGTAATTTTTTTCAACGAATGTAAATGCGCCGCAAGTATTAAGAAGTTGCGAATAAACTTTCTCACATGTTGGATGCTCTCATAAAGCCCCACATGTCGATCAATTTCAGTGGTTGATACTGATCCCTTATTGCTTTTGTTTTTAAGGGTAGATTTTGATCTTCTCAGCGACCTAATTTGAATTCCTAATGCCATAGGATTTTCTTCTTGAAGTTGCGTCTCTTCATGTTCAAAAAGAGGTTTTTTCTTTCATGAGGTTGATCAACTTTCGCATGTGCTCAAGATGTTCCTTCCATGTTCAACTCTGAATAAGGATGTCATTGATGTAGACAGTTACATACTTTTTTATATATGGTCTTAGAATATCATTCAGGAGACATAAATATTTGTTGTTCCTTTGCATGGACTGTATGATTTCACCATCCATTCAAATAATTTCTGTGTGGTCTTCAACAAAATCTTCCACATTTCCTCTTCATGAACTCGGCCTTGGCAACCTAATTTTAGATTCGACTTTATGAAAAAAAAAACATGCTTTAGCTTGTCCAACTAGTAGTCCACTTTGGTAAGGGGATATCGATTTTCACAATGATTTTATTTAGTACCTGACAGTCTACATACATTCACCTACTGCCATATTTCTTTCATATCATCACCATTGACATTGCACATGGTGAGCTGCTTGGCTTTATGACTTCTTAGTCAAGTTGCTCTTCGACTTGCTTCTTATCTTTTTATTCACCAACTCCAAGAACCTCGACATCTTGATATTAGGTAGAGTAAAATTTGTGAGAAGGTTGAGCTTGTGCTTCATTGCTCTTTGTGGAGGTAACCCTCTTAGATTTTGAAAAAGCTCTTAGCAGTCGACTGCCAACTGCCAACTGCTACTACCTCTATTCTTTGTTCTTGGTTCTTGGCTCTTTTCTAATTTCTCCATCTCAACTCTACTTGGGACCAAATTTGAATGTTCCCCATTTGGCTTCTTCAGTCACACAATGAATAGAACGAAAGGTTGACACATGTTTATCATCTTTTCCACTGACTAATTGCCACCATGTCTGGAGGCAGACAACGTTTGCTCCAATTGATGATTTATATCGCACAATCTTTATAGAGACGAAATTGTTGTGCTCTCTAATAGAAAACAATGTTTTGATCCCACAAATATGGGCTATTGAAGATCATCTGGCAGATGTCAAGAGGGACTACTTCACACAACACTTGAATGTACTCTTGAATGATGGTGAAACAAACATGACAATTTTGATCAATCTTCTTCATCTCAGGGTCCTAAATCTAATTGAGAGTGTTAAGATGTGGGCGAGGAATTATCTCGATACACACTTTTCAGACTAGATTTGTGGAGATTGGATTCTTCTGACTGATTGAGCAAAATGTGGTGCTAACCACCTCTTACGTCGCTTGGATCGACATGGTGAATGGTTCTTCGTGTTCATTAGGATTAGGATTGGGGTTGTACTCATTTCTTTCCCTTTTAGCATTGTCTTCAAGGAAAGACTCAAATATGGTTGATTCACTGAGTCCAATGCTTGATATTGATTCGCACAATAACCATCTTCGCTTTGCCATCCTTCTTGAACTTCTCCTAAAAATGTTTTGGATGAAGTTTCTAGCATTTAACATTATCATATCCCATGATTTGGCAGGGATCACAGTAAATGTTATTTCTTGAAGAAGAAAAGGTTGTTACTTTACCTTTTTTAGAACCATTTCAGTTCCACTTTCTTCTATGCATTCTTCAATTCTCCGTCATTCCTTTTATCATGAGGCTTGCTTTCTTTTTTCTTGTTCTTCCTCTTACTCGCCAAGGAAAACATAATTGCTGATCATATTTGTTTATGGGAAAGAGCAAGAGTTTGTTGGAGTTGCTAGAATGCAACCTTACTACATACTCTGTCAACACAAGCATGCCTTCTAATGACGCATGATCATCAGTTCTTGTATCCTGAACGATTTTGTATTCCTGCCTGGTTTGTTCTTGTCGTTGGTACAACTTCTGTCACTTCCTCCGTATGTCCTCTCCATACCTCATGGGGTAGAATTCCTATTCAATCATCTTTTTGAATTGCCCCAATGTGATTTTTTAATGCCTATGTTGAATATGGGCATCTCACAAGTCAACACGTGCTTGATATGCTTGAGTTCAGTAAAAGAAATCTACTCTCCGAAAGAATACTATTAGAGTTTGAAATAAATTTCTAGTTGATTCACCCAAGCATCCAACTTCATCTTGTTAGAACCATCAAAGATAGGGATGCTGATTTTAGTCTCTATCTTGAAGGGTTGATGCCATCCATTGAAAGAAGGCTCATGATCCTTTATCTTTAGATCCATTCTCTAGCCCGCTAGAATTTTCATTGTCTTCTCATTGTCGTGACGACGATATCTCTCTCTTGGATTGATCCTTTTTGTATTTTTGCTTTGGATCTGCCGTCAATATCTTCTTACACAACCTCTCCATAATTATAAACATTTGTTGTTGAAAAAAGCAATTTAATTGGCCACTCAATGGAGGTTTCTCCTTATGCTATTTATATTGTCGACATATAAGCTTCCCATTGTCTTCTTGAACTATTTAGGAAAATGATTCTACTATCTCTTCTTTCTGCCATATTTTGTCAATACTATTGACTATGGTTCTATTTGAACTTATCACTTTGATATCAAAATCTAATCAGTTAGCACTGAGAAGACACTGGAAAAGGGATCTAACATACATTCAAGAAGTTGTAATATCCCGAACCGACTATGTTAGTTCTGTCGCTTGGTGTTGAGGAAGACAAAGATGACAGTCGGTTTCATCGCCGTGCGAGAATAAGAAAGGTTTTGTTCCTTTAAAAATCGAAGGAGGGGGAGATAGAGAGAGATCGAGAGAGAAAGAGAGAGAAATTGAAGAGAGGTGAGCAGTTGACTGAGGGAGGTAGCTTCGTTTACTGCCATCACACCTGAGTGAATCACGAGAGAGAGGATACCAGTTGAGTGGAGGTATGTGCGAGCAAACGTACGGGGAGTTGCGTGCGTAATAGTTGGGCGAGTGCAGGTGAGGGCTAAGGCTCAACATGCAATTAAAAAAGATTGGGAAAATGTTTGTTTTATAAAAGGAGAAAAATATTAGATAAGTTAATTATTTAGATTATGAGATTTTATTATAATTTAAAATTAAGATTTTTTTAAAATAATAAGTCGTGAAATCAAAAAAATATAATAATGAGTGAAGTTATATATTTAAAAGTAGAAATTAATTAATTATGATGTATTTTTATTTAAATGAGAGAATATATATATATACATATATACATACATACATATATATATGATTATTTTAGTTCCTCTTTAAGGAGTTGATAAACCAAATTATCCTTTAATATAGTCGGAGATTATTTAGGCCCTTCATAAAAAGTTAAAGGACCATTTTGATCATTTTCTCTTTCTCTCTCCTTAATTATATATGTTAAATGATGAAAATTTATTTTGTATAATAATTTTAAAATATCATTTATTTTAGAAAACAATAGTTATTAGATTATGATTTTTTTCATTCATTATTAAATTAAAATGATTAAAGGTGTATGTATATGTATATATAAAGATAGATAGAAAGAGAAGAATAAATTTTCTTATTATTAGTGAATCAATTTATTATTTAAAGTGGTAAAATAATTTTTTTAGAAATGAATTAAAAACTTAAATAAAAGTTGTATGAATTTATGATGATTTTGTTTTTTAAGAAATGAGAGTTATTTTGGTACATTTAATAGGGCTTATGAAAGAGTGATATTATAAATTTAATGTATCATTTGTTCTTGATATTTAATCACTTATTAGTAATACAAATTATTTATGAGTTATGTCTATTAAATGCAATTGGTCATATGTACACTTTTCATTATTCAGTCATTTATTGTAAGTCATATATTGCTTACTACGCAGTGATGTAAAATAATATAGAGAATGATGTAAAATAGTATAGAAAATGCAAACAAATTTATTAAGTATAAATGCTTGCACGTGCATGTTGACTGATGGAGCATACCCCCTTATAGTACTGGCTGGTGACACAATGTACCCACGTATGTGAGTAGGAAAATGATTTGAAAAAAGAAATATAAATGAAAGTATTTTAATTGGACTATTTAGACAGTGTCTTCTGAGACGGTTTTATTAGTTATGAAAAATGATAAGCTATGATATGAGTATTAATTATGCATAACATATGATCTATGGTTACTTACAAAATCAATTTTAATAGAATTATTTTAATTTTCCTATGAAGCAAGCATGCTTATTATTCCAAAATCTTATTATGTTAATGTAATTTAAAAACATGATTGCTCACTGAGTTGTGTTAAACTCACTCCTATCATTAAACAAACATATACGGATATCATTTGAAGAAATTTAAATGAGTGCAAGAGGAGGAGAAAACATGTATTGTAGATGTAACGCTTCGAGAGAAGTATTTATTTGAAATGGTTTTCTTTAAAATATATTTGAAATTTTAATAGCTCTTTTTGTATGTTGATAGTTTATCATTGATAAAATTAGAGAACACAATTTTTAAATAAATGTTTGCCTGTTTGTTCTTGCTTTAATAATTCGAGCCTTTGAGTTAAGCCATGATAGCAGACATCAACAAACTAAGATAAGATATTTCTGAATTTTTATCTTTGAAGCAATAAATACACAAGTTTCAAAGATAACTAGACATATTATGAGGGAGGAAATGCTTTCTTGAATCCTCACTCTTTATAATTCCCTGACTCCATAGTTTTTTCTTTTTCTCTTTTATTATTCTTTGATAACTAATTCTCTTGAGAGACTAAGCACAATATTTTTAAAGTTCTCACATGAGAGGCTCGCGCTAAGAGACTAAGTTTTTATCCTCCTCTGACGCACTAATATATGTAGACTTGCTATCTTTGATACAAAAGGCGATCTTTTGTGATGTTATGACACCAAATGCGGAGCCATAACAATTTAGGCAATCTTGAATCTCTTGAGGTGGTTAATATGAGGTAGTGTTGAATTCATCACTAAAAATGTGGATGGTGGGCGGCCATGTTGTCATCATTATTGTAATTAATGGTCTTCTCAAATTTAGAGTTACTTAGCTCTTGGGTGCCTTTTAGAGACATCCCTGTCAAGGCTTTGGCAGTTTGGCTCCATGTTATCTTCCTCTTGGTAGTTGACACATGATTCTTGGGTGTTATCTCGACACCATTCTTGAGTTTTCTCTTGGTATTAACTTCTCTCAGTTGTTGTATTTTCTAGTGTGATTTTCTCTTGGCAATATATATTGGATTCTCTGAAGAAACCCTTTTTCAGCTTATAAATTCTCTTAGCTTGCCCATGTCATTGATCTATTGATATTTTGATCACCAACGAACTTTATATAAGGAGGGGAGGCTAGGGTATAATAGGGCGAAAGCCTAGCCACTATCTTTTCTACCTCAATAACGTCATAAGTACTTCCCTAGAGCAATTATATAGGGAGGGGGAAGTGCGAACCTTCAGAAATCTTCATTTGGACTTATTCTCAATATAATCACTTTATTGCGAATCATAGCGAGGCCTCTTCGCAGTTTGTTTGATCTTTGGCGTAGTGAGCTCGTAATGTGTCATTACTATCTCGATCAGATGCCTTAGCTCCTCTTGGTTCTTTGGTTCTTTTCCATCGCAACCATTGCCCTCTCGTTTAGGGGCAAGGTTTAGTTCGTTCTCTTCAAGGGAGGATTGGTAGGCCTGGCAACATTTCGAGGAACCCAAAACTTTACTTATTTGTAGTTTGACAATAGTAGAAGCAACTTCATTGTTGCTCTCCTCTAACTTAACAAAAATTACCCTTTTTCTCACCCTCACTTGCTTTACCTTTATCTAAGCAATAGGGCAAGTTTGTCAGCCTTCTTGGGCACTCCACCAACAGCTCAAGGTGTTGGATGTCTTTCCAATTCAACATTGCTTTATCTCCTTGGGCTAGTTGGTCAGCAATTTCTCCATCTCCTTAGTGCAGGATTGTTGATTGATGGCCTTGATAGTAGCAAAATTTGGGTAGTTGGGAACTTCCACACCTTGTTTTCCCTTATGAAGAAGTATTTGCTTTTCCAACTTGTGTTGGTAGAGGCTAACCGAATTATGCTCAAAGGCTAGGAAAGCTCGACTAAGAAGAAATAGATGCCATTAAGACTCATTGAAGAGCCACTTTATGATGCTTACTATTGCCTGAGTATTGAGAGAGTGTTATGTTACATTGTTACTATATCTAGAAGTTTGTTAGGACATTGCTCTCCTCATTGAAAGGGTGCTCCAATTCTATGTCAAATACTCCTCGAAGAAGCAAATTCATGTCAGGAGAATCATGGTCCAAAGAAGATGAGCTGGTGCTGCTTATGTCATAGAGAATGTTTTCAGTCGTGTGGAAGTCGTTTGGTGGTTGAGACTGTCATGTGTGGAAGTCGTTTGGTGGTTGAGACTGTCATGTGTGGATGTTTGTTAGGATATTCACCTCATCGAAAGGGAGCTCCGATTATATGTCAAAATACTCCTCGAAGAAGTAAATATCTTTTGCTGCATAAGGAGTATTCAATTTCTCCTCCTTGGTTTGTAGCTTGAAAGTGAATCCAACAGGAATGCCCTATGCTTTCTTCAGCTACTCCAGGGGTGCAGCTTTGACAATGTTTGCTTAAAAATTGATCGAAGTGAGCGCACTAGTGAATGAGGACACCGATGATTGAGCCAAAGTCTCCGTGGTCGACATCCTGTTGAGTTCTTGTAAGTAGGGAGAAGGGAAACACTTTGGGGAAACCCTAGCTATTAAATATATGTATATGTATAGTTGACCATTGACTAATATTAGTAGTTGAGTTTCCAATTATAATAGGGTTATATCGCCTATTACATTAAGTTCATGTCTTTTTGTGTAGGCAATGAAGATACTTACTAAGGACACTCTTAAGTGAGGTGTTTTGATTTATGTTTTTTTGCATGTGTAATGTCTAATCGATTAGATATCTATTGAAATATGCGAAAAACTAGAACAATCAAAAATACTTGGAAGATATAGAGCTAAGGATTAATTAAAAAATAATGAATATATTGTATATAATTTAAGTAGGTTTTGGTAATAAAAATTATATATTAATATTTTAAGAAGTGATATCTTGGTGTGATATTATTAAGTATCTTGGATCTATGATAAAAAAAATGACAATATATATGAGGATGTAACTTTTAGGGTTTAGTTTAGGTGGTTGAAGTGGAGTAGTGCATAAAATATCTTATATAATAAAACTATCAATGAGTCTTATGAGTAAATTATATAAAATTACAGTTAGACGCACCATGTTTTATGGATTCACTTGTTGGGCAATAAAAGTTCTCTAATATCCATATTGAGGATCATAGAAACAAGAACACTATGTTGGATGTGATAAAACTAAGAAGGGTGTATTAAATAAATGATCATATTAAAGAGTTGATGCGAGTATTATCTATTGAAGATGAGAACATGAAAAATAGACTTTGGTAGTTTAGATATTTTCATTGAATGATAATAAATATAATAATTAGACAAGTTGATAAAACTGATGTTGAAGAATTAAAAAAGAAAATGGGTTGATTAAATGTATTATGGATGAAAAGAAGTGCAAACTAATTTGCATAGAATGGATATGGCCCTATATAGTAGGAATATGGTCATTTATGATGATAATGATGATTATAACCTATTAACATTCTCTAACAAATTAAAAAAAAATGTTATTGCCTTCAAATGCAAGATCAAAACCATCCATTCACTTTAGAATCATTTAAACGGGTGGAATGCATAATCTCAACAATGTCAAGGTGGTTTGATCAGTCATCAAATCATAAAATAATTCACATTGAATGGATCCAATTGTAATTTCAAAATGGGGAGTGTTTCAAATTGATTGGAATGAAATATATCAATTATTAATTGGTATTTTTCATTTATTAAACGATTCTGGTTGATGAAGTACAAATATGGGTGCAACCAAATTTTTAAAGGGGCATATATATGTCATCTGTTGATCCTTGAATTTTTTACATGTTTGATTAATAATTAAATCAACATGAAAATTAATGGAACTTGATCCCATATATTTTTTATCTTGTAGATCACAATCAAAGACATAATCTTACATTTAAAGATTTTATAAAAAATGTAACAAATAAAAAGTAAATAATAGGCATTTCTATCCTAGGAGGAGAAAGTCTATACAGAAAGAGAATCACTGTTGTCCCCCAAATTAAATTATGATGTTATCCTTCAAATTGAAGATCAAAATCGCTGATTTTTTTGACATCATTAAAATTAGTTGCATGCATGCCATTAAGAATTTTTATGATTATTTTTATATCATTCAAATGAATTAAATTTTTCATAATGTATGGCTCTAATTTGGTAATAAGACATTATAATTTCAAATTGTAGAGACCTTCAAATGGAATGGAATAAAATTACGGATTGTTGATGATGTTTTATATATATTAATTTAGTTTGATTGATGAAATACATGATTAAAATTAGAGTTTTAAAAGGGCTTTTACATGTGTTTGATCGTTATACAACCAAATATTTAAGAACTCGATTTAAGCTAAATCGACCCGATTCAAGCTCATGATGAGCTCTCTATATTCAAAGAGAACCCTCCCAAGTTAGCAATTTTCCTAAGCAAAGTTGGTGACTTCTTCTAACCAAGTTAGCGAAGTTGGCAACTTTATACAACTAAGGCAGCAACTTCCTTCAGCTAAGTTAGCGACTTCTTCTAATCAAGTTGGGGGCTTCCTTCTGTCAAGATAAAAGATTGACTTTTATTAGGATGGCGGCTAAGCGAATGACTTATATTCAATGATTAATTGATAGTTATATACATATAGAATGAGGCAACCTTTTATAATCCTTCTTATTTATGTGGTCTTATGTGTTGCCAATCCTGTGTTGCTCGTGCATCTCAAACCTCTACCCAAACCTATAAATAGAGGGTTAGGGGTAAAGCGTCTCATTTTTAGTGAATCCTAGAGCTTCTCACTCTAAAAACCCTCTTTCTCTATCTTATTTTTTGTTCTTTTGTTTGTTTTGCTTGAGAGTTAGGTTCTTGTATAATTTATGTTTAATTTTGGATTCAACAATCATTTTTTATAGTTTTCACATACTTGTTGAATAGTTTAATTATCACAAAAATTGAAGAAACTTGATCCACTTGTAATATATATATATATAAACACTTAACTTTATGATCTTAAGTTTGAAAATTATAAAGTTATAGATGCAATAAAAGAATTAAGAGTAGAAATGTCCGCTCACCCGTAGAGAGAGTGAGAGTCCCTGACCCAATCTTTAGGAAAGCATCTTCATCATCTCCAATGAAACTATTTAGAAATTAAAGTTTATCTGATTTTTCAATTATTTGGTCTTTGGTCATACATGTAAGGATTTTTCGCTAATTGATTGTCTATATAGTGTATTATCACATCATATATTTTATATGGAATTACATATTTTATATAGAAGAAAATTTTCAAATCGAGTGAAATTTTATGTGTGCTTGTATTTATTTGGAATAAGGCCATTGGCTTGGCTTTCAAAAAAGTGCTCCAATATTAGGTATTTGTTTATCATTAAGTATATGTTGTTCTTTAGTTTCCTATTCTTGATAACTTGCTAAATAATCATATAATATGATGTAGCTTTATTTCTAGCGGATTTCTTATATGTTAGGTCATAATCAATGGTATATATATATATATATATATATATATATATAATTTAATGGCTGATTTTGTTAGTTATAATTCAACTATGATTAATTTGTACTAATACTAAATAATGTACGCCCAAATTCAACCTGCTCCGATTTTACAATGGTCTCAAAAACATACTAGTATTGATCTATTCTTTGCTTTAGTTCATGATATTTTAGTTTGAAAAGAATGTGAGGGGTAGGAGGGGGGTGATTAGAAATTTGTTGAAGCTCTTCTCCTTGATGTCATCAACATCATTATTAGCCTTCTCCCAATTATTTGGGGCATGCATCATGAATCCGCTTTTTCTGTGTTTTTATTGTGTGTTATATGTGGTGTTTAACCTATTTTTTGCAAATCAATTTGAATATAATTCTATCAATCACGCTTTTTTTATGTGTTTTTATTGAGTGTTATATGTGGTGTTTAACCTATTATTTGCAAATAAATTTGAATATAATTCTATCAATCAAATATTGTGCTTGACTTTTTCCTTCATAATCTTCTAACATCAATATTATCAACTTGTCTAACTGAAAAGCTTGAAGAATCCATGAAAACAATTAAAAGTTTTCTCATTCAACTAATAAAAAAAGCTAAGGAAAGCATTGTATGAAATTTAATTGCATAATTAAGTAATATACAGTGATACAATAACTTAACGATGCTTAGATTTTTTTATGCACACTATTTATAATAAAAATTAGTTCATCAAATGCTTTTGTTATAATCTTAATTTAGCAAATAAAGGGATAGCTTAATGGGATGGTAAATGGGCCCTAATGATAATTTTAATATTCATAATTTTTTTCTAACTTTAAATATAATTAGAATTATTATAAATATATTTATTATTTTACAGTTACCATATTTTTAGTGCAATTTGTTTTTATTAGAAGTGTTTTATTATTCATGTCAAACTGGCACAGAACATAATAATCTCTGCTTTAGTTATACAACTCGATAATTTTGCAACAACATTATAAGTTGAGCTTTTGAAAATATATATTGTTATTTCCTTAAAAATTGAAAACCTAAGATCAAAATGGATTGACCAAAATAATGTGGTAAGTATAACACAAACTTATTATTAAATGGGAAACATTTTGATGGCTAGAAGATGGCCATTTTTTTTCTCTTGTACGTAATTCTTTGTTACATATCAAAACTTTATGCTTGCACGTCAATTGTTGCACGTATTAAAAATCTCTTCTAACGAGCATATCCAAACTTTATTCTTTTCGGCCAAATGTTTTGTTGTGCCCATAAAATAAGGGCTTACCATGTCCCCTCAAGTTCAGTATTGGGAGAGGGAGTAATATATGCAAGCAGGCTTATCCCTCAAATTGTAAAGTCTGTTTGGTGTTTTATTGCTCACATGCCAAATAATTTTATGTTTGGATCTTTCATTAAGCATTTAACCTACCTTTTACCCAACATAATTGGTGATCTTGTGCTTCTTTTCACGATTAATTCTATTCATATAATTGCTGGGAATTTTTTCCCATCACCCTGAAAGGTTAATGCAACCTACCATTATGTTTTATGATTAGTTTAGTCTTTTGCTTCTTTCTTAACATGACATGCTTTTTGTATTCCAGTTATGCCAAACGATGTGAATCGGTTAATACCATGGCATCCTTTCTTTGGTGGATTGTTGGATTTTACTGGATTATATCAGGTGGTGAAGCTCTTGTGCAGAATGCTCCTAAACTCTATTGGTATGACTCCTGGCCATACTTTGTAGACCAATTCTATGCTTATGAGGGAGCATGCTGTGTCTCAGCTTTCTACACGAGCTTGAGCCTTTTTATAATAGCGAATCTCATTAATGACATGAATTTTGAATACATTTAAAACCAATCTACTTCCTTTCTACAGTTGCCAAAAGTTGATTTGAAATTTATTTTCTGGTCTCTCTTGTTAACCGATACACTTTGAAAGTTCATTGCTTTGTTATAGATTTTAGCTGCTTTCTAAGTACAAATGGGATGTTAAGCATATAGCACATTGTTACAGTACCCCATGAGTGGGTGTGCTTTTAAGCCTAAACATGCAGATGCTGCTTTATTCAACAATGTGGAAATATCTTAGTTGGTGTTACCTCGATATAGCTGATGAATGCAGCGATCATGATAGATATCTAATTCTTGGATGCCTCAAACTTAGCTTGCCCAATCTTGAGGATGTGAACTACTTTCTTTAGTATATTTCACTTTTCATGATCTTGTTGACACATAGCCTGATATGGTTTTGCATCAACTCATCAGAAGCAATTTCATTTTTCTTATTTTACTATTGTTTTTTAATTTGTTTTCTTTTTCACATACAAATCCAATATAAGATCTATCATCTTTTAATTGTACTGATTTTAAACTGCCTGAACAGGTTGGCTGTAGTGTTTCTAGCTTTTGATGTATGTTTTGCAATATTTTGTGTTGCTTTGGCCTTTGTGATTGGCATTGCACTCTGCTGCTGTTTACCTTGCATTATCGCAATACTATACGCAATTGCAGGCCAGGTGAGCATCTTAGCCATCATTTCTCTGAACAAAGAGCTTCTTATATATATCATATGGTCTGTGTATGAGTCATTTCTATGTTCAGGAAGGGGCATCGGATGCTGATATTAACCTTCTACCAAGATACAGATACGCTGCATCCAATGATAACAGGGAAAATAAAGGAGATGTGGGAATAATGAGTCCAATACAGAATAGCAGCGACAACTTTCCAGAACGTGTTATTTTGCGTGAATATGCGGTAAACATAAAATTTGTGTTACTTTAGCTTTCTTATTGTTTTTTAAAATAGCTTTTTAATATAAAAATTTTTTAGTTTAAAAAATTTTTGTACTAAAAAACTGCTTTAAGCAGCAGCAAGAAAGTTATTCCATACAAAACCTTAAATCTTTTATTCGACCAAATTTTATTTTATTTCTTCTTATTTTTTTACTAAAAAACTGCTTTTTGTTCCTGCGCCTTCTCAATGATTTCCTACTTTTTTTTCGATTTCCTTGATGACAACATTGAAAATTTCAAAGAATTCTTATAATGAGTGTTATTTCTCCTTCACAGGAATGTTGCATTTGTCTGAGTTCCTATGAAGATGGAAATGAGCTGCATGCTCTTCCCTGCAATCATCACTTCCACTCTGCATGCATTACGAAATGGCTTAAAATCAATGCGACCTGCCCATTGTGCAAATACAACATTCTCAAGAGCAATGATTGCGTGTGAAAGCACATTAAAGTTTCGTTTGGGATAACTTTTTTATTATTTTATAAAGTAATTTTTTAATGCAAAAATTTTTTGAATTTGAAATTTTTGTACTAAAAAAGTGCTTCGTAAAGTAATAAAAAAATTATCCCAAACAAAATCTTCCTCATTTGTTCAACTAGTACTTGGTTGTGTATATGTGATTGAATGGTAGGTGACATGGCTGCCCCAGGTAATATTAAAGTTAGTCCTCTTTGCTCTCTGAGTGGAATTATAATTGGTCACATTTTTTATTTTTAATGTATGGCAAAGCTTTGGCTATCAATCGAGAGATTTTAAGTTCGAGTCTTACGTATGTGATGTGTGTTAGTTTGTCTTAATTGACCTAAATGTCCAAAAAAAAAAAAAAGTATGGCAAAGCTAGTGTTGTAGGCTTGAATGTCATTGAGTATGGGTAGCTTTGGCGTTGCTTACAATGAAACCTTTTGTTGAATCTTCCACTAGAACAAACAAAGTTCTAAATGAAAGCTTTTGTTGAATCTTCCACTAGAACAAACAAAGCTTAAAAAAAAAAAAAAAAAAAAAAAGAAGGAGATTTTCATATCTATCACAAATTTTTTATGTATAAGTTTTATATTTATTTATATATTATTTTAATCTCTAAGCAAATGCTTTTTTTATTTTAAAAGATTTAATATTAATAATATTTTTTGATGTGGCTTAAAGATTTGTATTATATAAGTAAATTTGATGATTTAGATATTAGATGTATAAATATGTTGGAATTGTAGGGTATATATTTAGGCTCTAAAAAAATGTTTACATGGGAAAATGAGTAAATGTGAAACCTTGGTGTGAATTGGGTATGATAGTAGTGATCTATGGTAAATGCAATGTTTTATGGCGTAGAATGTTAGCTATTAAAAGAGAATTATAATATTAAGTTAATTGTTGGATTAGTGGCTTTGCTCTTAGAGATATAATGCGGAATGAGTATATACGTGAAAATGTTGGAGTAGCTCTAATGGCAAGGAAGATTGGCGAGAGTCACATTAGATGATTTGGTCAAATAAAACATCTGTCTTTTGATGATTCTGTTAGGAGAGTAGTTGTATGTTAAAAAAGGTAGAGGTAAACCTAAAAAGATTTAGTTATAAAGTGTTAAAATAATATATTTTAAAAAAATTTTAAATAAGAATTTATCTCTTAGTAGGCTTTGGTTGTAGGTTAGTCTTGTGATATGATGATATGTGATATTAATTAATTATTTATAATTTTGAATCATTATATTTTAGGCTTTGTTTGGAAGTTTTTTGTAACTATTTTTTGTTACATTCAAAATAAATTTGTACTGAAAAATTGCTTTGAAAAAATAGAATGAAAATACTCTCAAACGAAGCATTAGATATATTTTTTAATTTAAAAGTTATATTTAATTTGGTAAAATATATTTAAATTTTGATAATTTAAAGAAGTGGATGAAAGATGATAATAAGATGTGTGGTGATATGAGCTTGATCTCTCTTTTTTGAGCCTTACTACTATAGTCTTTCATAGTTAGGGGAGAATGATTGTTTTCTTCTTATTTGACTTATTGTATATATTATTTTCTATGATTTAGAAACTCATTGTTGCAACATCAATTATGATTTGTGACAAAATTTAATGTGGATGTTTCATTAAGATATGTGATAACAAAATTATTCGCTAAGAATGCAAAAAAAAGAAAAAAAAAAAAACTAAATATAGAATGGCATTCAAACGCCCTAATAAAGTATGGCATTATGAATATTTTTGGTTGATCCTTAGGCAATATGTTCAAGATATTATCAATAATCAGTTATTCAATTTCAAGTCATTTAAAAGGCTTTATACTTTAAAATTATGATGAAAAATTTTATGATCTTAGCAATTTTAAATCGTCAATTATAATTGGATAATTTTGTTTATGATGGATCCATGAGCATGACCGTATTAATTTCATTTTTTTTAAATCTGCGACCAGTAGATGGATCCATGAGCATGATCGTATTAATCAGGACCAAATTTCACATGCTTATAGTCAAATTAAGCGGCTCAACAGAACAAGTCCAACGAGCTCAGGATTGTTTAAATTTGACGTCATTAAGATATTTAAATGCTGAATAAATATTTTATGATTAAGGGAATTAATGCAGGTCGTCTGATAGAGTTCTCTTGATTTTCTACATATTCATGAACTATGCTAGTCTCAAAATCTATAAATAGACTCATACTCTCAAATGAAGGGGGGAGAGAGCCATGAGGCTTAAAAAATCCGAGAGCTTGACAGAACCTGTCACTATACATTTGCAGCTTGGTCGTCACCTCTGGGCCTTGTCCAACAGCCACTATCGGGGCAGCCGGCCATGGCCGTAAGGCTACCGCCCAGCCACCTCTTGGCCATCACTAGCGGACTTTCATTTCCTAAATGTCTCCTTCGGTCCTACCGACTTTCGCCATCCACTGATTACAGTCCTTAAACCATTAATTGTCACCCATCTACGATCCTTAGATCATCGTCGCCCTACTATAGTCCTTCGACCGCCGTCGCCCGACTACTATCCTTCCTACCTTTGTTACCCGACTACTGTCCTTTTGACCTCCAACGCTCACCGATTAGGATCCTCCGACTTCGATCGCCCGACTTTAGCATATGGATTTATGTTAGATTCCTGCCAAAGAATTCTTGTAACCTTAACCAACTAACAAATTCTTTAAAATTTATCAATATTTCCCTTGGGAAGTGCTTTACTTGTAACAAAATAAATACTAATAGAATTACTTTAATTGGGCCATGTCATATTGTTTTTATCTTATTAGAATTTTCTATGTAAAAATTATGATGTCTCTTATAATTCTTGTACCTATCCTCTATTATATATATCTGTGCTGGATCTATGTGCAAAATTAAGACGTTAAACCTATCTCTCTACCGCTGTGAATGTTTTAACATGCAACAACGGTAAATTCCAAATATTTTAAAATTTTACTCCGCATTTGTTTTACTTTAGATCAAATATCAATATTTTAAAAATGTACTCTTTGCCTCTTAAACTTCAAACCAAATAACCCCTTAATTCAACATATAATCCCAAGGGATATTCAGTAATCTATTAAACGATTTAATCATTTATAACTATTATATTATGATTTAAATCTGGAAGGTTTTTTTTTTTTTTTTTGGATAAAAGATTTGAGTACTTGTAAAAGAAATTCAAATTTGTGATAAACAGATAAATCAAAATATCTGAATAAGAAATAGATAGCGAAGTGGATGAAATTTGTGGCTCAGCCTTGCTGGAATTCTAACGTACACTTAGCGTATATTTTAAGAAAGTTAGTTTGTTGCAAATATATATTATTATTCCCAAAATACCAACGGCACAAATTTTGAAATCCTAAAAACTTATAAATAGAACGGAAAGCTGCTCCCATCTGCATCAAAGTAACCAAGTAGAAGCGAAGAGACTGTCTGCCTCCTTTCTTGTAATTTCCTCAAGCTTCTCTTTCTTCTAAATCCAAACTCTGCTCATGGACTCATCCAACCCAGCAGCGAGAGGGGAAGGCCGCGGCCTCTGCAGCAGTGGCTGTGGGTTCTACGGCAGCGACGCCACGCTTGGCCTCTGCTCCACATGCTACCGCGATCATATTTTCTCCTCTCATATCAACAAAACCGCGCAACAACTTGCGTCGATTGTAGGGAGCGGAAATAAGAACGGACATATTGGATCTAAGGGCTCTGCTTCTGTAACCGAGTCTAAGAAGAAGACGAAGCAGAGGTGCTCAAAGTGCGATAGAAAGGTGGGGTTGGCCATGGGAGCGATCAAGTGCCGCTGCAATGGTGTTTTCTGTGCCGCCCACCGCCTCCCTGAAGACCACGGCTGTACTTTTAACTATCGGACTGCTGGCCGTCTGCTTCTCGAGGAAGCCAATCCGCTCATCAAAGCTGAAAAGCTGAACACGATGTAGTGAATAAGAATCCGAATGTATTGGTGATTCATCGAACAATCAAAGTTCTTTTTCCTTTGTATGCCGTAAAGTAGTTGAAGACAGAAATACTGTAACTAACAGCGTTGCTGTTCATCTTATATGTCATTGATCTTTAGATAAAAATTTTCTATTGATTTGTTTGGATCGTCAAAATTTTCATAAGATCGATCTTGATTAGGGAGCTGAATCTTCTATAAGTTTTGAATTCATCAGTAAAAAAAAAAAAGAGAGATTTAACAATGTTCGATTTAATAAAAGAATTTCAGCAACATAGATGGCAGAGTAATCTGAAAGGTTTTATAATATAAATGTATGGAGTAAAAGATCCCTTAATAATATCTGCATATAGCCATGCTGGGCTACGCGAGCCTCATGCATAACTGATTATAGAATACCTGAAAATTTGTCCAGTTTTGTTATTTTTACTGAAATTTTCAAAAGCTGATAATTGTATTGCAAATTTAGTCACAGATTTATTATTCATCATGCGGAAATTAATTTCATCCAAATAAAATAGTTTTTTTTTTGGAACGGGGTATCCATCCGCTGCCATCCCCGAGAGGGCGCTTGGCGGCGTGACTAATCCTCGGCTGACCTAGAGGAGGCACCCACCCCAAAAACCTTCTGGCCAGCACTTAATTGGGCCCCACTTAAGAGGCGCTGCCGCTCGAGGGGAATCGAATATGGGTTGAGGGGTTCCCAACCGTACTCGCCCACCAACCAAACTAAGCAATGATGGGTAATAGTATATTATTTTACTTAAAGATTACAAAAATTTGTCATTCTCCATATCTTAATAAAGGATTATAATGTTTAGATTGTTGACTTAGCCTCCTATGAAAATCGTAGAAATGATGGAGATGTAATCACTGGTGGCAGAAGTTAGTGTTAGTCAATGACAGATGAAGATGGTTAGGTTATAGTTGATGTCGGTGTCAATTGATAGGGGGAAGCGTTAGATATGTGATAATAATCATTTGAAGGCGAGTGTTGGCAATCATTGATGTCAGCTGAAGATGAGTATGAAACGATAACTTTGGTGTTGATCATTGGACAAAGGTTTAGGATATTTCAAATTCTATAACTCTCTCCGCTCAAGATCCCTTTCAAGTGTGGAGTAAAATCCTATTTATAATTTTAGTTTAATCTTGCTTCATATTCAATAATATTTGAAGAATTCTTTAAAATTTATTGAGCAATAGTAAATTAGTCACAAACTATTTCTTGAACTCATAAAAGAAGTGATATAACCAAGAGGGAGTTGGAAAGCCCACCTTAGTTGTGACTCCTCGAAGATGGGCATATTTTTTTGACACTTGAGAATCTCATTTGTATTCAAAATCAATGTGATTGATTCAAAATAAGTAATCTGATCGATCAGATCCATCTTTTGCTTATATGAATCCAATTGAGGTACTATTTTAGATTTAATTGGAGGCTTTGCCTCGACAAAAAAATGCATTCAATGATTTGAGGTCGAAGCTTCTCGACCCATCAAGGTTAATGAGTCTCACAGTGCTCTCAAAAAGTTAAGTCTAATCAATTTTTGAAATTAAAGTCAATACTCTAAAACTCGATGGTTGTCTGCAATTAATAAAGTTAGAAGATTCAATTTCAGGAATTTCGACACATAGAGTGGTTATTGGTAACCATTCAAAATTGCTTGAATCATCCTTATCAATCTCTCTAATTTCATATGGTTTAGTTTCATGCTATTTAAAAAATCTTGATTCTATGTTGGAACAAATCTCTCTCTTTAAAAACTTGTGATCCTTTGCTTGGCTTTTAGTCTAAAGCATCAATCCAAGCTCATCACATCTTAGAGGATGATAAATTTTAGATTATTAGTTGGTAACACCTAAACCTTTCTAATAAGAATGAATATGTAACAAAAGAGAAAAGAGTAAAGAGAAAAAGCTGAGAGAAAAGCTTTAAGATTTCCATTAAATTGCCAAAACTTAGTGAACCTTCTAACAACTTCATTTTATTTACTATTATAGTTTATTTATAATATTTTTCATGTGCTATTTATATTTTATTACAACTATGTAATTGCATAGGATGTAGACGTTAGTATAATAAGCTCTTAAAATAAAATCTCTTCTTTCAATTTCAATTAAGACTCTCTCAAGCCACTTTTTAAATAAATCTTATCTTTCAATATCTCCAAGACAAAATACAAGATAGATTAATCAGCAATATTTAAAACCCCTATGTAGCGGTGCATATCCATGATCAATCGTGCTGTCAAGTTTAGCTAATTATATTTTATATCATCCATTCAAAATCATGCAATATAATAAGTTCAGCTTCCTTTCTATCTTTTGCGTCGTCCACATGATTATATTTCCTTCAATAATAATATCATTAGCCTTATACATCCATGGTTCAAAAATATTTTTAATAAATAAGTGAGCTTGCAATTCAATATAGGTACTATCCCAATGTTCCAAGGGGTGGCCTATAACAATAATGAGAGTTTCATAGTTATCACAAGTAACAACTTTCTATACCAGCTTTGTATGAAGGGAGGAGAGCATCATCAACATTGGCCTTTAGCTAAACAAGAGGAGGATGATAGCACATAGAATAAGAAGTCAGTTGGTTTGGTTGTTGGTAATCCTATTGCTCTTAGAAGAGTAAGGCCCATGATCAGTTGGTAATTGATTCAACCATGATGACAACCAAATCTCCTTTATAGTAGATATTTGGCTCCCCATTTTTTGTTCCTATCCATGAGCGCAACTCCATACAAGATCTAACAATTTCCCAATGCAACCATCGTTGTTCCAAACCTCATCCTTCTATAAACATGGCATCATCAAATATTATCGACTCATCCTGCAAGGCATCATTGGGCTGAGTACAAGAACCTATATATGATATCTCCACTAAATCACTCGACCACCATCCCATCCAAGAAATCTTTATAAACCCCACCTCCATCTCTCATCCCTTTAGCAATGTGATTCACATCGTTTGGATAGATTGACCTGCAAGTTCTATCATGGGTCTTCCGACCAGAGCGTTGCCACATTTCCTCCATCAATATCCCAACCATTTCATATTTTTTGCCTCCATCGTCATCATGCCATTACTCCTCCAAGATTTTCCCAAATCTAATCTAAGACCCGCTCGCAGATCCTTCCCAGTTTAAATCACAAATCATTATCACTTCCAATGCAATCAGCCATCACTTGCTCGATTGTTGATTTGAATGGATGGATAATGTTAGTGATTTAAAATAGCTTATATGTATAATAATAAAATAATAAGCTTTTAAATGATTAAACATTGTATTAAGCTAATAAGTGCAGTTAAATAGTAAGAAGTTAACTAGCAATGAATTAATAGTCTTGCACACCTATACTAAATATCTTCTATTTGAGTGAATGAAACAATGAGATAAGTTTTCCCAATTTGTCTTCTCTTCTGGAGAGATGCAAAGTGAGCTTCAATATGTCATTTATCATGAACCCAAAAATGAGATCCTAATAAAAACCTACAAAACTAGTTTCGATCGTCATATAAAACAAACTCTCATAACTACTAAAAATAGAAAAAATGGAAAAATATTTATATACCATCAAAATTACATCATCAAATCTAGCACTACAAAAAGAATCAACTAACAAATTCATCATATGAACATGCCACAATTAAACCTTTCGAAATATAATAGAGGCAAACCTCTCTTATATTTAATCATAATTGATCCTTATAGACCTAATCAGTTCTTAAAATATCACTTTCTTTCTCATTTAATCAACTGATGTGATCGATTATGAGAATTTTCTTATGTTTATTGCCACCGATTTGACCACAGATAAAACCAACATTATATATTCTAATGTATCATCAATCTTACAGGACCATCTATTGTGCTTCAAATATATAATTCCATCACTCATCCAACATTTATTTTAATATATTTTGAACATTATATCCATATGATTTAAACATAATTGTCTGTATATTGGACTACACTAAACCCTAGCTTCACTCAATAGGATCAATTTTTTCGTTTATTGTATCAACCTTTATTAAAGTTTGTTCGAACAACTTTGATCTTTTTTTTGGACATTTAGGTCAATTAAGGTTTCGTTCGGGACAGTTTTTTTATTGCTTCTTAAGGCAGGTTTCTAGTACATAATTTAAAATTTTTGTATTATAAAGCTGCTTTTAGAAGCAGTAAAAAAGCTGTCCCAAATGAAGTCTAAGGCAAGCTCACACACACATTACATATGCAAAATTAGAATCCAAAACCTCTTGGTTGATAACCAAAGCTCTCAACTAACAGATCAAGATGAGTTGCATCAATTTTGATCATTATGAACTGAAAAAATAGCTTATAGTCTAGAGTAGAAGTATTTCAATTTGAATGAGGTTTTTTTTAGTATATATTCTTAAAAAGTAAATAACGACTACGGTTTCGTTTGGAATAACTTTTTTACTGCTTCTTAAAGTAATTTTTTAATACAAAAATAAAAATTTTTATATAAAAAATTTACTTTAAGAAATAATAAAAAAAATCGTCCCAAACGAAGCTTACATTGAGTAAAATTTTTCTTACTCGGAATTCGCTGTGGGTTCTCACCAAAAAAATAGAAAATAGGATGGCAATTTCGTAAATTCGCACTGACCACTGTGCCAACCCACCTGGACTGATTCATTAATTCCAATGAGGAATGAACCGTTCTGCTTCACGCCGGACTGCCTGCCACTATCTCTTATTTTTCTCAACCACAGGTACATTTAACGCTACAGGGTAGGCACTATAAACGGCTATACTGAAAATTGATGTTGATTTACGGAATATTCCTCTCTCTCTCCGTGAGAGAAAGCCAGAGGGCACTTCTAAAATCGTTGAGTGCACTGCATAATTCCACAGAGAGAGAGAGAGAGAGAGAGAGAGAGTTAAGGAATGGATCTGCGGCTGCGATCGCAGCAGCCGGCGTTCTTCGAGGCGGTGCGGTCGGGGGACTTGGAGGCGGTGCGGCGGGTAGTTGATGCGGCGGCGGAAGGCGGAGGAGGGGAGGCGGTGGCGGCGCTTATGTCGTCCCAGACGGAAGCGGGAGAGACGGCGTTATATATCGCGGCGGAGCAGAATTTGGAGGAAGTGGTTCGATATTTGGTGCGGCTCTGCGACTTCGAGACGGCAAAGGTTCGCTCGCGCCTCGACATGGATGCTCTCCAGGTCGCCGCCAAGCAAGGCCACGTTGGTTAGTTCGCCTTCCTTCTTTCCTTCTTGTGCGCACTAGCTTTTTTAACTGATTGTTGGTTGCTTGTTTTGAGTATGTGAGAAGGAATTGAGATCGATAGGGGATTGTGGTTTTTGATGTACTGAAAGGGAGCTAGTGAGAAGATTTTCTTTCCCGGAATAAGAGAAACTTCTGTTTGATTGGTGAAATTCGGGAGGGTTTTTTGGGGTGGAATTTCTAAATATGGGATTAGGAGGGTTAGAGATTATTTCCTTCTAGACGGCCAAAATGATGGATCATGGGTATAGCTATGTATGAGGCTTCGAATAGGTATTGCCATTGTGTATATCTTGATTTAGCTTTTGTTAACTGTAAAATGTTTTCAGAAAAGTCCGGGAAAAGGAGTAATCAGTTGGTTAAATTGTTGAGTCCTGAGATACAAATGTTGGTTGATCTCTTTTGATTTTGCAGTTGAATTGTATATTTTTTGTTATGTGCTCAAAATTGTTTTCTTCTTTTTTTAAGTATGAAGTTAACACTGTTGAATTTGTTTGGTTATGAAGTTGAGAAGGAGATGGTGGTGGTGGTGTGTGGGGTGGGGTATTATTGGCGTGTACAGGTGCCTAAATTTATTGTATATGTGTTATAATTATTATTTTTGCTATGATGGATTTCTTTGATCTATTATGCTTTCAGTTTCTTCACATGGAGATAATTATAAACTTAATTTCTCCATCATGTTGATTGAGTTGTCTGGATGAGCATAATGCAAGACAAAATTGCTGTGATAATTTCTTGGACTTTGGCTTTTATGTAGAAGAAGTTAAAGAATTTCTGCTGACCGGCTTTCCTCGCACTCTTTTTATAATTGATCCATCTGTTAGTTTGTTTCGTCAGCACAGTAGCATTGACTTTGTCATTCCTGAAATTTGCAAATATGTTATTATTATTATTATTATTTATAGTCAACTGCATGAAATTCAGACTTGAATGAAATTAAACATAGCAAGATCCGGTCAAAATGTCCTCCAGTATAAGTTTATGATTGATTTGGATTAAATGGACCTATATTTTCTCAAAAAAATATGAAATCGTTCTCAAGGAAAATTTAAATTTGCTTAAAAAAATTAATTAATTTGGAATTCATTTATTTATTTTCTTTGATAAAAAAAAATACTGTGATTGGAAGCATTTTCCCATTCACTTTAAAATATCATTATTTAGTTGAGGTCTTCTTTGAACCATAATTGATGCTCATCTGATCTGGTATGTTGAAATTGTAGTATATGATGCATCAATTTTGTTGTATTTAAATAGCTGTTTTGTAGCAGCATGTTTTTTTAACCTACAGGGCTGGATTTTCCTCAGGAATTGTCAAAGAGTTGTTGAATGTGTGGCCCGGGCTGTGCAAGTTGTGTGATTCATCAAATACCAGTCCCTTATATTCAGCTGCAGTTAAGAACCATTTAGATGTTGTAAATGCCATACTGGTCGCTGATGAGAGTTCGATACGGATTGTGAGAAAAAATGGAAAGACATCACTGCATATGTCCGCAAGAAATGGATTCATTGAGATAGTCAAAGCTCTTCTAGAGAAGGATCCGGGATTAGTTTCAATCAGGGATAGAAAGGGTCAGACTGCACTTCACATGGCGGTAAAAGGAAAGAATCCTGATGTTGTGGATGAATTACTTCATGCAGATCCCACAATACTCAATGTACAGGACAAGAAGGGTAACACAGCTTTGCATATAGCCACAAGAAAATGGCGGCCACAGGTGATATGCCTTTGTGTGAACCTCTCTTTTTCACAATTATATTTTTACGGGAAAAGCTCTGATGCATTTGAAACGTGCCCAAATCTAACTTCCAAAAGTAAAGTTTTAGTTAATTGCAAGTGTTTGACAAAATTTTTGATTTTGCACTCAAAACAAAGCTAGAAGAAAGTGGCGGCCACAGGTGATCTACCTTTGTGTGAACGTCACTTTTCCACAATTATATTTTTTGGTAAAGCTCTGATGCATTTGAAATGTGCCCAAATTTAACTTCCAAAAGTAAAGTTTTAGTTAATTGTTGCATAAAATCAATCAAGTGTTCCACAAAATTTTTTATTGTGCACTCAAAACGACTACAATTTTGTCGCTTAATGTCAAGCAGAAAATTTTTAAGATAATCTTCTTTTTTCATGATTAACCATCATTTGTATGATTGGTATATCTTCTGGCTACCAATCTTGTTTTATATCATTTCGGACCTCCATCTGCCCTATAAAATTTGTTTGCATCCTACAGTTTTCTTTCATTTTGGTAGTTCAACAATCTATCAAGTGTTATTTTTTTTTCAAAGCATTCATTTATTCTCTTGTGGTATTTTTCTAATTCTTGTTTTCATGTACCTCAAATAAGATTTGTGGTATTATAATGGAATTGATGCTTATGTTTATAAAAAAGGCTTTAAGGAAAATTTTTAAAAGATGTGTACTAGGAGCTGGGATAGAGAGGAGAATGCATAGTGATGGGTTGATCATTGTTACTTGTTAATGATTCTATATTTTGAGCTTACTAGAGATTTTAGTTGATCTTATTTCTTCTTGTGTAGAGTTGAAGGGGCATAGTGATTAGATTTGTTGGAGTTTGTGTTGTTAGAATGTCAAGGTGAAAGATAGAAGTTTCATTAAACTTATCTTTCAATTGAGA
Source organism: Dendrobium chrysotoxum (assembly GCA_019925795.1). Lineage (NCBI taxonomy): Eukaryota > Viridiplantae > Streptophyta > Magnoliopsida > Asparagales > Orchidaceae > Dendrobium > Dendrobium chrysotoxum. Next base: position 68,009,685 of record CM034300.1, on the reverse strand, counting down.
GTTCTTTCCTGTTTGAAGTGTTTGGTTGAAAAATTTTGCTTCTCATCAAAAGTGGCATCTTTTAAAATAAGATTTTTATTGGGTGGTAGGATGATAATACTTATACCCTTTTTAGTGGATAAATACCCAATAAAGATACATTTGAGGGCTCTAAAATCAATTTATCCTGTGTTGTTTGTGAATGTCAATATTAGCAATGTATATAAAGATTTTTGGTAGAATTTTTTATAAAAAAATATTTGTGGGGAAATATTTAGCTTGACAGTTTAGAAGACCTTTGAAGTCAATCACTTTTGAGGGTGTTCTATTGATTAAGTATGTGTCACTTATGACTATTCCTCTATTATGTTTTTGGCACTTAATTCTGTAAAAGAAGAGTCCTGGTGATTTCCAAAAGATGATATTGTTTTCCTTTCAGCCACTTCATTTTGTTTTGCAGTATCATGATAGGAAGATTGATGGATGATATATTCTTTTTGGAAGAAAGATGAAATGTGTAATTAAAATAATCACAAGCATTTTTAGTATGAAGTTCCTTGATGTTAGTATTGAATTTTTTTTATGTCATGGCAGTGAAAGTAGAGAGATTAATATTGATATTAAATTTTTGTTTGATAAGATATACTTATGTTATTTGGGTGCAATCATCAATGAAGGTGAGAAATCATATTAGCTTCAGAATTATTTGGGATTTTAAAAGGTCCCCAAATATTAGAGTAAACACTTAGAAAATGAGTACAAGCTATAATCACTTTTAGGAAAAATAATACGATGGCATTTATTAATTTCACAAGCTTCATAATAAGATTTTTTGCATATTTTTATTCATAGAAAAGAGGAACATACGTTACAGGTTTTTGAAAGAGGGATATCTTAGCCTATAATGATATTCTCGTATAACTTCTTTATTGAATCTGATAATGAAAGAACATTGCAATGGTTTCCATTTTCAAGAAGATATAGGACATATTTTTCTCTAGCTTGTCCAAATTTCTTCCCTGTAGTGAGGTCCTGAAAACATAATGATTAGAAAAAAATGTTATCTTGTAGGTTAGTGATTTTATGGTTATATAGAAGATTTACTGTCGGATGAAAAATATGCAGTACATTATTGGGGGTAAGTGTGAAAGAAATTAAAATATTTTCTTGACCTATAATAGTTGTTAGGGAACCATCGATCACTTTCATTTTTTTATTGTTGGGGCATGATTTGTAGGTTTGGAGAAGGTTGGTAAGGTTGGTTGTGTGGTCAGTGCCTTCTAAATCTAGGAGTTGAGTGTTAGGAGAATTATTTAAGGTACTAAAAATACAAGGGTTAGAAGTCATACCATTTTGAGTTAGAGCATAATTTAGATGAATTTTTCAAAGAGTTGATGAAGTTCTTGAGTTTATCAATTTATTTTGGGTTAAACATTTCTAATTGCACAAGACAAACTTGCCCTTTTTGGCTATCTTCTTTATTTCTGCCATGTTGAGGATTTTGTGGAGTTCTCAGTATTTTTTTTATGTCATTTCCTTTTATTGTAGTTCCACCATTGCCTTTACAGTAAGGCTTTTATCTTATTTAGGGGCAGAGTTTGTAGTAAGTCACTTACCTTGTAGTTCAATGGTTGTCATGTAGATGTTTCAAGATCATAGTGTTGAACGTTACTGTCATTCTTCCTTCTTTAACTTGTATGAGAGAGGAAATCTCATTTAGTGATGGTAGGTTTTCTTTGCTTAAAAATTGAACACAAATTTGGTCAAAGTCATTATTGAGTTCAGTAAAGAACTTAAACATTTTTTCTCTTTCTATAATCTTCTTAAGAGTTATTTCATCATCACAGCATGTCATCTTGAGATTTTGGTAGTGGTCCATTTCAAGCCAATAAATCTTTATTGTATTAAAATATTTAATAATAGAAATATTATCTTGCTTGGTTGCTCTAATTTTAATCTTATAACCGAGAGCAACATCCTTTACTTTTGAGTATTTTTATTTGGTGATATCTCAAAAATTTTTTGTGGTAAATAGGAACATAATCAGCCCACTAATTATGCTATGTCATAATCATATCATGATCATGAAATAAGCTTCATGTCAAAGTACAAACTTTGGGTCCTTCATCTCCGGTGGAGGATCCATAGGGTTGTAGATCTTGCACTTTTCATTTAGAAAGTTTTCACAACTTGAGATCACTTAAGATAGTTTCTTCTATTCAAGGGATATAAGGCTTGTATTCTTGAAGTTCTCCCTTAGTTTGATTTTTAATTATTTATGATAGTTGACTCCCTAGAAGGAAAGTCAAAGAAGCTAGACATAATGAAGAGAAGGAAGAACACCGGCAATAAAGAAGAAAAATAGAACAAAGGCTGGAAAAATGAAACCCTAACTTGTCTCTGATACCGTGTAGAAAAGTAGAAATATAAAATTATTTAGGATTTTATTGCTTGATTATGTACTAAGAACGAAAGTATATATACTTTTCCAAAAAGTTTAATAATAAAAATAAATCAAAGCTAATTACGAAATAAGGAAAAAAATTCTCGAGAGGGGTCGTCGACTAGATGGAGAGACATACGGATTGCAATTTAAAAGTTATAATAGGATCGATTTAATAGTTATAATCATTAATTCATGTGCTCAAGCATTCTTATCATAATTGGTTAACTTATGAGTCTTATGATCTTTCAACACTTAGCATCCTCTAAGTTAATTGTTATTTTTATATAACATTGTGTCACAAAGAGGGAGGTAAATGATATAAAACCAACAAACCTTAATCAGTTTTATCAATTGTGTGACACCCCTTACATAAAAAGAAGTTAAAACTCTTAAACATCGAGGCTCCTTTTGGTGTAATAATTGGAATTTCATTTAAGAAACTCTACAATTAAACATGCTAATTCTCGAGAAATTTTGGGATGGGTGACCTCGTGGGAAGTTATATCAACAGGACAAAATCTTGAGGCCCTTGAACAATATCTCGATAGTTAAGAGTTTGGGTTGTTACAAATTGTCACATCAATATTCCTTTAATCTTTGGCAATTGTAGGCTTAAAAAATTTGAGCTTTTGGAGCCTTGGCCTCTCCGCATTATATTCGGGGATAGTTAAAGAATTATGTTATGGGAAAATTTTTGGAAGGCAGATTAAATAGAGATAAAACAACACCCAGAGATTTCACCCTCTTAGCGAGGACTTTAAGATCTAAGTTCTGGTTTTCTATGGGCGCAAGCCCCTATAGTTAATTACCCCTCCCGATAATGAGAGAACATTTTTAATTAAGGCTAGTCATTAAATAAATACTTAGTATCCAATATATAGTAGCAACAGAGTTAGATATTTAAAATTAAACATTTTATCACCTGTCACTTAAAGTGGATTGTGGGGGGAATGATGATGAACCCGATCAAGATCCCATAATTCCGTCATCTTGGGTCATTATGGTCCCTAGTCCACTTAGTCAGATGAGGTAGCCGACCCAACCTGACAGAAGGATCATTGTCGGCAGCCATGAGTTGCTTCGTATAAGATATCTTATAAACTTGGGGTAAATATTTGCCTAAGGGACGAATTTGAGTTAATCTTAGCTAATAGAGGGCATTATGCCCTATTGATTATATCTAATAATTCATTACTCAATAGTAACTAACCATTGAGGAACATACGGGCTTTTAGTCATAATCGTAGGATAATGATGTCATTCAACTAAGCCACTAGGTTAGAGAATCGTGGTCATTATCGTTTATCACATGGAGCCATCCTGGCCAAGCCATGGGTTCTTTGTGAAACCGTCTGGCCAAACCATTAATTAGAGGACCAGCCATAACTGTTTACCATGTTGAGTTGTCTTGCCAAGCTATGAGTTTTGTGGAGTCATCTGTCCAAGCCGCCAGTTAGAAGACAAATGCCGTGTCCTTGCTGTCATGAAATTATTTGTGAATGGATTTGAATGGTATTCTCAACTGGACATTTGTTCTTTGTGAGCTAGAATTATTCTCGAGTTCTTTGTCCTCATCAAATGATTGTAGAGGATGGATGAGTTTTGCTTTAAGTTTAAATGATTAATTTTAATTTTAAATATCAAAATATTTAATAAATATTGAGCTTAAGGATTTTGATGAAATTTGAAAATTAATCCCTCTATTGAGATTTATGTTCAGCACGGCCATCATTGTGGTGATGTTATAGTTATTTGAAAATATTTGTATTTATAGGAATTTAAAAGCATTTAAAAGGATAGAGTTTCCTCTGGTTGAGATTAGCTTTCAATACGACCATCATCAAACTGTCGTAGTCATTTGAAAATGTTTGTACTTATAAGAATTTGGAGGCATTAAAAAGGATAGAGTCTCCTTCGGTTGAAATTAACTTTTAACATGGCCATCATTGGGGAGTTAAATAATTAGTTATTTGAACATTATCAACTTTGTTCACCCGCTAATAGAGGATCAGGTTCAACAATTGATGATTATGCGAACAGTAAAACCCATAGTTTATATTTTATGATGAGTTTTATTTAGAGAGTCTTTGAAGGCCTAATGTGGACTTTAAAATCAAATATCGTAATAGATTTGTGATTTTGTGTTCATTTGTTAATCTAAGTTATGTCGACTCCAGTTCTTTCAAGTAGGAGGATGAAACTTGAATATTTGACCCGCGCAATATTCTCGGACCTCAGGTTTAGGAGCTCAATACAGCGATACGAGCACATGCGGGTTTTTAATTTGAAAATAGAATTTTATATTTGTAAGCATTTAATCCTCGCGCAGCATTTTTAGACATTAGTGTTACAAATTTAGCATATTTGTCGGAGTACATACGGGGAATAAAAATCTTCTTTTAAATTAATATGTATGTTTTTCAATACTATGGCATGCTTCTCGAGGTGGTAGCACTCTTCTCAGGGTATTGCTTGCTTCCTAAAGCTATTGCATGCTCTTAGAGGGGTCAGTACCCTTCTTAATGCATCGCATTTAAGTTTAGAGAATTATATTTTAATGCATGAGGGAGGATTTTAAAAATATTTAAATTTATCATTTGTGCAAGTAATTGTCATTGGAATATGCATATGATTTCATTTGAAGTTCGAGAAATGCTTTCTGTCTGTTTGAACGAGTGTTGCGAATCCGATGCTGTGAAAGCGAGTTATGTTTTAGCTGTTGTATAGAGAAGAGATGTTGTTTAGTTCATTTTTTGTCTCCTCTAAATTATCATATCATTCAACATTGCTTGTAGATGTTTGTTCAATCAACACTAGGAGATCGTGTTTGTTGCTTGTAAATGAGCTATATTGTTTGCTATGAATCCCCTATTATTGTTTGTAGGCTAGTTGTTGTATGCACTACGAATTCCTCGCTCCTGTTCGTAGGTGAATTGTAGTGTGCATTAAAGGTCATTTGTTGTTCGTAGGCAAGTTACTGTGGGCACTACAAATTTCCTGCTTTTGCTCACAGGAGAATTGTGGTGTTCATTACTGGTCCATTGATATTGCTCATAAGCGAGTAATACTCATTGTCACTTCAATGTTATTACTTGTAGGCGAGTTAATGTATTCATTATAAGCCCTTATTTTTGCACGTAGGCAAATAGTCATGTTTATAAGTCCTCTGCTCGTGCTCGTAGATGGACTGCCTTTAGCTCAAATCCTGTAATGTTGCCCGAGGCAGACTGTAGTGCATTTACACATCTCTTGTCTATTCCTATAGGCAAGTTATCACATTCACCATGAGTTTCTAGTGTCTGCTTGTAGGCGGGACGTTATGATCATTGCCAGTACCTCATCCTTATAAGCAAATTATTTTGTTCACTAGAAGTCCCTTGTAGTCAACTGTAGGCAAGTTGTCATATTACAAGTTTTTTATTCATGCTCGTAGGAAAGTTACTAGATGCTGTAAATCCCCAGCTCAGCCTTTTAACTTTATGAATTTTATTTAGTTATAAGTTAACTTAATTATTCATTAAGGTTCAATTCCCTGTAAGTTCATTTAAGTCTTTATTTTGGTTGCATTTTTAACTTTGCAGGTCATATATAAATTTTTAAGTTCAATAATAGTTCAGACAAAATTTCGGCAACCTCCTGACGTCTCTCCTGCTTAGGGGGAATTTTGGGAGATTGAGCTTAATCACCATGCTACGAAAAGCGTGTATGGTTGGTGTCGGTTGACACTATGGCCAATATATTCAATGTCATCACGCTACCAAAAGCGTGTATGGGGTCTTCGAGGTACCTGTATGAAAGTTGGCAAATTTCCTCGCTGACATAAAATCGCGTATGAGTACTTAGTAGTGTCCCCATCGCGCTACGAAAAGCACGTACATGGCTTACACTTTGCTGCTAACATTGCCTTCGAACTTCCTTTTGTCATGCTACGAAAAGCACGTGTAGAGGGTTGTACGTTGCGTCGTAAATGTTGATAACGGGATTTGATTTTTTTGAGATTAGCGAGCATTATACCTTAGCACGAGAGAAATGACGACGACGGTGTAGAGGGATTGAAATACAACAACAAATCTCTCTTTCCTTTACAAAAATATCTCTTTTTTTGTTGTTTTTTTTTCTTGTTTTTGCTAATAATGATAGATATTAATAATAATATAAAAAGATAAGTTCTCTGTAATGGATTTTACGACTTGGTGTTTGGAAGTAGGGGTTGTTTGGCTGCTGGTTGGAGATGGTTTGGGTGAGGAAGTGGTTTTAATTTGCTTTAGTGGGTGAAGGTAGTTATGTAGGATGAGGTGGAGCTTGGTTAAATATTGAGGAAGGAAAGTGTTGTTGGTGGGATGGCTTGAGAGGCTGTTGTCAACAACTTAGAATGGAGAGGAGCTATTGTATGGAACTGTGTATAAGGACGAGAGAGCTTATGTCAGTTGTTGGCTGCTGTGTAGTGGAGTTGGTGGTTGGGTAGCAGAAGGAAAGGGAGGAGTTTGGGTAGCTGTAGGGTGTGAAGGCTAGTGTGGGGTTAGGAGCAAGTGAGGTAAGTGGAGAGGAGCTTGGTTAACAGTAGGTGATTGGAGTTTGTGGCTTGGAGGTTGTATGGAGGAAGGCTGCTAGCATAGGAGGTCTTCACGTGAAGAAGATCGGCTATGTTTGTTTGCTGGTGTGGAGTTTGGTTGGGGGCTAGGACGAGAGTCACCAGCTCTGGTGATGGCTACGGCTAGTGAAGTGCAGGTGAGGAGCTGGGCGGGTGTGAGGGTTGAGAAGCGTGAGGTGTGGACATGTGGAGAAGTAGCAGGTGGCGGTTTGCTCAAGTAGATTGAGAGGGGGAAGAGTTGGTTGTACCGTGGGCTTCCTGGAAAGCTGGAAGGGCGGTTGTGGGATCAGAGTGGAGGAATCTTGTCGGGTTTGTGTATGGGGCTCTTGAGCCTTGGAGGGTAGGAAGGTTCGAGGAGTTGAGTATTGCTGCTGCTATGGGGAAGGAAGGGAGCTGCGGTTTAGAGAGGAAGAGGAGGTCGATTGGAAGGCTGCTGGGATGGAAGATCGGTGAAGGCAGAGGCTTTCGTGAGTGGGAGCTTCAAATAGAGAGCGTGAGAGGGAAGCAGATAATGTGAGGAGTGAATGGGAGGGAATCGGAAGGTCGAGTATTAGATTAGATTTGTCAATTAGTTCTTTATTTTATTTCCACTAGCCTTATGGCGGCTACAGCAGGGATAAGAGGTAATGGCAGGGATTTGAGGCCGAGATTTGATAGCAGATAAGAGGATAGAATCTTTTATTTAATTTTTTATTATATATATTAATTTAATCAATTGATTTTTTATAGTAAAATGATTTAGAGAATTTTATTGAGAAATGAATAGAGCCCTCATGTGAATTCTTGCAATTCATGCATCTCGTTTTGTGTGTTGCCGCCTCAAAACTCATGCCAAGTTTGTCTTTTCATTCTCTTGGAAACTCAAGCAATATTATAATCTCTTCTATATAATTTCGACATTCCAGACATAACGGCGAAGTCCGTTTTGTGAACGGACGACATTTGGGCAACAACATGCAACATAGCTTTATAGTTCGTCGATTTTAATAACTTTCGCTCGATTCGATTGGGAGGGGACCCCCTTACGTAAAATTGACATCCTAAACACATCGACGCAATCCATTTGTCGATTGGAAGTCGTTCAAGTTGTTTTGTGCAGTGTTGCGCTTTCCAACGCTCGTCAATTGCCCTCCTTTGCTCACATTAAATTTTGGAGTATATGATGCAGAACTTAAATGCTTATGCGATGTTAGATAAGATCTTGCACAATTTAAGTTAGAGAGCTATATTAATTAGAAGACTTGTAGTGATTTAAACAATGAAATAAAACAAGACATGGGTGAAATCAGCTTAGGCCAAGTCACACAACTAAAAATTAAAACCACAGAATAATCAATTACTCAAGCAAAGCAAACATGGAAGGTTTTCAACTAAAATTCCTAAGTTAACAGTGAGACTAATCACTATGAAAATAGATCCACTCAATCTCTAAAATATTAGGCTTAGCGGAGGGATTAACATAACCTTTATGAATTGATTGAAACCACAAGTTAAGGCAAAACTAAGAAAGGAAAGGATTTTGGAGAAGAGATTCACCTTTGTCAAGATTTAGAAAAAATCTATCACTGGACGGAGGAAAGTTGTTTGTCGATGACTTCGGCGAGGCAGAAGACGATCCTCTCGACGTATTCCTCTATGGTTTGATCAACTTCCAGACTGAGGTCGAAGAACAGCGAATTGAGGATATCCACTTGCCCTTGTTTGTTGTAGACGAACCCGTGGTCACGCTCTGGATCCGCCATACATGAGGGAACAATAGATTTTGGTGTGCTGGAACTTCCAAACAGCAAACGACGATCTCCCGGTCAGCAGGACAGCAAGGAGCAGCGCAGAAATTTTCTGGACAACCACCAAACAACGTCCAAAAAATCTGGACAGCAACATGGAAACCTGGGATTAGGGTTTAGGAGTTGATTTGGGAGAGAGGAAGGGAGGAGGGGGCAGCAGCCCTTAATTGGGTTTGATTGGGGGAAGTAATGGGAGGGAAATAATGGAGATTAATTGGATTGGAGAGCATTAGTGGAAAGAATTAATAAGAGAGAGAGGAGAGGGGGCCGGTGGCATCAAGGGGCAAAGGGGCTTTGGGTGTGGTTTGATTGTTTGCTTTATTTGGGATCAAATATTAGGAATAATTAAATTAAATCAAGTCCAATTAGAAACCTAATTAGGTTTAACTTAAGTAACTTTTCTAAAATAGGCTATCTTAAATTAGGAAAGTATTTCAAATTCAAAATTAATTGGAATTTGAAATCAAATACTTTCCTAACTTAAATCGTTTGATAAAAGGAAAGTAAGAAAGGGGAATTCAAATTTTGGAGGCAAGAGGGAGAAAGGGGGCCGGCGGCTAGGGCTAGGTTGGGGTTGTGGCCGGCGGGTTGGAGGAGGGGGAGGGTGGCTGATTGGGTGGTAGTGGCGGTGGGGGTTTTCAGCCGAGAGGGGAGGAGGGAGTTATGGTTGGCTGGCAGTTAGAAGGAGGGTGGGGTTCGATCGGGAGATGGAGGAGGGGATTTGACCGACGGTGGAAGGGGAAGGGAGGGAGGATGGGGAGCGACGATGTCAACCACGAACCCGGACGCTTCCTGCGATTAGTGGGTATTGCATTTCCCTCACCTAGGGACTTTAATTTCTCAAAAAACTCTCACGCTCCCTCCAAACACATGGATGCAGAAATTTCACAATATCATTCATTAACTTCAAAAGAATAGCAAGTTGCTTTTAAATAGCCTCATACAATGAAAGAAAATAAAAGACAAACTTGTCCCTAGGGCATACATATAACTAGGCCCTCAAGTGAGGGTAGAAATGGAACATGTGCATAAATAAAACAAATACATAAAATGACTCAAAAATAAATCGGCACGATTATGGTCGTAGATCGTCGACCCCATCTCTGGTAGACTCTCCAAGGTTGGATGTCCTCATCATTCTCCCGAGGTGAAAAAGAGCTCGACTCCATCGAGTATGCGTCCCGGGTGCTCTCATAGAACTCTAGTGCATTTGGGTCGATCTGTTGAAGCTCCTCGCGCTCTAACCACGTATCCTCTGACTCTGGTTTACCTCTCCACCTTATCAAATACCTTCTTTGTCCACCCTCTTTAGTGGAAATAATATCATCACTTAGAATCATGTCAACCTTCTCCGTTGTAGGTATTTTGGGAATATTTGGGAGTGGAGGTAGGCTTGGGTTCTCACAGGGTGGGGTTACGCAGGGCTCAGTTTGAAGTGAATTTGGTGGGTTAAACTTTGGACCTTTATAGGCTACTAAATCTTCTATGTTAAAAGAGGGATTAATATTGAATTCTGCAGGTAGATCCACCATGTAAGCATTGTCATTGATTCTTTTGACTATTTTGAATGGTCCCGTACTTTTAGCATGTAACTTCTTAACAGTTCATTGTGGGAACCGTTTCGGACGAATTTGCACCATCACTGAATCACCAACTTCAAAAGTTTTAAATTTTCGTTTAAAATCAGCATGAAGTTTATAATTAATATTGTTCTATTCAATTTGTTGTGCAATTTCCTTATGTAGTTCATGCAAATGCGATGTAAATGAGGATGCAGACTCAAAAATTCTATACTTAGAACACATAGGTATGAGATCTAGAGGTTGTCTAGGTTTGAACCCATAAACAATTTCTATAGGGCTTAAGCCAGTGGTGCGGTTCACAGAATTATTATAGGCAAATTCGGCTGTGGGTAGCTTGGAATCCCAATCTTTAATGTGTTCACCTACTAGGGATCTTAACAAATTACCTAAACTCCTATTGACCACTTCAGTTTGGGGATGAAAGGCTGTGGAGAAATGTAACTTAGTGCCCATTTTCATCCAGAGAGTTTTTCAAAAGTGACTAGTGAACTTAACATCCCTATCAGATACAATGGTATTGGGTAAACTATGTAATCTAACGATCTCATTAAAGTATAACTTGGCAATATGGGATGCGTCGGAAGTCTTGGAACAGGGTAGGAAATGGGCCATTTTGTAAAAGCGATCAACTACAACACAGATGGCGTCATTCCTACGAAAGGTCTTGGGCAAGCCTATGACAAAGTCCATGCTAATAACTTGCCACGAACAGCTGGGAACAGGTAGGGGAGTGTAGAGACCCGTGTTTTGCTTACGTTGTTTGGCTAGTTGGCAAGTGTGGCACCTACTAACCATTTTACCAACATCCCTCTTTAGACTGGGCCAGAAGAAGCGGTACTCTACGGCTTCTATAGTTTTATCACGACCGAAGTGTCCAGTAATGTCTCTGGCGTGGAGTTCCCAAATAAGGAATGCTCAAAGAAAAGTGCTAGGGATACAAAGCTTTTGAGCTTTGAAAAGGTATCCATCTTCTAGGAGAAAATCATCCACAAGGCGTGTGCTGCCTGTGGACAAAAGAGAGTAAGTCTCCTTGAAGTCGGGGCATTCTAGATAGTCCCTTTTGACTTGCTCGAATCCTACGACCTCGACTCTCATTTCAGTGGTGGTCATCATACGACGATTGAGAGCATCTGCAGCTTTATTTTTAACTCCCGCCTTATGCCTAAGGGTATAGGTGTACTCCTGAAGAAATTCTACCCATCGACCGTGACTGACGTTCAACTTCTTCTGGGAATTGATGTAATGAAGAGCCTCGTGATTCGAAAACATGACGAATTCTTGCGGGAGCAAGTTGTGTTGCCAATATCGAAGGGATTGGATCACCGCGTAGAATTCTTTGTCATACGTGGAATATCGCTGTCATATGTCATTTAGCTTCTCGCTAAAATAGGCAACATGGTGACCTTCGTGGGACAGGACTCCTCCAATTTTGACCCCGAAGCGTCGCAGGTCACTTCAAAGACTTTGGAGAAGTCAGGAAGTCTCATCACTGGGGCTTCCACCATTCGAGTTTTAATTTCCTCAAAGGCTCTGGTGGTAGTCCAGTGAAAGTTACCTTTCTTGAGACAGTCGGTGATAGGAGATACAATGGTACTAAAGTTTCTAATAAATCTCCTATAGAAGGTGGCTAATCCATGGAAGTTGTGGACTTCCTGAATGTTCTGAGGAATAGGCCATTCTACAATGGCTCTCACTTTCTCGAGGTCTGCAGAGACCCCTTCGGCAGACACAATAAAGCCCAAAAAGATAACATGATCAACAAGGAAGGTGCACTTCTTAGGATTAGTATAAAGCTGTTCCTTTCTTAAGACCTTGCAGACTTGCCATAAGTAGTCTAAGTGCTAACTCACGGACTGGCTATAAATAAAGATGTCGTCAAAGTAGACAACGACAAACTTTCTCATGGACGCTGTACTTGGGTCATGATCCTCATGAAAGTACCCGTGGCATTACTCAATACAAATGGCATGATCATCCACTCATATAGACCATCCTTGGTCTTAAAAGCAGTTTTTCACTCATCATCGGGTCGGATTCGGATCTAGTGGTACCCACTCTTAAGGTCTTGGAGAATAGAGTGGCTCCCGTCATTATATCAAGCATATCGTCTAACCTCGAGATAAGAAAATGATATTTGACGATGATTTTGTTGGTAGCACGGCTATTGACACACATTTGCCAGGAACCATCCTTCTTTGGTATAAGAAGGGCTGGGACGGCGCAAGGGCTAAGACTTTTCTTGATAAAGCCTCGCTGAAGTAATTTATCCACTTACTTCTTGAACTCAGCATGTTCCGTGGGGTTCATGCGATAGTGGGGCAGATTGGGTAAGGAGGCTCCAAGGATAAGATCTATAGCATGTTAGATGTCTCTAAGCGGGGGTAATTGATCAGGGAGATCACCAGGGAAGACATCAGCAAAATCACTCAGTATGGATTGGACCTCTTGAGGGATTGGCTTGTCAGACTCAGTGGAATTCTCACGAGCGATTAAGGCGTACAGGGGTGCACCTTGGGCTAGTTTCGAATCCAGAACCTTGGCAGTCACAAGGTTCAGTCCCTTCTTGGTTTTGACAAGATTGGGTTTAGGATCATCCTTAGCCTGGGGTTGCGATGGCAAAAGTTTGATTTTTTTACCCGCATGTTCAAACACGTTGGTGTTTGAACTCCCATAGATGTGGACATCATTATCAAAGAGACAGAGACGCCCTAGGATAATTTGTCTGACATCCATTGTCAGTACATCTCACCAAACATTCTCCTTATAATTAGCAAAGGAGATTGGTATGAGGTTTCGTTCCTTCACCTCTAAGGCAGTGGAGTTGACTCAGGCTATCTTGTAGGGGTTAGGGTGAGGAACGACAGATAGACTAAGTTTAGACACCATGCTGGAGGAGACAGCATTGATGCAGTTGCCACTATCCACTATGACTTTACAGTTCTTATCCTTAATTTTGGTGTAGGTGTGAAAAATTGTAGTCTTATACCAGTCATTAGTGGTAACAGGTTATGATAGTGCACATCTCACCACGTAGATGGGAGATGTGTCTAATTTCTGAATGCAGTGGATGACAGCAATGTCGTCATCCTCAAAGAATTCACCATAATCTTACATTTGGTGAATCTAGTCGACATCGGGTTCAGGTTCCTCCTCAGTGATCTCAATAATAGTGACTTTGTAGGGGCTAGAACATTGAGAGGAGATATGCCCATACCCCTGACATCAAAAGCACTTAGTTCCCGGATGGGACTTAGGGGTATCTAGGGTGGGAGACTTGTTTCTAAAGTCGGGACGGGGTGTGGAAGGACTAGAAGGTGGTCGGGCAGGATTTCTAGGTGTTGGTCGAGTAGTGGAGTGGTGAGAGGTTGAACTACTGGAGGGTCGGTAGGAAGACCTAGAGTCTTGGTGTCGACTCACGTGTTGGGGGCAGGTTTCCTCAAGGTCTAACACTAGGCTATAGGCATTTTCTAAGGTGGTAATATTTCGAGCAAACAGCTCATTGCGCAGGTTTTCGCGCAACCCGGTACGAAACATGGATAGAATATGCGCGAGGGTAGTAGAGGTCTCCCCCTTACAGCAAATCAGGTAGTCATTAAAGGCTGCTATGTAATCCTTGACTGGTTTGTTTCCCTAAGTTAGCCTATTCCATTTATCTAGGAGCCTAGGAAAGTACGAAGGAGGTAAGTACTTCTGTTTGAGCTAGCGCTTCATCGAAGGCCAATCAACGATGGAATACTCATTTCTGGATTCTCTAAGGTTTTCTAGGTTTGACCAAAATTGACTAGTCCTACCTATTAGTTTTATTTTAGCAAACCTAACTTTTCTAGCTTCAGAGATGTTGTACCATTTGAAGAAGCTGTTTATGTATTTGCTCCAGTCCAGGAAGAGCTGGGGCTCGAGAGTTCCATCAAAGGTTGGAGCATCGACCTTAATGTTCTTCATCAGGGATATATCAGGATCGTGGTTAAGGTCATGTCCATACTGGGGAACTTGATAAGGGGCACGAGGAGGTCCCTCATCTTGGTAGGTATCATCCCCGTATATGGATGGAGGTCTAGATGGTGTGTAAAGGGGCGGGCGGGGGCCGGGGGGGGTGGTTCCTATCTCGATCTAGGGTATCGAAACGTTCTGTCGTCCGACGATGGAGGTCAGCTAAGTTAGCTTGGTTTTTCTTGAGTTGTTGACTAATGGTGTTCATCTGACCTACCAACATATCTAGAGTCCTGTGTAACTATTCCGGGTCCATTCTAATGTCTAAAGTGACTCAGAACTTATGTTAAAGAGACAAAGATTAATATGCAAGCAGGCAAATGAAATTAGAACGTGCAGGATGCGATTTAGATGCTAAATATATAAGAAAGGTTTTCCTAATAGGCACCTAAATGCAACCATACTCTGATACTAGATGATGCAGAACTTAAATGCTTAGGCGATGTTAGATAAGATTTTGCACAATTTAAGTTAGAGAGCAATATTAATTAGAAGACGTGTAGTGATTTAAACAATGAAATAAAATAAGACGGGTGAAATCAGCTTAGGCCAAGTCACACAACTAAAAATTAAAACCACAGAATAATCAATTACTCAAGCAAAACAAACATGAAAGGTTTTCAACTAAAATTCTTAAGTTAACAATGTGACTAGTCACTATGAAAATAGATCCACTCACTCGATTTCTAAAATATTAAGCTTAGCGGAGGGGTTAACATAAACTTTATGAATCGATTGAAACCACAAGTTAAGGCAAAACTTAGAAAGGAAAGGATTTTGGAGAAGAGATTCACCTTTGTCAAGATTTAGAAACAATCTGCCACTGGACGAAAGAAAGTTGTTCGTCGATGACTTCGGCGAGGCAGAAGACGATCCTCTTGATGTATTCCTCTACGATTTGATCAACTTCCAGATTAAGGTCGAAGGATGGCGAATTGAGGATACCCACTTGCCCTTGTTTGTCGTAGACGAACCCGTGGTCACGCTCTGGATCCGCCATACATGAGGGAACAATAGATTTTGGTGTGCTGGAACTTCCGGATAGCAAATGACAATCTCCCGGTCAGCAGGACAACAAAGATCAGCGTAGAAATTTTCTGGACAACCACCAAACAACGTCCAGAAAATCTGGACCGCAACTTGGAAATCTGGGATTAGGGTTTAGGAGTTAATTTGGGAGAGAGGAAGGGAGGAGGGGGCGACATCCCTTAATTGGGTTTGATTGGGGGAAGTAATGGGAGGGAAATAATGGAGATTAATTGGATTGGAGAGCATTAGTGGAAAGAATTAATAGAGAAAAGGATAGGGGGCCGGTGGCATCGAGGGGCAAACGGGCTTTGGGTGAGGTTTGATTGCTTGCTTTAATTGGGATCAAATATTAGAAATAATTAAATTAAATCAAATTCAATTAGAAACCTAATTAGATTTAACTTAAGTAACTTTTCTAAAATAGGCTATCTTAAATTAGGAAAATATTTCAAATTCAAAATTAATTGGAATTTGAAATCAAATACTTTCATAACTTAAATCGTTTAATAAAAGGAAAGTAATAAAGGGGAATTCAAATTTTGGAGGCAAGAGGAAGAAAGGGGGCTGGCGGCTAGGGCTAGGTTGGGGTTGTGGCCGGTGGGTTGGAGGAGGGGGAGGGTGGCCGGTTGGGTGGTAGTGGCGGTGGGGGTTTTCGGCCGAGAGGGGAGGAGGGAGTTATGGGTGGCCGACGGCTATAAGGAGGGTGGGGTTCGGTCGGGAGATGGAAGAGGGATTTGACCGGCGGTGGAAGGCGAAGGGAGGGAGGATGGGGAGTGGCGATGTCGACCATGAACCCGGATGCTTCTTGCGGTTGGTGGGTATTGCGTTGCCCCCACTGTGACGACCGGTTCGGTCCGACCGGCTCAAGCGAACCGGCCGAACCTTTTTAATAAAATCCCTTCCCCACGTAACTACTCCCCATTTCACGACAGAGACGGGCTGGGTGGACTGAGCGCAGGAGCGGACGTCTGTTTTTGCACGAAGAAGTTTCATTTTGCTATTTTGAGTGGAAGGTTGTGATTAGGGATGAATTTTGACAACTCCTCTGAACTCCTTCCTATTGTTATCGCTAAAGAAGTGAATTTTAGGAAGAAGTGAGTGGAACGACCGAGGGAAGAAGGTTTGTTGAATGTTTCTTTCCACTTTTCTTATAAATTCTGTTACATACTTTATTTTAAAGGAAATGATACTTTCATAATAGGAAAGGAAGAGAATTTGAAGCAAAGGGAAGAGTTTTTGCGAGAGAAAGAAAAAGATTTTAAGGATTTGAAAAAATTTTCTTGTTGTAAGTAAAATTTCCTAGTATATAATTTTCTTAGATTTATATTTAAAACATGTTTTCATGAAAACAGATATTGTTTAATTTTAGAAATTTTGAGGGTAAGAAAGCAAGTTGTAAGAATCAACAAGAAAGAAATCGAGGTTGAGGTAAGAATTCTTTTGCTAAATGTTTAGGGAAAAGATTTGATGAAAGTTAACTATATGTAAAATTTTTTTATTATGTATCTCTTTAGGTTGAAACGAGGATCGAAGAGTTGAAAGATCAAAGTGGGTAAATCATTGTGTATAGACATTTTATTGAACTTTTATTGAATTTTTTTTACTTCATTTACCTTCATGTTAAAATGTTAGATAATTCAGACTTTCATGTTAAAATGTGAGATGATTCAGATGCAAGTATAATGATGACTGTTGGCATTAAAGGAATTCACATACCAAAAAATAAAAGAATGATATGATATATATTATAAGTAAAAGTATAAATGAGATTTATTCCATTAAATTCATGAATGAAATATATAAATGAGATTTACATATTAAATAAAAGTATAAATGATCAAAGATAAAAAGGGAAAAGGATATGCATGCGAATTATAGGAGTTCACCCCCGTATGGTACTGGCTGGGGAAGCAACGTATCCGTGCACGATAAATAAAAGACAAAAAGGAAAAGGGAAATGAAATGGAAATGGATGTACCTTTGGTACATTTAAACGGTGCTCCTGTATAAAAGAAATGGGAAAAGAAATACATGTTAAAAGTAAATGCTATAAATGAATATGATATAGTATGTATAAAGAAATGAATAGAATCAAATGAATCAAAGGAATGTAATGTATTTCAAATGTCAAATTAAATGAATATATATATCAAAGTTAATATGTAGTATATTTTATGCATGATAATTTTTTAACAGTTACCCACTGAGTTTACTTAGTAACCTCAAACCATGAATTTAAAATATTTCAGGTAAGTCTTCAGAGATTTAGAAATGGTAGAAAGAGAAGAGTTTGTCTATAGAAGACGACGTGCATTTGATAACAGGTAAATTATGATCTGAGATAAATGTTAAGCATTTGAAGAAATTTTTTTGTTAGTGGCTCTAATGATAAATGAAAGAGAATTTGATGTTTTAATGTTGTTAGGTTTATGAACTGAAATGATTAGATCCTATTCCGACTTTTAGTTCCCACCTTGTTAAATTGAGTATTCGGGCCGGGTCGTGACAAAAGTGGTATCAGAGCCAAATTAAAATATGAATCATACTGGAAGAGCCATTATGATGATTCTTAATGATTTAAAGATTTAATGTAAAATGAATATCTTATTGTAAATAGGAACCAAAATGATTATGATGAAGAGAGAGAAGTTAAAAGGACAGTACCTAATGTTAATGTTAATCCTGAGGCACTGACACAAATGATGACAACTATGGCTCAAATGATTCAAGACTCAAGGAATCAACCATCAGGAAGTAGTAATGATGGTGGAATGCCTATGGATAAGTATCTCAAATTATTTCAAGATATGAGACCACCATTATTCAAGGGAGTTGATGGACCAATTGAAGCTGAAAATTGGTTGCTAAGAATTGAAAAGATTTTAGGAGTGTTCTATCCAGAGGAGAGGAAAGTCTCATTGGCAGTTTTTGCTCTTGATGGATAAGCAGAAAGGTGGTGGAGAGGTCAACATAAAAATAAAACTGGAGGGATTCACGACATGCAAATAAAGTGGGATGATTTTACAAAACTGTTCAGAAATTAGTTCGTGCCTCCTTCTGTAAGGAGGCAAATGCAGGATAAATTTGTGAGACTGATGCAGGAGATAAATCAGTTATGCAATATGAAGCTGAATTTACAACATTATCCAGATATGCTCTTCACTTAATCCATACTGCAGAAGAACATTGTAATCGATTTTTATCTGGATTAAAAGATGCAATTAGGCAGCCTCTTGTTCCATTTAGAATTGAAGATTATAAAGTGCTGGTGGAAAGAGCTAGGAGGATAGAAATGGACCTGCAAAATACTCAAAGGAGACGTGATTTTCAGAAAAGGAAAAGTGATGAGGTTATTGGAACTTCTTAGGATTTACATAGCAAACCTCTTCCACAACCTGGGAAGTTTAATTGGAAGAAAACTAAGTCCAGTAGCAGTGATAGCTCTAGTGTAAACAGTTGCAACAAGTGTCGAAGGCAACATAAAGGAGAATGTTTATCAGGTATAAATACTTGCTTCTGGTGCCATCAACTAGGTTATATAGACAATAACTGTCCTATTTTGTGGCAAAGACCAGTAGCAAAGTCAAGGATGAATACTGGATCTCAAAAGAATGTTGGAAGACCAAGAACAGTTGAATCAACTGCTTCTACTCTAGGATCAAGTCAAAGCAGACAGAATACTCTGCCTAAAGTATATGCACTGACTCAGAAGGATCCTAAAGATTCACCTGAAGTGATTACAGGTAATAGAAATGAAAAATAAATAAATGTATATTATGAAAGTATTGTTAAAGGAATGATGTATGTTTATGTTCTATTTTTTATTGTAAATTGTATAGGTGTGATCATGATGCAAGAAAAGTCTGTATGAATTTTGTTTGATACAGGAGCTTCACACTCCTTCATTTCAGATGAATTTGTTAAATCAGTTGGACTGAATGTTTATGAGACAAGTGTAATTTTAGAAGTTTTAATGCCTAATAAATCTCTTATGAATGTGGCTGGTGTATGTCAAGTGACTTTAAAAATAAATAAAAGAGAGTTTAAAGCAACAGTAAATATTTTACCGTTGCAAGAATTTGACATGATATTGGGAATGGATTGGTTATCAAAGTCTTTTGTGACTATTGACTGCAATAGAAAAATTGTAAAATTTAATTTGTCTGGAGAAAGAGAGTTAAAATTCTATGAAGAGAGAGGAATTGCTTCAATGATAATCACTTATATGAAAGCATGCAAATTTATATTCAAAGGATGTCAATGTTTTCTTGCTCAAATAAAGGATATCAATAAGGAAGTTAAAGAGTTGAGAGACATACCTGTAATCAAAGAATATCCAGAAGTATTTCTAGATGATTTGCCAGGATTACCACCAGAAAGAGAGAGAGATTTCACTATTGAATTGATACCACGTTCAGAACCAGTAGTAAGGGCACCTTATAGGATGGCAGTCAAAGAGTTATAGGAACTGAAAAGTCAGTTACAGGAGTTGCTAGATAAGGGGTTTATCAGGCCAAGTTCCTCACCATGGGGAGCTCTAGTACTGTTTGTAAAGAAGAAAGATGGGAGCTTCAGAATGTGCATAGATTACAGAGAACTGAATAAGCGTACTGTTAAGAATAAATATCTATTGCCTAGAATTGATGATCTTTTTGATCAACTGGAGGGAGCTACAATTTTCTCTAAAATTGATTTAAGATTTGGATACTATCAGCTACGGATTAAGGAGGAAGATATAACAAAGACAGCTTTCAGAACCAGATATGGCCACTATGATTTTGTGGTAATGCCATTTAGAGTAACAAATGCACCAGCTGTATTCATAGATTTAATGAACAGAATTTTTAAGACATTCTTGGACATATTTGTAATTGTGTTCATTAATGATATCTTGATTTATTCAAGAGATGAAAAGAGCCATTCCAGTCATTTGCGAGCAGTGTTGCAAACACTTAAGGAGAACAAGTTATATGCTAAATTTTCAAAGTGTGAATTTTGGTTGAACAGCGTAAATTTCCTTGGGCATGTGATTAGTGGTGAACGAATTTCAGTTGACCGGAATAAAATTTAAGCCATTTCAGATTGGCCACGGCCAATGACAGTTTCAAAAGTGAGGAGTTGTATGGGTCTTGCTGGTTATTACAGGAGATTCGTAGAGGGGTTTTCTTAAATTGCAATGCCATTATCCAGATTAACTCAGAAAGCAGTGAAATTTGAATGGAGTGAGCAGTGTGAAAAAGTTTTTCAGAAATTAAAGGATTGTTTAATGACTGTCCCAATTTTGACAATTCTATCAGGTTCAGAATGGTTCCAAATTTTTTGTGATGCTTTATTAAGAGGACTTGGATGTGTACTGATGCAACATGGTAGAGTAGTGGCTTATGCTTGAAGGCAACTGAAAATTCATGAAAGAAACTACCCCACTCATGATTTAGAATTGGTAGCTGTAGTTTTTGCACTCAAAATATGGAGGCATTATTTATATGGAGTTAGATGCGAAGTGTTTACAGATCATAAGAGCCTCAAGTATATTTTCAATCCAAAAGAACTTAATTTGAGGCAAAGAAGGTGGCTAGAGCTCATTAAGGATTATGATTTGGACATATAGTATCATCCTGGAAAGGCAAATGTAGTTGCCGATGCACTTTGCAGAAAAGCTCTTGGAAATGCAAATGGGCTAATCACCCAGCAGGAACAGATAATCAGAGGCATGGAAAAATTAGAGATTTCAGTGGTCAATCAGAAAGAGACTAAAGATATGATATTAAATCAACTAATAATTCAGTCTACTTTGAAGGATAGAGTGCTCAATTCATTGTCTCAAGATGAAAAATCTTCAGAGATCATAAGGAAAGTGCAAACATGGCAGTTAGAGGACTTTGTAATTGATGAGGAATGACTACTAAAGTATAAAGGCAGGATCTGTATTCCAAATGTTGGAAATTTATGAGAATAAATATTAAAAGAAGCTCACCTTTCAAATTATGAAATTCATCCAGGTAGTACAAAGATGTATCAGGAACTGAGAGGATTGTTTTGGTGGCCAGGACTAAAGAGGAGTGTTGCAAAATTTATAGCAAAATATGTTTCCTATCAAATGATTAAAGCAGAACATCAAAAGCTAAGTGGTCAACTACAACCCTTACCTATACCTGAGTGAAAATGGGAAGACATTGCAATGGACTTTGTAATTGGATTACCCAGGTCAAGGCAGAGTCGTGATGCAATATGGGTGGTTGTTGACAGATTAACAAAGTCAGCTCATTTCTTACCAATCAAGCAGACAGATTCAGTAGAAAAGTTGGCAAAAATATATGTGGATAAAATTGTGAGATTGCATGGAATTCCAAAATCTATAGTTTCAGACAGAGATGCCCGATTCACTTCTAAATTATGGAAGAAAATTCAGAAAGCTATGGGTACCAAATTAACTTTCAGCACAATATTTCATCCTCAGACAGATGAGCAATCAGAAGGGACAATTTAGACTTTAGAGGATTTACTATGGTTGTGTGTATTAGATTTTGGAGGAAGCTGGGAGACTCACATACCGTTGATTGAATTTGCATATAATAACAGTTTTCAATCTAGTATTGAAATGGCACTATACGAGGCTCTTTATGGGAGAAAGTGCAGAACACCTTTGTGTTGGGTAGAAACAGGTGAAAGAAAGATAATTGGAACTAAACTGGTAGATGAGGCTACAAGTAAAATCAGATTGATCAGAGATAGACTAAAGGCAGTTCAAGATAGGCAACAGAAGTATTATGATGCAAAGCATAAATCAGTTGAGTTTGAAGTGGGAGAATTTGTTTTCTTAAAAGTCAGCCCAATGAAAGGTGTGCAAAGGTTTGGGAAGATAGGAAAATCAAGTCCAAGATTTATAGGTCCTTTTGAAATTACAGAGAGGATTGAAAATATGGCTTACAGATTGGATCTGCCAGTACATATGCAATGAATTCATAATATATTTCACATATCAGTGCTTAGGAAATATATGTCAGATGAGTCAAAGAGAATTTAGTTCAAATCAATTGACTTGCAACCTGATTTGAAATATGTTGAGGAACCTGAACGAATACTGAATTATGATGTAAAATAGTTGAGTAATAAGGCAATACCTTTTGTGAAGATTTTTTGAAAATATGGATCAGAAAGAGATGTCACATGGGAGAAGGAAGCTGAAATGAGAAGTCAATATCCTCATCTATTTAACTAAGTTATGTTTCTTTATACTTGATTTAATTTTCTTGGCGAAATTTTTTAAGGGAGATTGTGACGACCGGTTTGGTCCGGTCGATTCAAGTGAATCGGCCGAACTTTATTAATAAAATCCCTTCCCCGCGTAACTGCTCCCCATTTCGCGACAGAGATGGGCTGGGCGGACCGAGCGCAGGAGCGTACGTCCGTTTTCGCACGAAGAAGTTTCGTTTTGCTATTTTGAGTGGAAGGTTGTGATTAGGCATGAATTTTGACAACTCCTCTTAACTCCTTTCCTATTCTTATCGCTAAAGAAGTGGAATTTAGGAAGAAGTGAGACCGAGGGAAGAAGGTTTGTTGAATGTTTCTTTCCACTTTTCTTATAAATTCTGTTACATACTTCATTTTAAAGCAAATGATACTTTCATAATAGGAAAGGAAGAGAATTTGAAGCAAAGGGAAGAGTTTTCGCGAGAGAAAGAAAAAGATTTTAAGGATTTGAAAAAATTCTCTTGTTGTAAGTAAAATTTCCTAGTATATAATTTTCTTAGATTTATATTTAAAACAGATATTGTTTAATTTTAGAAATTTTGAGGGTAAGAAAGCAAGTTGTAAGAATCAACAAGAAAGAAATCGAGGCTGAGGTAAGAATTCTTTTGCTAAATGTTTAGGAAAAAAATTTGATGAAAGTTAACTATATGTAAAATTTCTTTATTATGTATCTCTTTAGGTTGAAACGAGGATCGAAGAGTTGAAAGATCAAAGTGGGTAAATCATTGTGTATAGACATTTTATTGAGCTTTTATTGAATTTTTTTTACTTCATTTACCTTCATGTTAAAATGTGAGATAATTCAGACTTTTATGTTAAAATGTGAGATGATTCAGATGCAAGTATAATGATGAATGTTGGCATTAAAGGAATTCACATACCAAAAAGGAAAAGAATGATATGATATATATTATAAGTAAAAGTATAAATGAGATTTATTCCATTAAATTCATGAATGAAATATATAAATGAGATTTATATATTAAATAAAAGTATAAATGATAAAAGATAAAAAGGAAAAAGGATATGCATGCGAATTACAGAAGTTTACCTCCGTATGGTACTGGCTGGGGAAGCAACGTACCCGTGCACGATAAATAAAAGACAAAAAAGAAAAGGGAAATGAAATGGAAATGGATATACCTTTGATATATTTAGACGGTGCTCCTGTGTAAAAGAAATGGGAAAAAGAATGCATGTTAAAAGTAAATACTATAAATGAATATGATATAGTATGTATAAAGAAATGAATGGAATCAAATGAATCAAGGGAATGTAATGTATTTCAAATGTCAAATTAAATGAATATATATATATATATCAAAGTTAATATGTAGTATATTTTATGCATGATAATTATTTAACAGTTACCCACTGAGTTTACTTAGTAAACTCAAACCACGAATTTAAAATATTTCAGGTAAGTCTTCAGAGATTTAGAAATGGCAGAAAGAGAAGAGTTAATCTATAAAAGACGACGTGCATCTGATAACAGGTAAATTATGATCTGAGATAAATGTTAAGCATTTGAAAAAAAAAATTTGTTAGTGGCTCTAATGATAAATGAAAGAGAATTTGATGTTTTAATGTTGTTACGTTTATGAACTAAAATGATTAGATCCTCACGTCCGACTTTTAGTTTCTGTCTCGTTAAATCGAGTATCCGGGCCGGGTCGTGACACCCACCTAGGGACTTCAATTTCCCCAAAAACTCTCACGCTCCCTCCAAACACATGGATGTAGAAATTTCACAATATCATTTATTAACTTCAAAAGAATAGCAAGTGGTTTTTAAATAGCCTCATATAATGAAAGAAAACAAAAGACAAACTTTCCCTTAGGGCATACATATGACTAGGCCCTCAAGTGTGGGTAGAAATGAAAAAAGTGCATAATTAAAACACATACATAAAATGACTCAAAAATAAATCGGCGCGATCGTGGTCGTAGATCATCGGCCCCATCTCTGGTAGACTCTTCAAGGTCGGATGTCCTCATCAGTATAGGTGGAGGTCAACAACAATGAAATTAAACTCAATAAGGTGATTTAATTGGTGTACCTTTCTATATTCGTTGCAAGAATAATTTTTGTTTTTGATGAATTTCGTTGGTATGACTTTTGGTCACATGCATAGATTCATATTTCAACCAACCCTTTGAGGTCTCTGAAACCTCATTCACAAAACTCAACTGAATGATCGAATGATCTTTCTTAGGGGTTATTTGGTTTGTAGCATTAATGGCATAATGTAAATCAAATACATTCATTTTGAAAATACAACTATTTGGTATGTTGCATTTCAATTGCGATGTAATTCATGGGTGAATTTGGAATAAAACCTCTAGTTCATTTTTTATGTATTTGAAAATGAATCGATTTGATCTATTTTCAAGTACATCATAATTTTTTTGCCACTCATTGCTGCAATTCATTGCCACAACCACCCGCTGAAGCAACTGACCATCCCTATCAGTTTCCACCATTGCCTTTGATCGCCATCGTTTGCCTTCGCCTAGCTCATTTTCATTGATATTTGAGGTTCTTCGGTGAATCTGTGAATATCAAGGAAATTTTTTGAATATTTGTGTCGATATTTTAATTTGCCTCTCTAGCAATAATGACATGTTTTTCAAAATAAACACACTTACAATATATTCTATTACATTTGATGCTAATTTATCATTAATTCAAACATTTTCCTTTGCTTTTGAGCAAGTAGTTTGAATAGTAGTTGTTGTGTACTAGAAAATTTATGACAATAGATAAAGTTAGACATCTTTGGTTTATACAAATATCTAGTACACATATATGAGAAGGTTGTAAGAGATACTAAAATTTTTATGTGGAAATCCGTAAAGGAAAAAAACAACGAGATCAAACCTAATTGAATTGATTCAATTTGCGCTTTCCCAATTAGAGAAGAAGGGATTGCAACGTATAGAACACAAGCTTTATCGTATATGAATATGGTGAAAAAAATGTTGATGTTAGTCAAGCACTGACGGTTGGATGAGGGTGGTTAGGTATGGCAGTCGAGCGACAAATATCAAATGATGATAGTCGTGTGACAGTTGACGAGCATAGTAGTCGAGTAATCGCATTCAGGCGATGATCATTGTTGATAGTAATCATCAGCATTGAACATTAGACAGAGCTCTATAGTTCTTTAGATTTCCAAGCTCTATAGTTCATTAGACAGAGCTCTAAGTGCTTAGATAATGACGTTAAATTCATTGTCGTAGGTGGAATATTTTCTCTGGGTTATATTGAGTTTCTTGTTGAATAACATGCTGGGTTGGCCTCCTTGCGTAACATTACATGAATACTCATATTGAAGCATAATATTCCACCTTAAAGACTTAATTGAAACCATGTAGAACCGATATAAGGAAACTATCACCAGTTGCTTCAAATTATTAAAATTGGGCCGAGTTGTTTTGGTCATGTGAAATTGAGTAGTCTTGAGGAGTTCCATCAATAGCTATGATGTACATACATGAACATGGACACGGAAACACGAACATGATACGGACATGAGATACATCAATTATTGAAATTATAAGGCATGTATACGGGTTGGACAACAATAACAACATCAAGCCTTTATCCCATTACGTGAGGTCGGCTACATGAATCCTTTTCTCCATTGTGTCCTGTTAAGAGTCAAATTCTCATTTAAATCTAATAAAAAAATGTTATTTCTAATATTTTTTAACCAAGTCTTCTTAGGTCTACCTCTACCTCTCTTAACAAATGCCAAATCTAAAACATCTACTCTCCTACCGGACCATCAGAAGGCCGAAGTTTTATGTGATCAAATAATCTAAGACGACTCTCTCTAATCTTATCTGCCACTGGAGCTACTCCAACTTTTTCACATATATGCTCATTTCACATTCTATCTCTAAGAGTAAAGCAACTCATCTACTTGAGCATATTCATCTCTGCAACACTTAACTTAATTGTATGCTTCTCTTTTAATGGCCAACATTCTGCGTCATGAAGCATTGCAAGTCTCACCACCATCTTATAGATACGGGTTTAACATGGTATTATAATTTTTATATCTTAAAAATAATGTATAAAAATTAAATAAGCAGAATGTTAATAATAATTGAGAAATAACAAGTCGTTTAACTAGGATTTGTGCTTAAAATGATTAATAGTAGAATGTCAAGAGTCGGACGTTGATGTCGTGTCAGACATTGAGAGGGGAGACGATAATACCATGAAGAGTTGGGCAACATTGTTGTGCAATGGGCATCAGGCGAAAGTGTCAAACTATGTTGGTTGTTGATGTTGAGATGGTGCGGGGGTGTGATTGTGGGTGTGAAAATTACTAATGTCGAGCGTCAATGTTAAGATAGCGTCAAACTTCGATATTGAGATATTCTAAAACATTGATGTTATGGCGTGCGTGGGACATTGATGTTGCAATGACATCAAATGTTGTTGTAAAACCCTAGCCACGACTAGCCAACGAGAAATGAAAATGGGAATGATAAGGGAATGAAATATTGAGTGCGGACCATTATTTTGGGGCTATGTAGAGGAAATTTTACATTTAGTTTTTATTTTTTTTAATTAATAAAAAATTGAAGTAAAAGAAATTTGGGGTTGGGGAGAAGTTTCAATGCATTATAGGTCAATAGAGTAGCATTGAAACTAAATTGATTGGGAACCTGTGGTGGAAAGAAAACAATTCGTGGAACCGAAACATGTCCATGAAAGACTGTATAAGTGGTCATTCCTGGGTGTTCAAAGACCTTGGCCAAGTCCATCTTAATTCCTCCAAATGAAATTATATAAACCAAAAAAGTTACTTTTTGTTAGTTAGGTATCTGGACTTCTTTGGGTTGGCGAATATTTTTTGCTTGTTTAGCACTTTGACTCTTCTAAAGAACGATTATTCATGAATATATCATCATAAGTTCACCACCACAAAGTTTCCCAAAAAGTGCAGGAAAATTTGATTCATAGGCACATGAAGCTACTTGGTGTATTAGATAACCCAAATGGCATAACGGTCCACTCGTACGACCCGCGACATGTCTTAAGATCCGTCTTCCACTCGTCTCTAGGCCTCAATCAGATTTGATGATATGCTCTTTATAAATCAATTTAGAAAAATAGCGAAGAACCATGTAGTTGATCGACCAAGTCATCTTAGTGCGAGATGGTAAATTTGTACTTAATCATTATTTTTTTCATAGCTCGGCTGTTGATACACATATGCCACGGGCTATCTTTCTTTTGCACAAGGAGGGCAGGAGAGCACATGTGCTTGCACTTAAACTATTCCCTTTGTGATAAACTCATTGACTTGCCCTTGTAGCTCTTCTTGCTCTTTCAAATGTGTACAATGGGTGAGTTGTTGCAGAATGGTAAATCCCAGAATGAGATCAATTGTGTGTGCACATCACGCCTTGGAATCAATCTGATTGGCATTTCATTAGTAAGAATATCCTCAAATTATTGTAGGACTGGTCGAATAGCCCCTGGAATCTGTGAAGTCTCTCAATATTCTTGAAAGATAACAGCCTATATCCTTCATTGACTTCCCTTAAAGCCCATAAAACATTGACTGGCAAAATCAAGCCCTCTATTTCTGTGGCATCCTCCTTTATCGACATCAGTAGAACTTGCATTCCATATTTGACAAAGGGATAAGTGTTCTTGAATCCGTCATGCATGGTTTGTTGATAGGACTGCGATGGCCTTCCAAGTAAGAAGTAGAATGCGTCCATGGGAATGATGGCATACCATACTCATTTTTGAAATATTCTCTCAATAGAGAAATGAACCAAAAACATTTTGATATCTCGATTTCATCTCCTTTCCTCAACCAAAACAACTTGGAGGGATGTGGATGCTTGGTGGTCTAGCTTGTTCATCATTTTTGTCGACAACACATTCTCACAACTTCTCCTATTAATAATAAGGTTGCATGCATTTTGTTGAACAGTGCATTGGGTATGAAAGACATTATGGCACAATCAATCATGTCCCTTGCCATGTTTGGCACCAGAACTTGTTGAATAACCAACAACTCACCATCATCGGCATGAACGATTTGTTCATTGGGTTGTATTCGATTTCCTTTGCCTTCTATTTGAATTCTTTGTGAGGTGTCTCTTCGATGAAAGAAACAATCCATTGATTTGGACAATTCGAAGCCATGTGATCAAAATCATGACATTGAAAACACTTTTGAACTGGTGGATTTGCGGCCATGCCATTATAGTTGAGGCTTTTAGCATTAGAATGTGAGTTCTTCGTTTCTCATAATGGGAAGTGGGCTTTTTGGCGGGATGCTTCTAGTGGAGTTCTTGTTTCCTAGGGGCATTTTGGGCTGATTAGTTCTGATTTGTCATTTTTGCTTCTCAACTTTGAGAGAAATTTTGAACTGATCTTGTAGAGTTCAATACTGTTGCAACTAGACCAATAGCCAAAGACAAATGCAAAAAATAAATAATGAAATGCATGTAGTTGTCAATGTATCCCCTATTTTCATATAAGCCGATTATCTCGCCATGGTTGGTTTTGAATGAGAGCAACGCTGCTTCAAGATGCTCTAATTTTTGTTGAGATAATTTGAGAATTTTGATGTGGATAATATATTCCTTCAAAATTAGAGTTATTTGAAATAATTTAATTTTATTGAGCATAACTTTTTGTACATGTGGATAGATAAATTATGGTTACATTCCATAGTGGTATCAATAACTCCGACAATTTTCTTGTCATGAATTTGATGACATCTTTTATTATGAGGTTAACGGTCTTCACACTATTCTTGTAAATAATTACCCAATTGTCCTTGATAAATCAAATTTCTATTGATTTGGATCAAGAAAATTTTCTATTGAACACTTTCTTTAACGGTGGAAAATGACATTGGGATTGTTTTCAACATTTAGTTTTTTTTGTTGTCTTGGCTACTTAAAGTGTTCAGAATTATGGAACTCCATTAGAATATTAATCATAGATATATTTAATGCAGTGTAATTAGTTGACTCATGCTAAATTTGATGGGAATGATGTCTTTAATCACTTGACTGCTCTCGCATTCTTCTTTGGAATGTTTGTGTTGCTCCTTTTTTAGCACGCATATGTTTGCTAGAGGATTGTTCAATCTACTTTCATTTGGCGATGATGATGGCCTTATTAGCAATAATTTCTGCTTTTACTCTATAAACAAGGACAACATAGTAGCAGATTTATGTCCCGTATCAATAAGTAGAAAAGCTCAGGGTGGAGACTTTTAAGAGAATCATCTCATACTAACTTAGGATCTACTCATGGGATTTGTTGAGCCTCTGAATTGAATCTTTGAAATTACCTCTTAAGGGTCTTTTCGTCATTTTGGCAAATTCCAAAAAATAAGAGTCCTTGATAATCCTTTGATTTGCAATAAATTGCTTGACAAAAACTTTGATGAGGTTGGTGAAGGTGCGAATAGTCTTCCTAGAGCAAATAGAATTAAGTGCGAGTCTCACTCTTGAGCATTGTAGGAAGGACCTAGTAAGGAACGTATCAGATGCTAGTTAAATATGTATGATGTCCTGTAGTGATTAATATTCTTGTATGGATTAGTGGACCCATCGTAAGGGTCTATAACAGACAACCAAAATGTTACTGGAATGAGATGTTGGAGAATAGCATTGATCAGAGGCAAAGATTCCTAAAAGTTGTTGGGAGGAGTAAGTTGATTTATATCACTTCAAGGAAATTATGAATTCTTTTGAGCAAGGCATCGAAGTTCGTCTCTTATTTAGTCATAAGAGGTGTTAATAAGGTGAGGCTGATTTAAGTCCACCAAGTATGGTGGAAGATTATGGGACCAAGAGCATAGGAAGAATGGGTTGACTTCGAAGTGCCTAAGAGAACCTAGTAAAGTTGTGGTGGATGGGGAATTGCAGGATGATGATAAGGGGGCACCGCATGGGCGGCATCAAATTGATTTAACCCTAGCCTGCTATTGATTTTTTGGTAGGAGAATTCCATAATATTGTGAAGGTTCTCTTTGGTGTTCAGTCATCTCTAAAAGTTAAAGGATTGAAGCTCAATGCTCCTCCATCTTATGTATACGATTTTCCAAAGTCAAGCCTGGGTGGCCCTCACTAGTTGGATTATGTTATTATTGATTGAGGAATTAATTGTTAGCTATTGAAGTAGTATATATAGACTGTTGGGAATATTCCCCATAGGCTGCACCAAATTATTGCATGTTGAAAATTTTATAATAATTGAAAAAGAGTTTAATAACTTAGCTTTGTACAAAGATCTATTATAGACAGAAATAAAAGAAAGTTACATCAAAATTTTTATGTAAAAAATCTTGAAAAAAAAACTTATAACTGCTCCAGTTGAAATAATCTACTATATTGGTAAGAATTTAAAAGTTCACTCTTCCCCTTGATTGTGGAAGATGAGATTACAAAATATGGAACACAAATTTGATCTCATATGAATATAGTGAAGAATACTAGAGATGTAATGAATGGTGTTGATGGTCAAGCACTAAGGTCTAACGATGGTTGTTGAGTGATGACTAACAGATGATAGGAGTTAGGCAACGGCGGTTGCTAATAATGATTGTTAGCATTGAACTTCGGATGGAGCTTTAGAGTTTTTCAAATATTCAAATGCTCTATAATTTCAAGTCAAGGTTTAATCTCTCATTTATGTGAATAATGAGAGTCTATTTGCCTGTAATTTTTCAAGTTGTTTAACCTGCAAAGTAGTTCCATAATTACATAGTTAAAAACACAACCAAGAGAAACACCAAGCAAGCGTGTTCATGTTCACAACTTTTTTTTTATTTTTTTATCTAGCATATAGATGTGACAACCAAAGGGTGTTCCGACCATAATAGGATAATATCAATGAGCAACATGAAATCCGTGTTTTTTGCATTGCTTATGGAGTTTTCAATTACTTGCAAAAGATATTCCAAGGAGGCACAAAGTTGTATGTTGTTTGCAGATGATTTTGATAGCATAGACCTTTTTTGAAATAAGTAAAATGTTAGAATAATAAAATAAAATTTTAGAAGATGATAGATTTATGGTTAGTGGGATATAAAGAAAAAGATCAAAATGGTTTCTTGACTCTTTATGAAAGACCAAAATGATCCCAACTATATCAAAGGATTATTTTGGTCCACTCTTAAGTCTTTAAAAAAGAATCAAAATAGTCCTATGGTGGGATTATTTTAATTTCTCTTTAAAGAGTTGAGGGACAAAAATTATCCTTTAATATAGCTGGAGACTCATAAAGAGTCAATGAACATTTTGGTCCTTTTTTTGTGGGATAAATAATGCATAGTTGATATATAATTTTAATGGATGTGAAATAAAACATTATCCACCATTATTTTTGAAAGATCAAATAATACCAAGTGCATTAGGTTGAGTATCTTGGATCTACTAAAAAAGGTTGGGGCATAGATGAGAACACCAGTTAAAGAATTAATGCTCGATGATTAAAATAGAGAAGTGCCTTTTAAGATTTATGAAAAAGTTATTAAAAGACAAGCAAATTGTTGGTTAAATTAGAATGTTCAGGTTGTTATATGATAAAACCAAAAATGATAAGAGGGATTGTGAGAGTATATATTGAAAATATACTTAGGGCTCATTCGCTTACTAGATGTTAGAAAAAATTGTTAAATTCACATTTGGTTGAATGTAGTTAGCAACCAACAAATCTTCTTAACTCTCAATTGTATTTATTTCATTTTTTGATGGGGACATCAGATCATGGAAAGTATATCAGAGACGTGGCGACGATCAATGACCACGATTGCGCCGATCTATTTTTGAGTCTTCATATGTATTTGTTTTATTTATTTGCTTTATGTATTTATTTTAGTAGCATTTACCATCGTACCCTTACTTAAGGGTTTTATCATACATAAGCCCTAGAGGCTATGTCGTCTTTTATTTTTCCTTTCATTGTATGAGGCTATATATAGCCCACTTATGTCTCTTTTGAAGTTAATGAATGAATTATAATCAAATTCCTACAAATTGAGTTCTTGTGTGAGCTTGAGAGTCTTTGGAGAGAAATCTCAAGGAGAGGGAAGCGGATTACCCACCAACTTTGGAAGCGTCCGGGTTCGTGGCATTTTTCTCTTAAATTTTGCCCTCTCCCCTTCCCTCATACCGCTGGTCCTAGCCTCCTCTCTCCCCCACGGCCGAACCCTAGCCGCACCCCTTAAGCCACAGGCCCTTCACTTCCCCCCCCCCCCCAACACACACACCCCTTCCCCACCGTCGTCCTCACCACCACCACAAAACCGTCGGCCATCCCTCCCCACCAAGCCGCCGGCCCTCCCCCTCTTCTTTTTTCAAAATTATTCCCAAAGCCCCACTTTCCTTATTTAACTCAACCTAATTTTGGAAAGAATTTGAATTTGGATTAATTCAAATTTAAATTTCAAAATCTTTCCTATTTCGATAATCCTATTTTTGAAAAAGGCCCACAATCAAATCAATTAATCAAATCAGAATTAATTGATTAATTAAAGCCTTAGGTCCAACTACATTGAACTTAGACACCTACCCCCTCCCTCTCTCTTGGCCAAACCCAACCCCCCCATCCCCACCTACTTAATTCCTTCCAAAAGGAAGCTTTCCCCCAATGGAATGAATTCAAATCTCCCTCCCTATTCCCTTACCCGTCGCCCCTCTCTCTCCCATCACTTATTAATCCCCTCAAATTAAAGGATTAATTAGGAAACTAATTCCTAATTTCCCTCCTACCTCCACCTCTAAAATATGAACCTAACTTTTCCCCAAGTCCCTTCCTTGCCCGGCCTCCCTCTCACCCCTTCCCCTACTTGGATTCCTTGGAGAAACTTCTTTCTCTCAAGGGAAATTTACAAGGCCAGCAAAGGGACGTCTTCTACAACACTTCAACACTACGAAATCTATGCATGGCCGATCCTGACTTGACTCCGGCTTCATCTACAACGAATTAAGCTTCGTCGACATCCTCCGGTCGCCCTTCTTCGACGTCAATCCGGAAGTAGACAATTCCGCCAGAGAGTACTTGGAGCGCATCATCTTCACCCTGTCCGAAGCCATCGAAGAGCAGCTTTCTACCGCCATGCCTCGACGAGGGTGAACTTTTCCTTTTCAATTTCCTTCCTAATCTTCTTCTCTTGTAAGTTGTGAATCAAACATAAGGAATCGTGCAAAGCTATCTGCCAAAGCTTAGTAAACGTAGGGAATGAGTTATGACTTTCTATGCATCTACTCTCATTGTTAATCTAGGGATGTTATTGAAAATCCCCTAAATTTGCTTATGTTTAAATTCTAATTATTTTGGTGATCTTAACTATTAACGTGTGATTTAGCCTAAGCGGAGTCACCCCTCTTTTGTTTTCTATTATCGTTTAGTGGGCTAACGTTTTAATTCTTATTGCTCTTACTTAAAAACGTGCAAATTCTTATTACAATCGTTTAAATCATATTTAGTTCTACATCATTTTTACTCGCAAAATTAGTGAAAATGAAAGCATCATTTTGTAAATCGTAATTTCTATCCAGAATAAACCAAATTAGATGGTTTGGGTGGTGCAGAAGAGGATAGAAAATGTGCTAATAAGATTGTTGACAGAAAATGTTGAAGGGTTAGGTAGGAAAGTTAAAAGCAGGCAATCGGTTATTCGATTACACAATTGCTTCAATAAAAACACGGATTGGTTATGATAAAACTAAGAGCATGATTCAGATGGTACCACGTCTATAGAGTGTCTTCAAATCACTGTCAAAAGTTCTTTATCTATGTCATTTTCTTTACTTCGTTTTGTCTTGCTCTTGAAAGGATAGAAAGACTGTGTGGGTGCCTTTGCCTGTCCTTAGAGGAGCTGACATGAATTTATTTAAGGGATTTTTACATACATAACACTTAAAAGTTTCTTATTTACTCATCTAACACCTAAACTTATCTATTTACAGACATACCACTTAAAAAATCTTTGCCTTTCTAAAATACCACTCCGTTTCCTCTCTCCGTGAAAACCAGCCTGATTTAGGATGGACGAAGGGGGCATTCCGTCCGGTCGTGGGAGTAGGCTCGGGAAGAAAGAAAGACTTTTTCTCGTTCGTTTTTCTTGCACGGAATACATAATAGACGTCTTCTCTCTGTGAAATGGGGTTTGAGAAATTGGGGAACGGGAAGGAGCGACGATGGGTGATTCGGAGCTTGTTGAGGAGGAAGCATGTGGATTCCTATTGGGTGAAGACGTAGGAGGGAGTTCATTAGCTTGCTAAAGAACTCTCTGTTCTCCAGCTCGTTGCAATAGGTATTGGAAATTTCGAATCTTTTTCTGTGATCTTGCTGCTTGGTTGATGCGTTGTGAATTAGCTGTAAATTCTACTGCAGCAACTTGTTGTTGTTGTTGACGGTTGTTCAGGAATTTGAATTACAGGATTTTGTTTCGTTTTCACATGTCATATGTGGATTTTTGTTGAGATTAGATCTATGTATGGTATTTTGTCCATTTGATCTAGGCTTTATGATGGGGTTTTTCTGTTTCGGTGATTTTGTGAAGGAGTTTAATTGGAAGGTGGTGCTGTTATTTTCAGTTTCTTTTGACGGAGGACTTTGAGGCTGCCAAAGGCGGCCGCGATCATGAGCTGAGTTCGCCGGCCGAGAGCAGAGAGGGAGCAAGCGGACGGTTTTCACGAACAGGAAGCTGAGTTTCGCGATTATAGGGCGGGTTTTGACGGAGGAAGCAGACATAATGGTATTTTAGAAAGTGAAATAAGTTTTAGGTGGTATGTGTGTAAATAGATAAGTTTAGATGTTAGATGAGTAAATAAGAAACTTTTAAGTGTTATGTATGTAAAAATCCCTTTATTTAATTTTGAAGCTATTTGGTGAATGCTTTACTGATGTATGTTAATAATAGCATTTCCTGTAAATTTTGGACTTACTACCTTGCTAGTAAGTTTCACCCTGGAAACATTTGGAAAGGTGAAATGCTGCTAGTTGAAGCAAAAAACATAATAAATTAGGATTTTAGCGCTATAATGAAACCCTGACAAATGAAAACCAGAAGATTTTTTTTCTGAAATATTTTGTATACGCTTTGATTTGCTTCCTATGAATTGCAGTTTATAACAGCTTTGGTAGAGTTCTAAACATCTCAGGATATATTCTTTTATCCCTGTCCCAAACAGGTTAGAAAGAAGGTTGTCAGTTTGATTGGATAGCCAAGCATGCCAAGCTGGGAGTCTGGGAGCATCGACTGTCTACTTACATTAATTTGATCTCATCTGCATTTTTTGTGTTATTGATGCTGATGACTCGTCTTCTTTCTTCAATTTATATAGAACACAAAAGTCTTTATCTCTAAAAGTTTAACCTAACAAATTTCTGAAATGACTTGTTTATCGTATTGTTGTAGTATCTTTAGAAGTTCTTGCTTATGAAAACGAATAAACTAGAATTGAAATTTAAGCTAATGTCTCTCTAGTTCCATAAACATAGTGATTGAACAGTAGTTCTACTGCAGAGTAACGGATTTTCCCTTTTATCCTACATATTCTGTATGTTTTTCTGACTTTTAAGAACCTCATGATTCTGGTCTCTCAGATGGTGCAACTTCTGCTGAGCTATGAATCCGTGGAAGTCAATGCTGTCAACAATCAGGATGAAGCGTCATTGGACTTGGCTGAGAAGATCCCATACGGGGAATCCCAGCTGGACATAATGGAAAGCCTAACAGAAGCTGGTGCCAAGAATGCCAGGAACATTGGCCGGATTGACGAGGCATCAGAGCTGAGGAGAACTGTGAGTGATATAAAGCATGATGTCCAGAACCAGCTCATCCAAAATGCTAAGACCAACCGCCGAGTTTCTGGCATTGCCAAGGAGCTGAAAAAAATCCACAGAGAAGCAGTTGAGAACACCATCAACTCTGTAACAGTTGTTGCCACACTTGTTGCCTCCATTGCTTTTGTCGCCATTTTCAACCTTCCAGGCCAGTATCTTCAGGATGGTGCAGAAGTAGGCAAGGCTTATATAGCTGGTAAAACTGGATTTCGTGTGTTCTGTCTCTTGAATGCCACTGGCCTCTTCCTTTCCTTGGCTGTTGTTGTGGTTCAGATCACTTTGGTTGCTTGGGAGACGGATGCTCAGAAACAGGTGGTCCAGGTTGTGAATAAGGTCATGTGGGCTGCTTGTCTCAGCACCGGTGGATCATTTCTATCAATAGCTTTTGTGGTTGTGGGGGCATCATCCTGGATGGCGGTGACGGTTACCTTAATAGGAGGGCCGATAATGATTGGTACTCTGGTGATGATGAGCTACCTCGTCCTCCGACAGCGGTTCAAGATCGGCGAAGATTCTCAAAGACGGATCCGCAGAGGAAGCGGAAGCAAGTCCTTCTCATGGTCTCATCACTCTGCATATTCTGATCCAGATGCTTTATCTGATCATGAAAAGAAGATCTATGCTCTGTGAGTCCTGATTGCTTAGCTGTATATAATGTAGCATGGAAGTCCTCTCTTCTTCTTCTTGTTTTTTTTAATGGTTTGTTTGTATTTTATGGTGATTGTGGATTGGACTTTTGGAGATGGCGTCAAATTCGAGATATTATTACGTGCGGAGTCTGGACACAAAGACCGTTCGATTTTATGACTGTAAACAATAAAAGCGCAGTGGAGTAAAAGCGCGGTGGAGTAAAAGCACAGTGATGAACAGTCATTATGCTTTTATTGTTCACAGTCACAAAATCAAACGGTTCCTTATGTCTGAACTCCACACGTAATAATCTCTCATATTCAACTTTAGGTTGCGCTTGCCAATTCTCAATCACAAGAGAATTATATGGAGAGAGAGTGAGTTTGTGTGCCAAGCCTTGTTGATATATACATACTACGGCTCTAAGCCAATAAGTGTACTTTGATGAATAATTGGTAGCTCCTTGATGTTCGTCTATATGCATAATTGAACAAATTTGAATAAAATTTTAGAAGTTGTCGTATAAACAAATAAGCTAAAATACTAAATCATTTGTTTATTTATGTTTGTGAACATGCTCATTTATTTGGTAACAATGATAACAACATATTCGGTAAGAACACAATAAAATGATTTATTTTATTTTATTGTATTAATTTTTTTAATTTATATGCTTTAAATTATGAATATTATTATATATTTGTATGATGAAAATATCATATAAATAAATGGATATGTTGAGTTAAATCTTTTTTATTAATATTTAAAATCATATAACAACTAAAATAACTTTTATGAATTATGTTATTTTTTATCACAGTATCTACTGTCTCTCAACAATAGATGGAGGAATGAAAATAGAACATGTAGGTACTGAATGGAGCACATGAAGAGCAGAAAATGGAAGAAATCAAGTAGTAGAACTCAAGATTGAATACAGAGAAAAATAAGCTTAGAACTCACTTTTTGAGCTGAAATACAAATAAGTTGAGAATTTGGGTTGATCATTCTCACAAAAGGATCAGGCTCCTTAAGATTAAGTACACTTGATGACACCTCTAAGTGATACTCTCATTATTCGCTCGGATTAACATCAAAGGATTGATCATAATTCAAAAATTATTATTCATATGCGAAGCCTATGCTTTGAAATAGGTCAATTCATAAGAGATAAGATGAATCATCGTAACAATGTAAACCGTTCTTCATATAGAAAACCTATGTTATAATGGCCATTAAAACATCAAGACTGAAAAAGGAGTACAATGGCTCGAAGAGGAAAAATTATTGGGTACGTCGTCCGGACGTAGAGCTACGTCCGGACGCCTCTATGTTGGTGACACGTAGCGGCCCGAAAGCGCCGTGACCCAATTCGATTAAAATCTGATTTATCTGACGGCCCGACGACCCGACCCGGAGAAAAAAAGAATTACGCGCCAATATCATTAGGGTTAATAACTTTTGGCGGGCTATTTAGTAGACGTTATACAGTATTTAGGGTTCAAAAGAACGCTGAGAAAGAATTACAGACGAAGAGACGAATAATGGAATTCTCCTTGGATGACATCGAAGGGTTCGAGGAGATTGAAGAAACGTTAAATGCGGCTGAAGGTTCCAAGAATAACCGATGTAGGGTTGATTTTTCTGAATTAATATCGGTAAGCTTTTTTTTACATTTCTTTAAGTATGTTTGCACCTCCTTCTTTGTGCTTTAACAACTTATATTTTGATGGTTTTGGCAATAGATTACCGCTATTCGTCGGTATCGATCAATAGCAGGTTTTATTTACCAAGTCATCTGTAATACCGACAAGTTTTTGGCGATCCTACTGATCTGTACCGAGCTTATTCTCTAGTACCGATCAGTGTACCGAGACTGCCAGAGTTTGTCGATATTGTTTCACTGACCGGTACCCGCAGATTAACTCGGTATAGTTACTCGGTATTGCAACTAGGTGGTGCTACCCGGTATTGTAATACTCGGTATTGTAGCAATGTACCGAGACTGCCAGAGTTTCTCGGTATTGTACAGTTATACCCGGTACAGTTATACTCGGTATTGTAGCATTGTACCGAGACTGCCAGAGTTTCTTGGTATTGTACAGTTATACCCGGTACAGTCATATTCGGTATTGTTACAGTTATACTCGGTACTTATACTCGGTACAGGTTTGGTGTTTATGTGATTATGTAATTTTTTTACTGCTGCTTGTGTTTAGGCAAGTGAAATGATATTTATATTTGTAAACAGGGTGTTTACAGCTGTGAGAAGGAAGCATATGATATGTATTGCGATTATGCTCATTGTCATGGTTTTAGTGTTCGGAAAGAACATCATGCATTCTGGTCAAACTCGAGGAAAATTAAAAAAAAGGATTTTGTATGTTCGAAAGCAGGATTCAAAAAGGAGAATGACTTAAAACGAAAATCCAAATATCAGAAATCAAACACAAGAACCGGGTGTCCAGCTATGATTAGGTTTGCTGTGTCTGAAGATGGAGTTTGGATGGTGCAAAAATCGATTGAAAGTCACAATCACGAATTGGCGAAGCCGGGAGATCAACATTTGCTTAGATCATGCAGGAAAATTAGTGATGAGGATGCATCTGTTCTGAAATCAATGACGGAAGCTCGTATCAGAACAGTTGAAGCATTTTCATACCTATCTAATGAAGTAGGCGGTGTAGAAAATTTGCGGTTCACAAAGAGGGATGCATACAACTACATTCAAAAAGAACGAAGAGCCAGGATTGAGATTGGAGACACAAATTCACTTATTCAATTGTTTAAAGAACGACTCGCTGATGACAACATGTTTGCATGGGATGTACAAACTGATGAAGATGACCGGTTGCTGAATTTCTTTTGGGTTGACGGGTTGGGCAGAATTGATTACGAGTGCTTCGGTGATGTCATAATTTTTGACACTAGCTACAGGCTTAACAAATATAATTTAGCATGTGCACCTATTGTAGGAGTTAACAATCATTGGCAAAACGTTCTATTAGGGGTGGCTTTCTTATCTGAGGAGACGATCGAGTCATTTACCTGGTTGTTTAGAACTTTCTTAAGAATAATGGATAATAAACATCCCTTAACAATATTTACAGATCAGGACCAAGCAATGGCTAGGGCCATAGAGATAGCATTACCTAAAACACGGCATCGTTTGTGCCAATGGCATATATACAAGAAGGCTCCTTCCAAAGTATGGTGCTTTAATAATAATAACAAAGTGAAAGGTCTATTTTATACATGTTTAGGCAACTGTGATTCGGAGGATGAGTTTGAGAAAAATTGGACTGAAATGATCACTGAAGGGAACCTCCAGAATCACCAGTGGTTGAATGATCTATACAAAGTTAGGCACAAGTGGTCAACTGCATTCAACAAAAAATGTTTTAATCTTGGCATTCTTTCTACACAACGTAGTGAATCCACCAATCATGTTTGCCATGGCATTTCAAAGCCAACCAGTTGTATAACTGATTGTTTCCTGGGGTTGGAGAAGGTGATGAAGAGTTGGCGTAGAAACGAACAAGATGAAGATTTTAGATGCAATCAATCAGAGATAGAACCTATAATTAAGTGCAGCTCAATATTAAAGCAAGCCGCCCGTTTTTACTCGAGAAAATTATACACCTTTTTTGAAGAGGAATTTTTACAGGGTGTGGGTGGACTATGCATTGATAATGCTTCACCGGACTCATCCACGTTCACGATCAAGTACACAGGCAAATCATTTGACACGCAAGCATGGACTGTTCATATTGAGTCAATTCAGGGAAACATTCATTGCAGTTGTGGCAAGTTTGAAATGATGGGTTTGTTATGTTCTCACTGCATGAGAGTTATTAAGCAGTTAGATATTGTTAATATACCTGAAAAATATTTTTTGCCTAGATGGTCAGCCAGAGCAAGAAAAGATCTTTATGCTGTGAGAGAGGGTACATGTATAGGAAAGAATACCAGGCCATCAATGGAGGGATCCAATACCATGATTTTTAAAAATTTTATTTGCAGATTTGCATATCAAATAAGCACAGAAGCACAGGGTAATGAGGATGCTGAATAGTGTATGGTCGCTGTAATGAGTGAGATGGCAGGAAAAGTTCGATGCATCATGGAAGGGAAGAAGGTAGAGAACAACAAGGTTTGCAATAGAAATGGCGGAGCACAAAGAAATATTAAAGACCCTACGAAGTGCAGGCCAAAGGGCATCTCAAATGCTAGATTGAAGGATCACTGGGAAAAGAGGAAAAGCAAAAAAATTAAGCGCACAGTAAACAATGCACCTACAACTGTACATTTTACTTCTGAAAATATAGGGACTCAGTCTTCGTTTGTTTAATACAGGTTTTGAAGTTCTTCTCGTGGTATTACTCTCAGAACGTTTGTTCATTTAAATTCTCAATTACATAAACAAATTAGTAAAGTTATTACATGCTCATTTTATTGTAGTGCTTAGGATGGCGTATGCAAATTCTGCCCTGAATTTAGCCATATTATCTTCCCAGTCCTTTACATCAGCCCATACGACTGCTTCAGGTTGGATGACGGCTTCCATATATTTGCAGACGTACATCCCACAATCTACACTATTTTTCTGAGTTGGGACTTGTTTGATTTTTCGGATCCGCCATCGTCGAATGTCCGTAGCAAATGAAGTAGTTGTGTCCTCGTACAGATGGGATATCTGTAAATATCATGATTTTAAAAGAATGCCATTATAATTTTGTTTAAAGAGTTTGAGGACTGTACTTACAACTTCAGGTAGAATTGCTCTGTGAGTCTTTTTGGGTAATGAATCATAGAAATTCCAAACTTTGTTCTTCAAGTTCCCAACAAGGAGAGTCCAATGAGAACTTTCAATGATGTGTACAAGAATCAAATTGGCGGCATTGACAGATTCTTTGTTTATATGGGAAACAAATTTTTTTGTGTCTGTGTTAAATGCCTTATAACCCTGTAACAAGCACAGAAAATAATTTTATTTCTAATTAACCAAAACATTATTTTAACAATTTAACTCACCCAGTGGAAGCTAGAAACAAATAGGAATGGTAAATAGAGTCCAGGGCACATCTGGCTCTTTTCCACCAAAAAATACCAAATGCATCCACGTGGTTGTTATCAAGGTATTCTGACATTAACAGTTCATCGATTTGGCTTCTATATATAAAAACATGCCCATAAGCATAGATCATGTCATTCCTGTAAGAAATAATTAGTATATAAAGTTGGAGAAAAATAGTACCGAGTAATTCCTCTGTAAT
The DNA here is from genome assembly GCA_019925795.1 of Dendrobium chrysotoxum. Lineage (NCBI taxonomy): Eukaryota > Viridiplantae > Streptophyta > Magnoliopsida > Asparagales > Orchidaceae > Dendrobium > Dendrobium chrysotoxum. Next base: position 67,967,271 of record CM034300.1, on the reverse strand, counting down.
ACCGACTAAATTACGCATTGATACCGAGTAATTCCTCGGTAATACCGAGTAATTCATCTGTAATACCGACTAAATTACGCGTTGATACCGAGTAATACCGACTAATACCGGCTAAATTACGCATTGATACCGAGTAATTCCTCGGTAATACCGATCCAATATCTCGGTAATACCGACTAATACCGGCTAAATTACGCATTGATACCGAGTAATTCCTCGGTAATACCGATCCAATATCTCGGTAATACCGACTAATACCGGCTAAATTACGCATTGATACCGAGTAATACCTACTAAATACTGACCAACTTCTCGGTAATACCGACTAATACCAACTAAATTACGCATTTATACCGAGTAATACCTACTAAATACCAACCAATTTCTCGGTATTACCAACTAAATTACGCATTTATACCGAGTAATACCTACTAAATACCGACCAATTTCTCGGTATTACCGACTAATACCAACTAAATTACGCATTTATACCGAGTAATACCTACTAAATACCGACCAAATAACGACCAATTTCACAGTAATATACGCATAGCACTCACTTATCCTTGTATTTTTGGAGACATGTGTCAATGAATATTCGTTTTTCATCGCTTATTGCTGTTCGACCACCGTACTCAAGTGCTGTTTCAGCTGGCCTCGCTTCTATTTTACTATCAGTACCAACTTCAATAATATCTAAACTCTTAGCCGGCTCCTTCTCAGTTATTTCTTTATTTGTATCAACTTCTATATTAGACGTAGTGACCTTCAAATTATTATTTTTTTTCCTAGCTCCAGTCGTGAAGGGAGACTGCACCATTTTTCTTTTCCTCCCAACCCGACGCTGCACCCTTCTAGCTATTCCAGTCTTGGAAGAAGAAGCAAATCCCATATCTTTCTCTTCATCCGGTTTTGTTAATTCCTTAACTGGAATGTCAACAACATTCTGTGCTTCCTCAGGAATTATTTTCTCCTTTGCAACAATTTCAATAAATTCCTGTTGGTCCTCCGGTTTATTTATTTCCTTTGCAATGTCAAGAAACGACTGTAGGGCCTCCATTTCTGTTATTTCATTTGCAACAATAAGCACAGAACCTGCTAATTCTCCTGCATCATGTTGGCCCTCTTTATTTGTTATTTCATTTGAGGCATTGTCAACAACGTCGTGTGATTCCTCAGCTGATTTTGGGTGTGTTATATGTTCAGGAGTATTAGCAGTTTCTGGGCTAACAACATCATGCTCACTAATGGTCCTAGAGGTAGAGTCGGAATAATTCCCCATTTGAAAAGCTGTATATGTAGTTGGGAAATGTTCGAATAAAAACTTGTCTATTCCTTGAAGTTTCTGATTTTCCTTTTCCCTCATTTCAGAAACTGTTTGTTCAAGAGCTTTGACACGACTCTCTAACAAAGTGGAGTTCGTTTCAACAACAGATAACTTCTTAACAAGTGATTTATTCTGTGCTCTCAGCTTTTTGCACGCATCTTGCAAACTCTTTAAGTTAACATCTGCAGTTTGTTTCTTCTCTTTTGCTGCTCTACTTCGGGTGGTGGGTTGCCTTGTCCGAGTTCTGGGTTGGATTGGAATCTTTGGGGAGCTGACTGGACTGGAGGGCCTGGGGGATCTTTCTGGGAAAGTTTGGGGACTAGATGGTTGATGGAATTCAATTTGTAGCACATTGTCAGGTGTGGATGACATTTTCGGTTCAGGATGAACAGTGGAACTCTGAAGTAACGTTTTCTCCAAATCTGTAACTCCTACGAATTGCTGGACAATCTGCATGCCAAGATTAACACCTTCAGCTCAAAAATAAATTAGTTGGAATACGTCTACAATTAGTACCTGATTTTTCCGTAGACCACCAAATAATTTGGAAAGGTCCTTCTCACTGTACTTAATCTGGCTGCCCCAACGAACTAAACGAGGTCGGAGGTGCTCGTCCAATGGATCGTGGATAGTTGTATGCTCTAGAAACCAAATCTGTATATTTTGAGGAAAATTAAGATTCTAAATTAACAATCTGCATGCCAAGATTAACATTCTAAATAGAGTTGGCTTTTACAGTGATCTTAAAAAATTGAAAACTACATATCAACTCACAATTAAAATGTGTACAAATCCATTTATGTAACCCAGTGGGGTGCCTTTGGAAAAATTCTTGCCAATTCTATTGAATTCAATCGTTAGGAATTCACTGATCGATGCTGGCCAGTTGTATGTTAAAAATTCATCAACATTATCAGCCACACTAGGTATTATTGCAGGTATCTTGAAGTTGGCCATGGGAAAAAATAGGTTTGAAAGTAAGTAAAATATAAATGTCCTCACAAGATCTTCAATCGGAGTAGAGGCATGAAGACTTTCAATCTCATGCCTAACGTCATTGGAAGTTTTTCCAGTTATTCTATCACTTCCAGGCACGAATTTTAAGCCTCGATTTGGAAGGCCGAGCATAAGGGCTACCTCATCTGTTGTGAATGGTATACTTTTTCCTTTAACAACAAAACATTACTTTCGGATGTCCCATTTTGTAAGAATCTTATGCACCAGGGGTACATTCTGACGGAATGCAGGCAAGGCCAGGAATTGATTGAGTTGGAGCTGCGTCAGTTTATCCACAAATTGCTGACCGAACGTACTTACTAAATGATTGCAAACTTCTCTAATTGTGGATGTTCTGCATCGGAAATGAATAGGTGGTGAATATCCCTGCAACATTGGTATATATAATAAGTTATCAAATAATACCTAACAGAACCGAGAAATTTCGAGATGTACCAGGTACAACAACAAATATCGAGATGTATCAAGTTCTACCGATCAGTAATAAACATAATTTACTCGGTACAACAACAAATATCAATAAGTACCAAATAATACCCATACGTACAGAGCAATACCGACAATTATTGAAATAAATTACTCGGTACAACAACTAATATCAATAAGTAAAAAAAAATACCTATCCGTACACAGCAATACCGATCATTAGTGAAATAATTTCCACCTTATAACAACAAATATCAAGATGTACCGAGTAAAACCTATTAGAATTCAACCAATACCGATCATTAATGAAGAATATTACTCGGTACAACAACTAATATCAATAAGTTCCCAGCAATAATGATCATTTCGGAGCAATATAAATCAGTACGTACAATAACAATTAGTACCGACCCATTATGCCTGAATTGCTCAGAGAAAAAAGTCGGTACCGAGCAATACCGATAAACACCGAAGAATACCTACTCGGTACCGATCGGTATAAAGCATATACCCAACTGTTAGAGTCGGTACACTCTACGGGGCTTCATTACCTTATTATAAAAATACATACATAGGTATTTACACCAGGTTCTACAATTTTTAACTGAACCCTAAATCAACGCATATCAATACTGAACGTCAATGAGGAATTTATAGCAGTACCGACCGTTAAACTCGGTACTGTGTTCTGATGCCAATTCCTAGTGAGAATTCTTTTATTACGGTTCATCGTTCTAAACATTACAAACCCTAAATGATATAAACACATTTACATTTCTTTGTTATATAGGATAACAAATGACAAACAATGAAGGTCACGAACGTACGTTAAACCCTATAAACTACTGACCTGCGGCATCGATTCAGATTATATACGCAATGAAGGTGACGAACAAACCCTAAAGATATTCCCGACGATGAATAGTTGCAGAGAGAGTGAAAAGCTTCGTGTTTTAAATTTTCTCGAGTGGTTGCAGTAATTTCGTATTAAATTTGCACGCCCGAACTGGGTCGGGTCGTCGGGCCGTGCGTTAAATATTTTGGCACGTGCGTCATTTCGACTTCTTGGCGAGCTGGGTTCGGGCCGCTACGTGGCACCAACACAGAGGCGTCCGGACGTAGCTCTACGTCCGGACGACGTACCCAATAATTTTTCCTCGAAGAGAGGGCAAGTATTGGTAACAAATTAAAGAAAATATAAAAATAAGCTAAGTAGGACTTCATAGGTCCATCATTCATGGTTATCAAATTATTTGAAACCACTTAGTTGTGAAGATAGTTAGCCTAACCTAGCCCCAAAATGTTCTATCAATAACTATGATTTTCATCATCCCTAGTTAGTCTCATGATCTCAAACCAAGGAAAAAAATATAGTATTCCTAAACACATGAATTTTAAGAAGTTATCAGGAAAGATGCAGAACTTAAAATCCCTAATGTTATAAGACATGCCTACATAAAAAAAAAAGGGGAATGAGATGATCGAGTGAAATGAAATTAGAGCTACTCAACTATACTTACAATTATGTAATGATAATGACAGCATCTACCTAGTGTGTTATTAAATAAACTATAGGAGTTAATAATTGGGAAACTACTTATATAAACCCATATAAAGTAAAATGAAATAGAAAAAAGTTGCTAAGCTCTATATAAATATACACTTAGGGTCCTTAATCTAAACAAAAATAAAATTAATAGCAAAGTACAAGTATAAAGTAATCCTCTACTCCAAGCCCTTGCAACCTGGTTCATATTAGGTACTCCCTCTCCATTTGGTACTAAGGTTCTTCTAGATTTGCTATGAGAAAGTTTACTCTATTTATACACAGGCAAAGCTTTCTCAAAATTAAGGGAAACAATAAGAGAAAGTATTAAGGGACTGTTTTGTTTGAAGTGAAGTGAAGTGTAAAGTATTTCAAATATAGGAATTTTAAAAATATTGGTGCTTGGTATGAAATAAAAGAAATGTAGAGCAAAATTTTAAACTATTTGGAATTCAACCTTTTGTTCAATTTTGATGTATTTAAATATTATTAGATTTGATTGATTTCTAAATACACTATAAATTCTATCATTGACATAGTCATCATTCACGTGCCGCTATCGCCACCTAATGCTCACCAACATTATTGATTGTTGTCTGCCATCACCGCCACTCACCATTATCGACTGTCACCACCACTTGCCACTATTCGCCATAACTCGTTGGCCGTCACTACTAACATTGCCCACGCCTTGCCACTGGTTGCCAATGCCACTCGCCCACGAGCCACTGCCCATGATGACGTCACCAGACCTTACACTACATTCCATTTATTTAAAGCCAAACCAAAAAAGTAATCATTTGTATTTATTTTATACTTATCCAAAAAAACTCCAAATATTTCAATTGTACTACATTTCTTTTACATTGTATTCCATTTTACTCTACATTCCTATAAAAAAAATATTACAACTCATAGATGATTACTAATAATAATGCTTAAGCTATCATTTTTAAAAATTTTTTATGCAAAGTCTCTATATAAATAAAAAGAGCAATGTTTGTATACATAGCACATATAATAAATATTTTTAAATCCTACTACAAAAAAATAACCAAACCAGTGAGACACCAAACATGAGCATCTAACTAATCACACAAAGTTATATGCTATGCATCAATAGGATTTTCTTGTAAAACATTAACTCAACTACATACATTTTATGTTAAGAGACTAAGGGGTTGTAGCAAATCACAATATCTAAGTGTGAACAAAAAGTCTCTACATAATAATGATCAACTCATATGACTACAATGGATTACTAAGCCAGCTTGTCTCAAAAGACCCAATCAAACTAAGACTTGACACTTTAATATTTTTTTAAAATTAATTTTAAAACTAGATCTGATAGTGTTGAAAGATATTTAAAAATAAATATAAATTTAATATAAAATTTAAAAATAGTAATTTAAAGGTTTTTTTTTTAAGCTTTGGTTATGGCCTAAGTACTCAAATTAATTTTAAAAATTAATTAAGATGATATGCCTAAGTTATTTGTATTTCTGAACAATCATATGAGATCCAATTATGATAAGATATTTCTCATTTACAAGTGAATTGTCACCCAATAGCAATAGTCAACCTATTATGACTATAGGCCAAATCCTAAAATAAAAGGGTCGACATACCAAGTCAAGTGATGACTGAGCTCATGCATATACAAAATATAATAATATGATAAGGTGATAATTGAGACCATCAATTATCAGGCTCAAGATTTAACTGTCTGGATGTAGTGCAAGCACTTAAAGGATGTAAAAGTTTGAGGCATTCAAGCAGGGTAAGGGTAAGGTTGAGGGGAAGCCTTCTACTTGGAAAAGAAGTAGTTTGTATATAGGTGTATATTCAAAACTAAAAGAGTTCAACTGTAAGATATGATTGAATAATAGAAAGATTTGATTAAATTTATGAGATAGCGTTTGGATAAAACTTAATTATATATGATATAGCTAAGTTCATAAAGAAATTTCCTAGTATGAAGGCTACTAAGTAAAGGCAAAAGGGCATGACTCTAGTGGGGAATGATAACTAAAATGAGCATGGTTATGTTAGAGGAGAAACTTAGCTATAAGTATATGATTAGATTGGGAATTTCTTAATCAGAACTACATGATCAAAATGGGATAGTATAGTTAAAAGAGCGTGAATATATGAAGAGTAGGCTAAGTCAACAAGGAATAATTTATCTAAAAGCTCTCAATCATAAGAGAATGATTAAGGGGAAAAGATGATACAATCAACAAAGAATGATTATATTAAACATATATTGAGCTAAAATGGTATGGCTAAGTTATGAAGAGCCCATCTATAAATGTATAGATGAACTATTATGTAAAAATCAAGTTGAAGTATCAAATCAAAATGATAAAATGCATGCTGGTGATGCAAAATAGGGTAGACCAAAATGTTCTTTATAAGTATTTTTAACAAGTATTGTGATATTAAATGTCCCTTGGACCTAAAGAGAACTAGCCTAAGCCATCCTAGTATGTTCTTTAGGCTCTCTTAAGGAGTGTAATTCCTTACTAGTTCACTTGCCAATAGTGTTAAGCTAACTAGTGTGCTCAAAAAGTAAAATATATGCTTGACTACTTATGTTAAACAAGCTCAACTACAAGTCAAATGATAGAAATTAAATCAATTAGATAGAGGGATTAGAGTCAAGTGTGATGATTATATGACATTTAGCCAATGCAAATGAAAATTCAAAGTACATACGAACCAAGAATACTATATGCCAGAAAATTAATCAACATAAGTTGATTGGGGGGGTGGGTGTCAACTTGGTTTGACCAGACATCATACAAGTATGTGCAAAGTATTCTAAATAGAAATTTTGTTGTAAATAATTTATATTAAACTAATGAATTGAATTTTAATATTTTGAATTTATAAAATTAAATTCAAATGAAATCCATAAAATTATCAAAAAGAATGAAATTCAAAATATACAAACATAGTAGAAATGTTTAAATTTGGCATTGATATTTAAAAATTGAAATTTAGAGTTTTTGAAATTTTTTATTTAAAAAGTTAACTAAAGTGGATAGTCCATGTTAAATCCTATTTTTCCTAATTAAATGAATAATTAGGAAAATAGGAAATAATTGATCGACTTAGAAAGTGATACAGAGATGGCTGAATTAGTGTGTATTTGAAAATTATAATAATTTAACAGAAGCTTTAAACACCAATTTTTTTAAATCTTAAAATATAATACTAATTTATTTTAGCAAATATATCAAAAACCCTTTTTCAAAAATTATGCACCAAAAGTTAAAAATGAATTAAGCAAAAAAAAAAATCAATGTTACTTAGCAAGCTCAAGAGAAACTCTAATCATCATTCCAACACATATAACCACACATGAAATAGCAATGCAAACAAATAAAAATAAATTGCAAGAAATAAAAGCAAATAAAAAGTAAAGTACACAAATTGATTTATAGTAGTTTGGCCATTATGTCTATGTCCACTCCCTAACTCTTTTACTTGTGAATTCACTGGCAATTTCTCCTTCTGCTCCTAGTAAAGCACAGAAGCCTGATCCCTCCTTCATAGGATAATGGAGAAACCCTTTGCACCACTCTCTCCTTCTGCTCCTAGCATGGTAGAGATACCTCCCTTCTACTCCACTTTTCTTTCTCAAAAAGTACACAACCCTGGCCGCTCCAACAAGATCCACAAGGTACACAAGACCTCAACGAGATCTCTACAACTTTTACAACAAGGCTAAAAAAGCTCTCCACCAAGAGCTCCAAACTCTCATATTAGTGGAAAAGAAGGATATGATTGAGAAACAACCAAAGTGAAACCTCGCACAAGTTCCTTCTAGAAATCTCTTAAGAAAATTCCTTAAGAGTCTTTCAAATCTCTCCTCTCTCTAATTTTTAAAAAGTCTCTTGCAAATCTGTGAAAACTTTCTCTTTTTTTTAGGGTTTCTTAGAGAATAGTATTTATAAGGTGGGTTAATATTTAGAAATTGTGAAAAGGTTGTTTATTAAGATTATTATGTTTATTAAACAGTGTAATCAAAGGATCGTATAGTACAATTAGTACAATTAGCTTGAAATCCTAAAAACCCTTCTTTGTTTAATTGGAAAGCACGATGATGATCGTATAGTGCAATTAATATTATTTTGCCTCCATGATATTAAATCGATCTGTACAATATTGGACCGTACCAACAATCTCTATTTGTTCATACAATACAATATTTTCTTGATTCATTTCTAATTACTATCATGAATTCTTGGGCCTTAATTAGGTAAATCTTATAGATAATCGTACAGTATGATTTGGACTAGACAACACAATATGTTTGAATTTGAATTTAATTATTTAAGAAAAAATAGGCAATGGTTGATTTGATCTTGATTATAACTCATCATATAGTCTGACCTGGGCCGTACAATATGACTAGTTATAAATTTGATTTTTATTTTCTATTAATTAATACACGTTGATATTTTAAAATTACCAAAATGGCATCTTATCACATAGTGCAATCTACAATAAATTTAGTGTTTTAATTAGCTCTTAATTTTCTTGTTTTTTAATTTGTTTCTCTCATGTGTGTGCTTAGTTGTTCCATAAATCATGTACTTGTCACAATACAACAAGAATATATATATATATATATATATATATATATATATATATATATATATATTGATGTCCAACGTGTGTGACCAGTATTATTTAGTCTTCATCTTTTGATTTACCTGAAATATTAGCTTAAAATAAAAAGGCTTGCACACACAAACTCATCAGCTCAAAATCAGAAACAACAATGCTTGTAACTACCAAAATACTAGTAACTTTATCGGGCTCATAAGGTTCAACAATCTCCCCTTTTTTTTAAGATGACAAATATTTTTGATTGGATATTTATATCAATTTTAACTTCTAAATATTTTAAACAAAATTTTCAAAGATATGGTTCTCACTTTCAATTTATGCCTCTAATAAATATAAACTCAAATATTAAATTATAGAGAGACATCAAACAACTAAATTTTATGAGAGAAAAATATAATTTTTTTTTCATTAAAATGCAAAATATGCTAAATGCAATAACAAACACTGATATAAAATAGCAAACAGTGATGCAAATATAAATACATCCTAAACAACTAAAAACACTGATTATTTTTCCTTTTGACATATGAAAAAGTTGATTAAACCAACATAAAAGAACAAACACATAAGAAAGTCAATATTTGTACAATCCCTAGTTCGATGGCGGTGGTGGTTAATGGAATTAACTTTGTAGAAGTGAAAATTGTTCCTAAATTTAGAAGAATTATCATAACCTATGAGTGAAAAATCATAGAAAATGCCATGAAAATACAAAAGAAAAATCTCATAATTTTTTAGGATATGTAATATTTGACTTTTGAACTAGAAAGATTAAATAAATCCTTGATCGGTTAAAATAATTAATTTTTATATCTTTTATTATTATGAAGAGGGCATTTGACAATTAAAAATACACAAAATAATGAAACACATTTTCATGCATAACTTTTATAAAATAATTTCATATTTTTAAAAATTATATGATATTTTTTTATTATAATTATAAAATTATAACACTTAAGAAAAATAGAAAATAAATTTAAAAAATCTAAATAATTAGTAAAATCTTAAACCATTTAATAATATTTTTCAAAAATTAAAACAACAATAACATTAAGCTTCAAATTGAATTTTCATTTTTGTTTATGTTTTCTAGAAAATGAAAAAAAAGGATTTTTGAATTTGAAAATGTGAAAATGCATATAATGATTTTGGAAAACTTCTAAATTGTGCATAACTTCTTGAAATAAGATGTTTAAGCAGCCCTAATTTTTTTAAAAGTATTTAGGATATTTTTTTATAATTAATAACTAAAAGATTAGGTATGACAATCATGAAAGCGTCGCAACGCTCCAATTCAAATAAAAATTTAGATTCTCCTTCTAAATTTATTTTAATAATTATTAGATTTGTTGCGGGCTAGAATATACGCGGCGGTAGAGTATGAATTCTAGGTCTTAGCGTTGCACGAATATCCAGCTCACACACAGAGAACACAAGATTTTTACGTGGAAAACCCTGAAAAGGGGAAAAACCACGGGGCCTGGCCCAGTTGAAATGATTCCACTAGAGCTTGAGCAGATTACAGGGGACTGACTCGCCTTCAAGGGCGATCAGATTACAAATATCACCCGTAAGGTGAAAGTTAGAGGCTTGTGAGGGCCTAATGTAGCTCTGGCAGAGCTTTGGTCCTTAGGTAGTTGTTGGACAGAGTTGAGGACGGTAAATAGTGGTCCGGCGGAATTCCGGCGTCAAGGCGGTGGTCCGGCGAAGTGCAGGGCCTCAGGTGGTGTTCCGACGAAGAGCAGGGCCTTAGGTGGTGGTCCGACGAAGTGCAGGGCCTCGGGTGGTGGTCCGGCGAAGAGCAGGGCCTTATGTGGTGGTCCGGCGAAGTGCAGGGCCTCGGGTGGTGGTCCGACGAAGAGCAGGGCCTTAGGTGGTGGTCCAGCGAAGTGCAGGGCGTCGGGTGGTGGTCCGGCGAAGAGCATGGCCTTAGGTGGTGGTCCGGCGAAGAGCAGGGCCTCAAGTGGTGGTCCAGCGAAGTGCAGGGACTTAGGTGGTGGTCCGGCGAAGAGCAGGGCCTCAGGTGGTGGTCCGGCGAAGTGCAGGGCCTCAGGTGGTGGTCCGACGAAGTGCAGGGCCTCGGGTGGTGGTCCGGCGAAGAGCAGGGCCTTATGTGGTGGTCCGGCGAAGTGTAGGGCCTCGGGTGGTGGCCCGACGAAGAGCAGGGCCTTAGGTGGTGGTCCAGCGAAGTGCAGGGCGTCGGGTGGTGGTCCGGCGAAGAGCAGGGACTTAGGTGGTGGTCCGGCGAAGAGCAAGGCCTCAGGTGGTGGTCCGACAGAGTGCAGGGCCTCAGGTGATGGTCCGGCAGAGTGCAGGGCCTTAGGTGGTGGTCCGGCAGAGTGCAGGGCCTTAGGTGGTCGTCCGGCGAAACTCCGGCGGTGGTCGAGGAGGAGCGAGGGGGCAAGAGCTCTCTCTTTTTCTCCTTAGGAATAGGTGTCCTTTTCAAGAGGAGAGGGGGCTCTATTTATAGATTTTTGTGAGTGGCATGGCCCGTAAATAGGTGGAAGATCAAGGGTAGTTAGGGAGTGGTTGAATGGACGGCCAATCTTGAAATTTCCGAGACGTAAGGCCTCAGGTTGAAATGATGTTGGAATTTGGCGATCTTGGGCTCGTTGGATTCGTCTCGTCGAGACGCTCGATTCGACTATAAGCATGTCACATTCTGAGACCGTTTGGTAATCCAAATTATGGTTTGAACCTTCCAATAGCGCTTCGGACTCTTGATTTGGACCCATTTGGGCTCGGATTGGGTCGAACTTGGTGTCGTTGGGTTCGTATTTCCGAGACGCTCAGTTCGACTATAAGTTTGCTGAAATCGGAGTTCGGATGGTCCCAAAATTAATTTCGAAAGTTTCCAACTTGGTTTTACCTCGAGATTCGTGCCCAATCAAGATAATTTTTTGATGACGTATCAATTGCCCCCCTATTTTCGGACATCGAAGCTCCAGAAGTCCGAAAATATGCGTTTCAATCTTTGGGGAATTTCTTCGTGCAATTTAAAGTTTGCAAAAATCCGATCTTGTGTGTAGAGGTCTCGAATGGCCTTAAAAGTGCCAAAATTGAGTCCGGAACGTCGAAAAAAGGTTTCGGGGACCCCAAAAACGTCCGATTTGACCTTTTCGGGCCCGAAATTGGGCCCGGAAACGAGTTGGGACGGCCCAGCCGCCGCCGGCCGCCGCCGCCGCCGGCGCGCCGCCCGTGCGCCGCCTGCGCGCCGTGGAGCCGCAGCTCGTGCCCGGCGCCTGCTCGTGCTGCCGCGCGGCTGACCGCGCTGACCGGCTTCGGCCGGTCGTGGCTGGCGGTTTAGTTAACCGCCGGCGGTTAGCTAACCGCCAGCTTAAATTTTTTTTTTTTTTCACAACCATCTTAACTCCTCCAACTTCCTTCTCTTCCTATAAATAGCCCCCTAGGGGCTATGAGTTTTCTTTCCCCTCTCTTCTCTTCTCCTCCTCCTCTTTCACGTGAGGCCTTCCCCTGGCCCGGCACAGGCGGCATCCCCTGTCCGGGCCCAGGGCCCCTCTCTGCAAGAAGAAAATTCCCCCCTTGCTCTCTTTTCTTCCATTAGAGGCCTTCTCCTGGCCCTGAACGGGTGGCATCCCCCGTCCAGGCCCAGGGCCCCTCTTTGTGAGAAAGAGATTCCCTCCGCTTTTCTTCATTTCTCCCTCACGCTGAGGCATTCCCCTAGGCCATTTCAGGTGGTATCCCCTGTGCCGGTCTAGGGCCCCTCACTGAGCAGGAGTCTTCTCCTCCTTGTTCTTCTCTCCCTCACGCTGAGGCATTCCCCTAGGCCATTTCAGGTGGTATCCCCTATGCGGTCTAGGGCCCCTCACTGAGTAGGAGTTTCCTCCTTTTCTGAGGGATCTCGTGGAAGTCCAACGTTAGTCAGTGGAAGCCCTGTAACAGACGGAAGAAGTCTGGTGACGGGCGAAAAATTGGCGTCGTGTAGAAGTCCGACAAGAGTCCGATGGCAGGCAGAGGTCCGACGACGAGTAGAAGTACTGCGTCGGGTAGAAATCTGACGAGGGTCCGGCGACGAGCATAAGTCCGCCGCCGAGTAGAATTTCAACGTCGGGTAGAACTCCGATGAGTGCCCGGTGACCGGCAGAAGTGCGACGTCGGGTAGAAGTCCAGTGTCGGGTAGAACTCTGACGACGGGTAGAAGTCCGACGTCAGGTAGAAGTTCAGTGTCTGATAGAACTTCGACGAGGGCCCGGCGACGGGCAGAAGTCCGACGTCGGGTAGAAGTCCGACGAGAGTCCGATGACGGGCAGAAGTCTGGCGTCGGGTAGAAGTCCGACGACGGTCCGGCGACGGGCAGAAGTCCTTCGACGGGAGGAAGCTCGGCGTCGGGCAGAAGTCCGACGAAAGTCCCATGATGGGCAGAAATCCGATGACGGGCATAAGTCCGTCATCGAGTAGAAGTACAGCGTCGGGTAAAAATCCGACGAGGATCTGACGACGGGCAAAAATTCGGCATCGGATAGAAGAGTGTAGGTCAATAACATTTGCCAAAGATGTGTGAGCTTTCTGAGGTTGTACGTCATAGTCCTTTTTGATGACATTAACTTGTGCATGAGAGTTTGAGGGAATCCACTAAGGATGTATGACCTATCCGAGGTTGTATGTCAGAGCCTTGCTCGATGAAGTTAACCTGTGTGGAAGAGGTTGAGAGAGTCCACCAAGGATGTATGACCTATCCGAGGTTGTATGTCAGAGCCCTGCTCAATGACGTTAATCTGTGTGGAAGAGGTCGAGAGAATCCACCAAGGATGTATGACCTATCCGAGGTTGTATGTCAGAGCCCTGCTCGATGATGTTAACCTGTGTGGAAGAGGTCGAGATCGAATCCCCCTGGGATTGATTGTCCAATAATCGAGACACAATAAAGATCGTGTATTTCTTGAATCAGGGATTAGGAGACTATATTTGTTAGTAGTTTTCTACTGTCATCATTTTTAATCCTTTCTAAAGAAGCAGATATTATCAAATGGAAAGCACAACACATCACTATATTATATGGGATAATATAACAACTTCCTAGTACAATCTAGGGATATAAGTGTTACACCACGCTAAACACATAAGATATACGTACAAGGACGACACTGTTTGACTTCGAAAGAAAATACTAGAGACATCAGAGCAACATACTGCTTGAAAAAGGCACAATAAAACAAGACGATTACTATTACTAACACAAATGTATATACGGTGTGATCATTTGATCTCACCAACCATCTGAATGTTATTCAATGGTTGTCTTTGTTGTTGCTGCTTTTTCCCCCCAGCATCATCTCGAATCGGTGGGCTTTGGATGAATTGACGGAGATATTCTTGTCGGATCATCCTCTCAATCTCATCCTTGAGTTGTTTGCAAGCTTCAGTAGTGTGTCCATGACTACTGTGGAAATGACAGTATTGATCTTGATTTCCTACGTTCGACTTCAAAGGATTAGGCCACTTAATATTTTCCTGATCTCGGATAGCCATCAAAACATTTGATTGAGAGGCATTGAGTGGTGTATACTCCTCATCATGTCGAAACTCACGTCGTGGTACTGGGGGTCTAGGAGAGAAGTTTTTCTTTCATTGTGAGGATGAGTCCTCCATCGTAGGGGCTTTGCGCTTTCCAGGAATTTGTTCAAATTACTTTCTGTGGGCACTAATAGCTTCATCCGCTGATATTTGTGCTTCCACACGATGGATCAGGTCGGCATACGAAGGGACCGTGTTGCGCATTAGTGCTGAGTAGAAGGGGCCTGGACGGAGTCCTCCAAGAAAGACTCCTCTGAGTAACTCAGGATCTACTCCAGGAATCTGTCGAGCTTCAGCAGAAAATCTCTGGAAGTACTCCTTGAGGGACTCATTTTCATTCTGTCGGATTCCAGAGAAGTGGGAGGAGTCTTTAACCATTCTTTGATTGGCGACAAATTGTTCGACGAACACTTTGGCCAATTTAACAAATATGGGAATAGATCCAGCAGGGAGCGAATAAAACCATGTTCGGGCCTGCCCTTTAAGGGTGACAGGAAAGACTTGGCAGAGGAGCGCATCTGAAGCTCGTTGGATGTGCATTATAGTTCTGTAGTGGTCGATATGCTCGTATGGGTCAGATGTCCCGTCATAGGGATCGATGCTGGGTAGCTTGAATCCTGCCGGGATGGGATGCTGAAGAATGGCCTCAGTTAGAGGTGATGACTTCTGGAAATCCCATGGGCGTAGAGGTTGCCTCACACCTCCCCCAGGGAATTCTTCTTGGACTAATCTTCACAATTCAAGCCGCAGGGCGTTGCGAGGGAGTTCGGCTATATGTGGTCGAACAAAGTTCTCAGGAGCATCCCGAGGAATGTGATGATGATGATCTGTGCGTGAAGGATGGGTAGAGCTGGCTGTGTCAGCAAGTTCATCATCTTGGCGTGTTGGAGGACGTCTCCTTGGCGAAGGAAGAGGAAACTTGACATGGGGATGTTCCGGTGGAACATCATCGACCCGTGGTGGATCCCGGGGGAGCAGAACCTCATCAGGGGGTGCTAGTGTAGGTTGTCGGGTCTCTAGTAGGAGTTGAAGGATCTCCTTCTGGAAATCCTCCATCCTTTGAATGCGATCTTCCAGGGACGGTCCTGAAGTCCCTTCTCCGGCAGGGTTTCGGCCACCGGGCTGAAAAAAGGCAGATGCCTGGCGTCCCTGATTCAGGGATTGATTCCGAAATTGGTGTGAATTGGAGCGAGAGGATCCCAGGATGCGATTACTGCGCCTGTTGGCCATTGCAGTGGTGCTTCAAGATAGTGGGATTTGTTTCCCACAGACGGCGCCAAACTATTACGGGCTAGAATATACGCGGCGGTAGAGTATGAATTCTAGGTCTTAGCGTTGCACGAATATCCAGCTCATACACAGAGAACACAAGATTTTTACGTGAAAAACCCTGAAAAGGGGAAAAACCACTGGGCCTGGCCCAGTTGAAATGATTCCACTAGAGCTTGAGCAGATTACAGGGGACTGACTCGCCTTTAAGGGCGATCAGATTACAAATATCACCCGTAAGGTGAAAGTTAGAGGCTTGTGAGGGCCTAATGTAGCTCTGGCAGAACTTCGGGGTCGTCTGGCGGTCTGACAGAGCTTTGGTCCTTAAGTAGTTGTTGGACAGAGTTGAGGACGGTAAATAGTGGTCCGACGAAGTGTAGGGCCTCAGGTGGTGGTCCGGTGAAGAGCAGGGCCTTCGATGGTGGTCCGACGAAGTGCAGGGCCTCGGGTGGTGGTCCGACGAAGAGCATGGCCTTATGTGGTGGTCCGGCGAAGTGCAGGGCCTCGGGTGGTGGTCCGACGAAGAGCAGGGCCTTAGGTGGTGGTCCAGCGAAGTGCAGGGCGTCGGGTGGTGGTCCGGCGAAGAGCAGGGCCTTAGGTGGTGGTCCGGCGAAGAGCAGGGCCTCAGGTGGTGGTCCGGCGAAGTGCAGGGACTGAGTTGGTGGTCCGGCGAAGAGCAGGGCCTCAGGTGGTGGTCCGGCGAAGTGCAGGGCCTCAGGTGGTGGTCCGGCGAAGTGCAGGGCCTCAGGTGGTGGTCCGGTGAAGTGCAGGGCCTCGGGTGGTGGTCCGGCGAAGAGCAGGGCCTTATGTGGTGGTCCGGCAAAGTGCAGGGCCTCGGGTGGTGGTCCGACGAAGAGCAGGGCCTTAGGTGGTGGTCCAGCGAAGTGCAGGGCGTCGGGTGGTGGTCCGGCGAAGAGCAGGGCCTCAGGTGGTGGTCCGGCAAAGTGCAGGGACTGAGGTGGTGGTCCGGCGAAGAGCAGGGCCTGAGGTGGTGGTCCGGTGAAGAGCAGGGCCTCAGGTGGTGGTCCGGCGAAGAGCAGGGTCTCAGGTGGTGGTCCGGCGAAGTGCAGGGCCTCAGGTGGTGGTCCGACGAAGTGCAAGGCCTCAGGTGGTGGTCCGGTGAAGAGCAAGGCCTCAGGTGGTGGTCCGACAGAGTGCAGGGCCTCAGGTGATGGTCCGGCAGAGTGCAGGGCCTTAGGTGGTGGTCCGGCAGAGTGCAGGGCCTTAGGTGGTGGTCCGGCGAAACTCCGGCGGTGGTCGAGGAGGAGCGAGGGGGCAAGAGCTCTCTCTTTTTCTCCTTAGGAATAGGTGTCCTTTTCAAGAGGTGAGGGGGCTCTATTTATAGATTTTCGTGAGTGGCATGGCCCGTAAATAGGTGGAAGATCAAGGGTAGTTAGGGAGTGGTTGAATGGACGGCCAATCTTGAATCCCTTGATCATAGACCGTTTGTTGGACATTTGAAAGTCTTAATGATGTCGGAATTTGGCGATCTTGGGCTCGTTGGATTCGTCTCGTCGAGACGCTCGATTCGACTATAAGCATGTCACATTCGGAGTCCGTTTGGTAATCCAAATGATGGTTTGAACATTCCAACATCGCTTCGGACTCTTGATTTGGACCCATTTGGGCTCGGATTGGGTCGAACTTGGTGTCGTTGGGTTCGTATTTCCGAGACGCTCAGTTCGACTATAAGTTTGCTGAAATCGGAGTTCGGATGGTCCCAAAATTAATTTTGAAAGTTTCCAACTTGGTTTTACCTCGAGATTCGTGCCCAATCAAGATAATTTTTTGATGACGTATCAAGATTATTACAAATTGAGGCTTAAGTCCAATTGAGTAAATGTACCAAATGAGTTGGGTTTGACTTTTCTTAGTTAACCAAGTCAAATTCAAAGGGTTATAAGTGTCATAATTATCATCTTCATAACCCTAAAAACATTTTAAACCACTCCCCACATTCCCTCCAAATTCCAGGCTTCATCATTCCACTCCAATTTCTAGTTAATCAACTCTCTGGTCTTGGCTCTCCCTTTTCAACCTTATGTCTTCTCCAACCCTTTACAAGTCTCTCCACCACATATCCCTAATCCTTAAACCATGCCCCCACCTCTCAACCATAGCCTATGCAAATATTATCGAAGCCCTCCTCCATCCACAAGCTCCACCAAATAAATAACCAAGGCCAATACTTTTTTCCCAAACCCTTTAATCACCTCAAAGCTAATTACTTGTAACCTTCCACCACTCACAAGACCTCTTCACATCACCATAAAAGTGAAACTCAAGTAATAGAGTGCATCTTCTCTATATTTGTTTAGTTACATAATTTTATATAACTTGTTACATTTGAGCATGGTAAATGTTTACTTTCAGACTTGAGAATGAATAGCCAATATTATATTTGATTTTAAACTCCATGCCTATTTGTAATAGACACAAGCGGACATAGGTACACGACTATTATAAATATTTCAATCTAAATGCATGAATGATATTAAATTGAGTTCAAATGAGTTTGACGACAAAAAAAAAAAAAAAAAAATCCAACTCTCACAATCAAAATCAATTTGAGTTGAGCATCTTAACTTGAAATTATTCGATAATGAGTTGAATCAAAATTAATATTTAGTATGGCATATTAATAATTATAAATATATATTTTATATATTACACACATATTGAGAAAATTTATAAATAGTCATTATTGAGTCAATTCAAATTATATATAAATAAGTTTAAGAAGATATAAGATCAATAATAGCTTTTTAGTTCATTAATAATATCTATTAAAATTAATTTAAATTTATAATTAATATATTTAATTTAATTAATATCAAGTAATATTAATAATCTTAAATTTATCATAATTATCAATATTTATAAAAATAAAATAATAAATTGAGGTTGAACGCCAAAACCTGCGTCTCTACCCTAGATTTCCGTCTCCCAAGCCTCCAAAAACCTTGAGTTCTATGAAGCGAGGAAGATTGGACGGAGCTCGCTGAAGAAGCCATTGACGAGACTTGAGGCGCCTGGAGGGGCTATTTGGCAACAAGTGGGATTTAACTTTAATGGGATTTAATAAATCATGTAAATCCAGATTTAGTAAATACTGAGGGTGTTAAATTCTGAAAATTATTTGGTATGACAAATGCTAAATCCTATTAAATTCTGAGAAACTGTTTGATAACATATTTAAAGATTTATAGCAGTTAGGAATTTAAATGAGAAGTAGATAATTATAAAATAAAAAAATAAATTTATAATAAAAAAATTTAATGTGTATGAATTTAATAATATGTTAAGTATAAGCTACTCATTAATTATTATTTATATTATTAATTATATATTTAATAATATATATTTTAAGTTGTATTAATTAAGTTAATTAAATTAATATTTAATTATTAATTATTAAATTAAGTTAAATTAGATAATTACTTTATGCACTAATTATACTATTATTTATTTAATTTATTTACTTAATTATTAATATTTTAAATTATATTAATTAAGTTAATCAATAATAACTTAGAGGCTTCTAGGGTTTGCCTTTCATCTTCTCTTTTCGTCGTCGCTGTTCGGCTTCGTTGCTTCGCAAGAGGTGTAGAGATAGCACGAGTCGCTTCTTCGGCTTCTTTGTGGCTGTTCGACTTCGCTCCTTCGACGACTTTCCCTTCCTGTTCCTGTCGGATTGGAAGTTACGACATTTTGATCAGAAGCAACAACGGAGCTCGCTGGCTGTGATGATAACTTTCTACCTTTCGCGCGCTTCTTCGATCAAATCCCATAAATCCGCCGAACCGAGGGATTTAGTAAATCCGGGATTTAAGCCGTAAATCCTTAAATCCGGGATTTACCCGTTGCCGGGATTCAACGCGCGCACAAAAACCGTTTGGCTGGATTTAGCGTAAATCCCACTTAAATCCCGCTGCAAATCCTATACCAAACAGCCCCGAAGGAGTGGGAAGGAGAATATGAGATCATGAGAGATTTGCAGATTTAAGTTAAATCCGTCCAATGCCCGGATTTACTGAATTCAGGGTTTAAGGCAAAACGGCGGTGAAACTGGATTTAAGATTCTGTAGGATTTAAAGTTGCCATTGTTGCTGTTTGGCATGATTTAGGTTGAATACTGCTTAAATCCTGCTACCAAATTGCCCATAGAGCTCTACTTCGCTTCTTCTTACCCCCACGATGGGCATCTTTGAGCCATACCGGGCGATTGGTTACATTACCGATAGCGTTCCCTTCTCCGTGCAGCGGCTGGGGACAGAAACTTTTGTCACTGTCAGCGTTGGCAAAGCATTTCAAGTATACGATGTGAGTAGCCTCTCATTGTTCATTTTTTCTTCTAGTTTAAGTATCGAGTTCCGTTTGTGAAGTTTAATTCTCCAGATATATTTTATATCAGTAGTTTCTTTAGGGTTGGATTATTTACTCTTAAAAAAAGATGTTTTATCCTTCTGTGATTATTGAGTGAAGTACACCGGCTATCTTTAGGCTTATTTGAACATTTCACTCCTTGATCTCTTTCCTCTTTGGATCACGTAAATTTACCGCCCCGGAAAGAATTATTTTTCAAAATATGGTATTTCAACTTTGTTATATTTTAATTGTGAAATGAAAGCTTGGTTTCTGTGCTTAATTAATAGTTTAATATCGTTTGTTAATTCATTATTATCGAGTGTGATCCCTGTTCTCTTTTTTTTTTGCAGTGTGCTAAATTAACTTTGGTAGCAGTTGGTAAGTCTTCCTATCTATTAAGAGTGTTCTCTTATTCTATTGTACTTTCATGAACTTCTTAACCCTAGTGATTTTATGCTATTTCTCTTACCCTGTTTCTGATTGTTTTCCCTAAATGCACTACTGCTGTCCCTCTCCATTCTAGGTTCTCATTTTTATCCATCCACTTATTTATTTTTTTTGTTTCTTCTGGCTTTGTAAATTTAATTGCTATTTGGAATTAGAATCTCTACAATTTCATGTTGTCATTTTGCCATTTTTATGCGTCCTATTCTTTTTAAGTTTGTATAAAATATTGTTGAGGCATTTCAGAAGGGAAATGAGTGATTATAGAAATACAAATAGAAATAGCAATGACGACTGAAGGAATGATAGTATTGCAAAACATCCTATGATGAATTTATGCCAATGTTACAGTCAATGAACCTTTGGCAAGCCACCTTTCATATAACAAATAAAAGAGAAAGGCTACTGAGGCTGAAATCAGGCCAAAAAGTTCAACGAATCAGGTGAACGAATTTTTTTCCTTTCCGACAAACACAACATGCGAAGTGAAGGAAGGTAGAAAAGCCATTTTAGTCATTCACTTATTTTAGTGTAGTATTAGCTTAAGTTGCAATTCTTAAAAAAGAAAAATTTTTAGTATGCAATATTGTCAAACCCAATTCATGTAGTTTAACATTCTTAGCTTATTGCTATAAAGTGCAAAGTATATTCTTTTCTCTTTAGCTAATTTCTTAGGGAAAGAAGCAAAAATGCACATGTAAAACTTATCTTATTTACACAATGTATCATCATCATCATCATCTTTAGCCTTATTTCAACTATTTGTGTTGGGATTTATGAATCTCTTTGTTCATTTGTTTTGAGTGCTGCAGGGTGTCGACTCTATTTGCAGTTCTTTTTACATGACAATCACCTTGACTATTGCATGAGGTGTCAACTTTATTTTGCAATTCCTTTTACAAAATAGTTGCCTAATAACATAATAATTAGAAAACACTAAAGAATTGGTGAGAACTTTATAAGGTTTAATTATGAATAACATTTGTTGGAGACTTCTTGTAACATGCTTAACAAGTATATGAAGTTTGGTGTTAGTTTTAATGCACTTCGAAAGTTTGGGAACATCTTGCATAAGAGAGCCATACATCCACCTAATAAACAGACTTGAGCTACTTGACAAGATTTAGTTGCAGCAAGATAAGAATGTCATGTTGATTTGGAGAAGCAGTTGTAGGTGATAAATGCATTATATTTGAAGCTTGAGAGGTTTAGTTGTTACCTAGGCATGTTTGAGAAGCCAAGTGAACATTTACCATATATTTGTTGCTTTAATTTATAATGGAAAATGCTTTAATTTTTGATGCAAGCAAAGGGGGGTCAAAACAAAATGCTTAATTCTTTGGTTCCTTGGCTCTTGGGCTGCTGTTGGTTCTTATTTTGGGCTTGGCTGTTTGGTTTTTTTGGCTATTTTTGGGAGCTGCTGCTGCCTTTTCAGCTCATTATTGTTGTGTCCAGATTTTCCCCCCCTTGGCTGCCTGTTCTGGTTCCCCTTGGCTGCTTGTTCCGGTTCCCCTTGTAGCTGCCTGTTCCGGTTCCCTGGGATGCTGGTTCCGATTCCCTGTGGTGTCCATTCCTTCCCCCTTGGCTGCCTATTCCGGATCCCCTTATGGCTGCCTGTTCCGGTTCCCTGGCCTGCTGGTTCCGGTTCCCTGTGGTGTCCATTCCTTCCCCCTTGTGGCTGCCTTTTCGGTTTCTGTGTGGCTCTTCGGTTGCTGCTGCTGGTCCGCCTGCTGGCCTTCTATTTCCCCTTTTCTGATTGGCTCGGTGGGAGGTTATTTGGGGCTATTTGGCTGCCTCTTTTTATCTATAAATATAGGTTGTTTTGTGGCATAAAAAATAAGTGTTATGTAATAATTTTTGGAAGAAAAAAACCTGAGGGTTTTTGTTGATATAATTTAATGTCAACTCCTTGATCTTATTTGAAGGTGATAACTTAAATAAAAAGGAGTTTGAACACTTTTTCATATGATATGATGGTAGACCATCCATATATATGCAAACATCTCTTTATATTTTTTATGCTATTTTGTTACATACAAATACACGTGTAGTTATTTTATTTTTTGCACTTATAATTTTAAGTTATATAAATGAAAACATTAAGATAAATGTGTGGTACAGTTATGGAGTATAGAGTGAGAACTGATTATATTAGGGTGATGTTGGGAGTGTCATGTATTGGCATAAGGTATAAGGAAATAACCTTTGGTGATTTACTCATATGTAGCAGAGGGAATAAGTTGCATCAGCAAGTCAATAAATTGAATTCATGTGGATGGGAGTGAAGGAAAACATAGTACATACCAAAATTAACATGGCTGGTAGTTGTTTAAAAGGATTTACTTGAACTATAGTTAATAATTTGTACTACTTAATAAGAATGTAGAGATGAAGGAGGATAAAGCAATCTTAGTAGTTTGTATGACTAATGATGGTGATTGCAAAGCGCACTTTAATAATACCTTAAATGATAATAAGATATATTGATATATATAAATAATATCAATGAAATTAAAATAAGGTAGATTTGATATATTGAGTTAGAGCGGCTTAATTTGCATTGATATTTTGTCTAAGAAGTATCCACATCTAATTAAAAAAAATGCCAAGTGTCGAATTTTTTTGGCATTTTTTTGGAAAAACAAAAAGACAACACACCAAATTATGTGCTATACTTGGCCTCATAAAGTATTTAGATATTCAATGTGGCTCAATTTAGTGTTTGATATCCAGCTTTTCGACACTATCATGTTTACTGTAGTGGTGGTCCATGCCTAAATTTCTTAGTGTTTGATATTGTACATTCATTGCTTGAATGCCTTAGAATTGAAGGCCAATGAGATGCCGAGAAGTGAATATAAGGATTTACAGCCAATCCTTGTCTCCCAGAAATAGTCTAGCAATTCATGAGGGAGGTGATGGAGTTCTGAAGCCATGGAAAAATTATTTTGATTTTCATGTGGATTTGTAGTTGCTCAGATGAGGATGGGAATGATTGGCTAATGTGGGTTAATGAAGGGGAAAAGGGGAGGAAGAGAGAGAAGTGGGTGCACAATGGGATTAGGAGGTTATTAGTGGAGGGAGCCTGGGAGGTTGCCATTTGTAGTGGTAGGAGAGAGAGTAAGAGATATAAGAAGAATCTTTCTTAGTCTCCATACATACATGGATCTTTACTTTTTAGAAACATGAGAGTTAGACTAGATGAACCATTAAGGCTATAAGTTTTTCTAAAATTTCTAATTATTCTCATCACATGAAATATAAATGCATTCATTTGTTAAATTTTGTTTGAAGTTGCTTCAGATATCTGTTCCGGATCTGATATATATCATAAAATGTTTGACAGTAATTGGGATTTTTTTTAGCATGACAATGGTGTCTTATGACACTGCTGCAACATGTTGCTTTTGCTACTACACCAACTTAGGTTATCCAAGAAAGCGGATTATCATGGCAGGTAGGCTGCCAACTCAAAATCATTCCAAAATAGCAATGTTGTGGCACAACAGTATGTGCGATCTCATTGCGTGTAGATTGCCCAACTAACTGAAGTCTCAAATACTCTTTTGACTGACATAATTTATGAGCATAATATATTTAATCCAAGAAATGGATAAGTACTAGGCTTTATTTCAGCTATCTAGCATGGTAAATAAGCCCATTAGAGACTCTACATGTTGATAGATAATATTCCTAGTTCCATTTAGTCATCACCATAAATAAGATAGTATTACAACTTCTATAAATCATGGTTTCTGAATTAACTGCGTGGTGCTCTAGCCATGGCAGTGCGATGATTGGCAGAAAGCCTTAAGAAATGAATGATGAATTCTTGCGTGGGATCAGCCTTGGATTTGTTGCTGATGCACTTGTCAATGTAACCGGGTGAACAGCCTTGGATTAGTTTCTTATGCTTAAGTCAATGAAACTAGGTGAATGCTGTACCATTTAGGCATTGCGATGCTGGTTGCTTTTTTTTTTTAAAGTTTGTCAGGAAATAATTGTATTTCCGTTGGATTCAAATAACAACCTTTACTATGAAATGAAGGTAGCTTGTTCTTTCATCCTTTTGCACTAATATATCTGTATCTATTGGTCAGATATCAAAACAATGCGGTTTTGATTCGTAAACCCTTTTGTTGTACTAACTATAGTACATTTTATTTGTATGCTTTAAGGTCCTCAATTGCCAAAGAAGATCCGAGCTCTTGCTTCCAACCGTGACTATACTTTTGTTGCTTATGGAACTAATATTGGAGTTTTTGCACGCACTGATCAGGTTTGGATTGAAAAATATTTGCCATTGCTTGTTGCTCTAGTCATTCTTTATATTGAATGCATTGTTATCTACTCTTTTTAAGATAGGGATAGAAGGGTTGCATGTAAAATCAAACAAGGGATCTATGCTTAATATGCTTGAATACGATATACTTCTTAGAGGATGAACTATTTTTGAATCAGTTATACTTCATAGAGGATGAAATATTTAAACATGATTCTCAATGTAAGATCTTTGAGTGAAGCATGGACAAGGACATGATAAATTTTGCTTGCCTTGTTGGCAGAAAGAATTTTCATGTAAGTATGAACGGATACAAATGATAAATAAGAAAATCTTCTCCTACAACGCAATAGAAAGGTTAAATATAGCATAAACACCAAATACTTTCATTTGTCCACCCGCTCTTCTATCTCAGAAGTTACAAACTCAGTTCATTTTTTTATACTGTAATAAATTTCTGTGCAGATTAATCTCTTGTATGTGCTGGCAATGTTTATTCGTTCTCTTACAAGTACCTTTATTTTATTATTATATGCACTAGGTTGCGTTATACCATCATAACCACATGGGTTAACTACCATGCCATTGCCAATAATTGTAATCATCTCAGTGCAATCAAAGTATTTTGCGATCAAATTTATGAATTCTTCTTCTCCATTCTTGTTAATAGCTATATGTGGTGTGGAGTTGAGTTTACCTTCAAATATTTTTGAACTTCACAATGTCTTGATTTTGTTTTCTTTCTTGATATTCTTTCTCTTATTCTTTTTAATATTGTTCTAATCTTCCTCATATATAGTTATTTTACAATTTCTCCTTCCAAAAATGGATGCACGTCCACTTTTGTTTATCAATTCGACATTCAAGTGGTATCTTTGTGCGTCCTTTCTCTTCAGTTTCAGCTTATACGATCATGATGTGCCCTGTTGCGGTCTTATAATGTTTACTTACCCTTGAGCCTTTGAGATTCTTATTCTGTAAAGCAGTTACCCATCCGCAGCTCTGCATTTAAACTAATTATTATCAATTTAGAAGTTATTATTGCTATCTTTTTGCAAGTGAATGAATAATATATCGACATTTGTTATACCTTTTTAATCATTATGAGTTTTATGTGAAAATTTACTAGTACTCTGTTTTTCCTACGCTAATTTGTTGTCAGAAGTTTCCCACATTTGTTATTGATAATCAAAAGAATAATATACTTCTTTCAGTATCTATTAGAATATAGAGGTGCTAAAATGAGCCATAAAATTAATTCCCTCGTGTGCCAATATGCCATGTTGATGTAGATGTAGATTTTCACAAACACAGAACATGCCAGTGTATGGGGGGATTGGTACCAAGTTTTTAGATAAAACATTATTTTGAGTGTTTAAAGTGACTTCCATTTTCAATCACAAATTCAGTATCAGGTAGTATTGACTATTGTTCATAATATGCTATACTAACTTTTTCTGGTCATATTTTTTTCCTTCTTGCTGGAAGTTTTAAAAAGAGTTCCCTTGCCAAGTAATGTTTTTCCTTCTTTATAATAGCATAGTGTTTTTCGCTTGACTTCTATCTCTGTCTATCTCTGTCAGGTTGCAACATGGAGCAGGCACCAGGAAAAGGTTAAACTGTTGCTTGTTCTTGGAGATTATGTCTTAAGTGTTGATGTTAAAGGCAATATTTTCATCTGGCCATTCAAAGAAATTAAGCAGAATCTTGAGGCTGTTGGTCATATACAATTGGAACATGGCTTCTTACCAAGTTGTATTATACATCCAGATACTTATCTGAATAAGGTAGGTGAGGATTTAGTTTGATAAACTTTTTAAGATAGTTATACTGGTTTGTGACAATTCATAGGGCACTCACTACAATTTCCTGGAAACATATTCCGCTTATGTCAGGTCATTTTGGGTAGCCAAGCAGGCTCTCTACAGTTGTGGAATATCAGCACAAGGAAGAAACTTTATGAATTTAAAGGCTGGAACTCCCCTGTGCATTGTTGTGTATCATCACCTGCCTTAGATGTAGTCGCTGTTGGCTGTTCTGATGGAACAATACATGTTCATAATGTTCTTTATGATGAGAAGGTTGTTTCCTTTACCCATTCGACACATGGTGCTGTTACGGCACTATCTTTTAGAACTGGTATGTTCTTGTTCTTATGCCTGTTCAAATTTTGGTTTGTTTGAATTTGATGTTTAAACTACTATATATTTCAACATCCTTCTTAATTGTTATAAAAATTTGACAATTACAGAAAGTTTCCTATGTTGTTTGCCAGTCATCATGTAAACACCCCGAGGAATATGTTTTAGAATATTCAATGGTTGGAGTATTAATTAGGCCCTTATACCATTGCCCCTATTATTTTTGAGTTGGCTTTATGGATCCCCATCATTTATTCTTGTTGAATACTATGGTATGTTAATTCTATTTTGACAAATCTTTTGCAAAACCTCTTGCCATTGTTATATTTGGTCTCTGTTCTCCTTTCTATTCCTTCTACATTTGTTTTGTAAACTCGCTCATCGTTGCTCAATTTTCTTTTATTGTATGCATCTAAATGAACACTCATGTATGCTTTTCATTACCTTATCTACAAAAGGAGTTATTCTCACCATTCCTATTTATATCATTGCTTACCACATCTTTCCTAATTTGTCCATGTTAATATCTATATTTTTGCAGACCCAAATGGTTATCAATTACTTCTTTGTTTCCAATGCTAATATTCATATAGCACAGTCAACCTAGTTGCGTTGTTATACCTTAAGCATTCGTAAGATTTTGCACACTATTGTTACATTTTTTTTACCCAACTTCCCAACTTGAACCATAAAAATTATGCCTTCATTTACATCTTGATTATTTTTATATGTAAACTGTTCACATCTTGGAACCTCATGATCTTTTAGTAATATTCACTTAATATAAATTTCACAACCACTTACATTTCACTTCTACTCTGTTTGTTTACATTTATGGTTTTTCTAGCCTACGTGCTTTTAGCTGTTGATTCCATTTTATCTTTATTTTTTTTTTATAATTGAAGTTTTGGATCACCCACTACAGAAGTAATGTCAGATTTGACCAATTGTTCCTTTGCTAGTTGTTTATCTTTAAGTAGAATTTGGATTTGAATGCTTATTGTACTCATGAGAGTAGCTAATTGTCTCCTGTTTTTTTTGGGGGGGGGATTTAGAAAACTTTCTGAATTTCATTTTTTAGATTTTGATGTTTAGTAGATTGTGAGAATGATGTCTATGAGCACATTGACATAATTATTCTAACTAGATTTGGCCTATGTTAAGAAAGGTAGAGGTAGACCTAAAAAGACTTGGTTAGAAAATATTAGAAATTATATATATTTTTTATTAGATTTAAATGTGAATTCGACTCTTACCAGGACACAATGGAGAAAAAAGATTCATGTAGCCGACCCTACATAGTGGGGTAAAGGCTTGATATTGTTGTTGTTGTTATTGTACCTTTTAGCTGTGAAGTCATTTTCTAAGGGAATTTCTCTTGTTGCATTAGATGGAGAACCTCTTCTAGCATCTGGAGGATCATCGGGTGTTATTAGTATATGGCATCTTGAGAAGAGAAGGCTGCAATCTGTCATTAGGGAAGCTCATGATTGTCAAATTATATCCCTTCATTTCTTTGCTAATGAACCTGTTCTTATGAGCTCTGCTGCAGACAATTCAATAAAAGTAAGTGTTTGAGTCCTTCATGCAGTATAAAGAGAGATTAGTATTATATGTTGTTACATTTTAGTTGTTATCTGAGTTGTCTGCTGTTTAAGTTTAGGCTTCTCTACTTGATTGTTTGAATGATTGTATCATTGGTTTTGTGGTCATGCTATTTGCTAATTATCTGTGCTCGGTACCAACTAGCAATGACATTAATAAATAAAATCTTGCCCCCTTAGAATTGAGATTTACTAAATCAGTGAGGTAGCTAGGAATGCAATCCAGTTATGATGGACTGCAGGTTTTTGGAGTTTTGAAGAGTGGCAAGAAGTGTGAACTTGAAAGTTTCAAACATAAGCTCCAAATGATTATTCTTCAAGCTCATATTTTGAAAATGTTTTGTGAGAGATTTACTTTGAAGGCTAATAAAGTGATCTTTGAACTGAGTTTTTTAAAATATTGATCTTGATGTATTTGCATTCTTCTACGGTGTCCTTGATTAATCAGTTTTTTTTTTCTTGTAATGTATGTTGATTTATTTATGATGTTCATATCCTTTTAACTTCCTTTCAATCTTAATTTAAGAGGCTTGTGTGGCGACACTGATTTCTTTTTCTATACTTAACTGAACAAGTTGCTTGCAGTTTTAAACTAATTTTTGTATGTCAAACTTCTTAATTGTAGATGTGGATTTTTGATTCGACAGATGGAGATGCTCGTCTATTGCGTTTTCGAAGTGGCCATAGTGCTCCTCCGTTGTGTTTAAGGTCATATAGCTGTCAATTCTTTATTTAGATATTTCCTAATAGCTTGGTTTGTTACTTCAATTTGTTCAATTTTGTAATTCTTTGTTGATAACTCATAAATTGTGTAAGAATTACTTGCTATAGCATTTTGATGATGAGAATTGTGATTCTTAAATGTATAAATGTGAAGCATACAAATCTGAATAATTACTTTTTATAGCATTTTGATGTTTTAACATCATGTTGCTGTTGGGTTTAATTTTGTCCAACGAGGCCTCATGGAGTCCACATTTGTGGGACCTTGATCATTTTTTAATGCACCTTTATGTTCTTTGTGGTGATTTCAAACAAATGATGACTAATAATGACTATGCAATAAAATCTGTGTATGCCTTCTTTATTAATGAATGGAGGTGTTTGCCATGCATATTATTGTCTTGTTTAAGCTTGTCTGCTTTATTCATTTGTTGAGCTTTGATTACATCTCAACTTTTTAAGATCTTTTAGACTTTTTTATTTTTTTGAGCTTCAAGATAAATTTGTGCTTGGTCGAAGGAAGCTTTAATTAAGATCTTGATAGTTAGATAACCTCATCATCTAACATAAAATTCATACTTACTCATAAAGCTTTAAGTAATTCAAGGTATTCTCTTTGTCCCCCTAAATTGCAATCACTAATGAAATAGAGCAGATAAACTTTTGATTGAACTATTAATTTATTTGGTCTTGATATACCTTTGCTAATACGGTTGTTTAAAGTAATACTAAATCTCAAGATGATGCATTAAAATAAACTGTTGGGTCAATAATAAAAGGTTTTTCATTGTGCTCTTATTGAGCTACCTGATTAACAAGTGATCATGGTCTTGATCATAAATAATAAATGAACCAGTGACATACTTTTATTTCCATATCAAGCTTTTTCAATCAATTGGGTAAATAAACATGGAGGCTATAACCAACGAGTAATAAGTTTTTTGTTGATTGTACTTGTTCGCTGACTTCCTAACAAATGAAATTGTATGACATAGCTTTGGTGATTCACGAGTTTTCATCTATGTCTGGTCTGTGAATATATGGTTGTTTATCCATGATGTGACACAATTTGCATTTTATGAATGCTAGATTTTTCTGAGTGCATATTGAACAAATTAAATTTATGGTGCTTGGCCTTCTTTGTAATTTGATATATTCGACTTGCCAGTTCTCTTGTTTCATATGTAGGTCATTATGATTTATGACCATATAATTTACTAATAAATTGAACTTATCAGCAAACCACATTCCTTGCTCCATGGCCTGGACAATAACAATGAATGGTACAAAAGATTTTGGCAGCAAAGCTATTCTCTAATTCTTCGATGATTTGATTTACCTGGGGAATTCAGTGAATTTAGATATTAATAACTTGTAACTTACTCATTTTGTTTGTGTATCAGTGTAGAAAGTTATGAAATATAGAATTAATTGACTCTTAGAAGTTTCAGATTTTATAAGAATGGGAGGTGCATTCTATCCGCTGGGCAAGATCGTGCTTTCCGACTTTTTTCTGTGCACCAGGTTAGTCATGTCACCTTTTTGACTCTCTACTTTTCAGGCTGCCTGTCTGATTGTTCTAGTGGTTCTTTCCGCTCCTATACCAAACACTTTGCAATATTGTACCTTCTAACTGGTATTCATTTACAAAATAATGTTTAGATGAGTAAGCCATACTCTTTCCTTGAAAATGTATAAAGTATGCTCCACAAACCTTTTGGACATCCGAGTAAAATTTATTTCTTGAAAACTGTGTTAATAAAAATGTCAGCATGTCTGTTTAGTTGGGGCTAGGTTGGTTTTTGATGCTGCAGACCACCTTGGAAGGATTGAAGTTTTTAACCCATGATATACTTGAAAGCTTAAAGCTTGTATAGAGTAGTCCTAAGAAAATATAATTGAATTGGCTGAGTTTGTTGGTCAGATAGCTCTTGTTGCAGCTTTGCTTTACATGGTTTGGTTGAATAGGTATCACATTTCTTATTTTTAACTTCATCTGTAGTATATAGGACAATAGTAAATGGGCTAAAACATCACCATACCTATTATTACTCATTTCTATTATCTTGTCATTTTCTATATTCATGGCTGCATAGTTGTTTATGGCTAATGTTGCTAATGTTGATATCAATGTTTTCTTGCATGCCAATATTTGTACAAACTGGAACAGTATATTTTAAAAATTATTTATTTGGTAGCGTGCTTGTTTAAGCAGCTGCTGTTGAAAGTGGATGTTACACCTAATGGCAAAGCCAAAGAAAGTATATTGATATCGATTTGAGTTCAATGAGTCAGAACAAGTTTCAGAATCAAAACAAGAGTTTGGAGTAATAATAACAAAAATAATCCACCAAATATTTACTTTAACTATAGTCCAAAATAAAGAAGTACTGCTATCTATAAACAAGAAAGAGCCAATCTCTAAACTCTTACCAATTAATAATCGTAAGAAACCGAATAAAATAATGTTTTTATTATTTCTTGATAATAACAGTAGATGGATTTTTATTGTGCATAATGTAGTATGTTTTGCCAACTTGATCGTTTAAAGCTAAATGCCAATTTTTATAATGTGTGCCTTAATCATATTTTTTGATGAACAGGACCAACAAAGCAGAGAGCTTTCTCAGAGGCATGTCACTAAAAGAGCCAAAAAACTCAGGGTAAAGGTATGGGGAAGATTATATGTTACACTGCTTATCATTTTTTGCACTTTCCCTTTCTCAGTATCATTTATTAATTTGTAACATATCCCTCCCTCGAATAAGGTGACAATGACCATCTGTTTCTCATCTCAGGAAGAAGAAATCAAGTTGAAGCCTGTCATCGCATTTGACTGTGGTATGGGCTTCCATCTGGATACTGGTTCTATAATTGAAACAATTTAATTAATCTTCTCTCCTATTTCGAGAACTATTGTTATTCATTTGTTGGGTTGATATATCACTGAGCTCTCATATCATCGCATGGACTGTTGGAACAATTCAAAATCTCAATGCCTTTCTCACAATATATTTTTTGGTGGATGTTGAGCCAATCAACAATATACAAGCCTCTTGTACTTGGAGTGTAGAAGCATTTTCAATCACCCCTTGTGCTAGGTTGCCCTTTTTAACTTGAACATGGAGAAATGATAGAGTTTCATGAATTTAAAATTATTGTTCATGCACATTGGTCAAACACTGTAATTAAGCATTGCTAGCCATAATGTGCTAGTAGCATAGTTGAAATATATGATGATTCAATGAGTCTCCTTCTTGGTAGTTCAGTAAGCCCAAGAGCTAATATTACTCCCTTGGCTCATAAGCGCCAGAGCTATGCTACCATATTGGCTCAACAAGCTCTCTAATGGCTAAGATAAAAAAATTTTCCGATTCTTTAAGCTTAACAATAGAATTGAGTTCCTTGGTTTAGTATGTGAATAGCTGAACCAAATAAAGTTCTTAGTTCATCAAGCCTTAGGGTTGAATTGAAATGCACTTCTTGAACCCTAGCTTAAGTTGTCCTAAGGTAAAGTTTAGTTCATGTGATTTGTACTCTTGATCAGAGTTAAGGTTCTCTTAGAGGAAGCATGGAAGGAGTGCATCACGTTTTAGTGGGATGTACTTGCCCAATTAGTGCACGTTAAATTGTGTTAACATGTGCATCCCAATATACACCCACATGATCCCCTTACCCCATTTCATAATTAAAATATGGAAAGGGGAGTTACATAGGAAAAAAAAAGGAAGGAAGATGTAGAAATTTGAAAGAAAAAAATAAAATACTAGAACTAAAAAAGTTAAAGACACAGAAGACCACCACTGAGTGAGCAATTCTTAGAGAGTCACTGATCTTTGATCTGCTTAAATTTCAAACTCTATGTTGTTTCAACCAAGTTTGTAGACCATACCTTCCCTTATCCATTGTTTTTTGGTTTGTTTTAGGTTTTCCTTCCTCCATTGATCTCTGGCATGGTTACAAAGGGCGATCTTTCTTTGTCTGCAGCTGTGATTATTTTTTTATGTTAATTATCGAATATCTATTAGACGATAGTCAACACAATCTTTTTATAGTCTTAAAGTTATCATCACACTCAAATTTCTTTCCCTACTGGAGAGATATCGTCACCACTTGAAATGTTGACAAAGACAATATCAATTCTATGAAGGTTGTGCTTTGGTAAAGAGAAATGAGAAGATGGAGAAATTTTGGGCACACATAAAAAAAAAAGAATGATATAAAGAAATTATAAACAAAAAAAAAACAAGACAAAGTAGCCTTGAAATAATTTTGTTAGTTATATTTACCACTTACATATATATATAGACACACACCATTTACATTAATGACTAGAAAATTAGAAAGTTGCCTAAAAATATTAGAATATTCCTAAAAATACAAATAAATTTCTTTAAGTTCCATGTTGATCTTTAGGCGTGAAGAAATTTTTATTCTCTTTTCTCTCCCTTATTTTGGATTTTCATAGATGTAAAATCGGTTATTAAAAGAAAACCCCTCTAAATTGAAGAAATTTTTTGAATTTCCCTAAAAAATTCTAAAAACTAGAAAAAATATTTTTGACTTTGACATGAAGGCTTGATCATTGGTCAGTGCAAGATAGGTTTGTACAAGTTTTTTTGGGAAGCATGCGAAAAGTCATGAGTGCTTAAAGTCACTCTATAAAGCATGTCGATGCAGAAAAAACATTTAAAAAAGTGTGTTAAAACTGATGATACTCATTTGCCGATTGCATGTCCATAAAAATAATACATAAGTTGCATTAGTGCATCATTGTTCTTATAAATGCATTGAAATGTATGTTGAGGAATTAAATCATCTAAGCTATGTTTAAATAAGATTAAATGCTCTAGGAACACCTATATTACCATAGATAACTCTTAAATATCTATATTATACTCCAAAATGTTTTGAAAGCATAATGATTTATAACTTCTAAGTGGACCCAACTTATGTCCAACAGATGTCTTCCTACGAATACTATAATATCTTCCAAAGCAATAAGTTATTGAAATGTCTTTTGGAGGACCAAACCAACATAATGCCCCTGGGCCTCAATTCAAATACAAATTGTGGCAACCCTATTGATTAGGTTTATATGCCAAGGGCTCGAGTCCAATAGTGTTGTTTGTAATTAATCCAAGGGTTGTAGTTAGTCATAACTTTGATAAGCATGTTAAAGTATGCGTCAAAGCTATAATACGAATCTTTAGGCTTTTCTCACATTTGAGGCTGTAATCTTGCTTATGGTCATTCTATATACTTAGAGTTTGAAGTCCCACGTTTTGGCTTTCATCTCGCTTGAGGTTGTAAGACTGATGCGGACATCCAACCGTCAATGCTTATCAAAGGAGGAGCAGAAGATCGGCGACTGAGGTCATTCCACTTTATCTTAATTTATTAATTGTATTTTTGATTTATTTATGCATTTTTCATTTTTACCCTCACTTGAGAGAGTAGTCTTATGTAAGCCCTAGGGGCATGTTGTCTTTTTTAAGTTTCTTTTATTTTGAGGCCTATATATAGAGGCCCTTGTTATTGTATTAGTATGATGGATTATTAATAAAAAAAATTGTTATGCACTTTTGTTCCTTGTGAGGACTTTAGTGAGATCCCTATGGGAGGGAAGCGTAGTTTCCACCAGCCTCAGGATGGGTTTGGGCTCGTGGCTTGAAGTCCTTTGGTGAAGAGCAATTTATCACCCGTCTGCCGCAGGAAGTGTCCGGGCTCACGGTTTTATCTTTCTTTCCCTAAACTCCTTTTCTCCTTCTCCCTTGACCGCCGGCCATAGCCCCTCCATAGCCGTCGGCCAAGCTTTCCTCTTCCCTTGGCTCCACAAATTCCATCCTGTATTCAAAGCCCTTCCTATTTCAGCCTTCTTAATTTGGTATCAAATTTGAATTTAAAATTCAAACAATTTTGAATTTGAATTTGTTTCTTAAATAAGAATCCCTATTTTAAGAAAGTTACTTAAATTAGATCTAATTAAATTTCTAATTAGATTTGATTTAAATTAATTTTCCTAATTAGTAAATCTCTTTAGGAAACCTCCGCCCCAAATCTCTCCCAATCTGAAATTAATTCCAATTTTCATGTTCATTGAACTTAGACACATTCATTGAATGTGGACAACTTCTCCCCCTCTCTCTCTTGGCTGGCCCCCTTACCCTCTCTCCTATCTCATTAATTCTGCTAATCAAATCCCTTAATTAGGGAAATTGAAATTGAATTTCAGATTTTTAATTTTATTCCCCCTTCCCTCTTCGTTCTATATCAGTTTGGTATCAGAGCATTGTTGAGCACCCAGGATGCAAACTGATAGAGTCGAGCTCTTTTTCACCCCGTGAGAATGATGCGGACATCCAATCGTCAATGCTTATCAAAGGAGGAGCAGAAGATCGATGGCTGAGATCATTCCACTTTATCTTAATTTATTAATTGTATTTTTGATTTATTTATGCATTTTTCATTTTTACCCTTACTTGAGAGAGTAGTCTTATGTAAGCCCTAGGGGCATGTTTGTCTTTTTTAAGTTTCTTTTATTTTGAGGCCTATATATAAGGGCCCTTGTTATTGTATTAGTATGATGGATTATTAATAAAAAAAATTGTTATGCACTTTTGTTCCTTGTGAGGACTTTAGTGAGATCCCTATGGGAGGGAAGCGTAGTTTCCACCAGCCGCAGGATGGGTCTGGGCTCGTGGCATGAAGTCCCTTAGTGAAGGGCAACGTATCACCCGCTAGCCGTAGGAAGTGTCCGGGCTCACAGTTTTATCTTTCTTTCCCTAAACTCCTTTTCTCCTTCTCCCTTGACCGCCGGCCATACCCCCTCCATAGCCGCCGGCCAAGCTTTCCTCTTCCCTTGGCTCCACAAATTTCATCCTGTATTGAAAGCCCTTCCTATTTTGGCCTTCTTAATTTGGTAAACATTTGAATTTAAAATTCAAAAATTTTGAATTTGAATTTGTTTCTTAAGTAAGAATCCCTATTTTAAGAAAGTTACTTAAATTAGATCTAATTAAATTTCTAATTAGATTTGATTTAAATTAATTTTCCTAATTAGTAAATCTCTTTTAGGAAACCTCCGCCCCAAATCTCTCTCAATCTGAAATTAATTGAAATTAATTCTAATTTTCATGTTCATTGAACTTAGACACATTCATTGAATGTGGATAACTTCTCCCCCTCCTCTCTCTTGGCTGGCCCTCTTACCCTCTCTCCTATCTCATTAATTCCGCCAATCAAATCCCTTAATTAGAGAAATCTAAAATTGAATTTCAAATTTTTAATTTTATTGCCCCCACCACCCCCTCCCCTCTTTTTCTTCGTTCTACATCAAAGACCTACCTCTAGGCCTTTTGTTGGATGTAATTCCTAACCCAATTGACCTTATTTACTTTTATGCTAGTAAGCCTATCATGTCTAACCAATTAATTGGGATGAAGCAAAGAGAACAAGCCCATTAAAGCAAACTTAATAATGAAGCCTTTCCACCAATATAAGACTAAAATTTGAGCTGGGTTCATGACAAAGAGACTAAACTTGAGCCATCAATGAACTTTTTAAGGATGCAAGTGATAGTGGTGAAGGCTGGTAGGCTAGATGCTTGTTGTATTGACTTGAGGTTTTGTTGTTAATGTTGGGTGGCTTAATGGAAGGTCAAGGGTTTGTATTTTGTAAATGGGAAAAGGATTGTGGCGGACTGGGTCTAAGTTTGTTTTTTTTTTCTGTGTAATTATGGAAAATGCTAAGAGGATAAGGCTAGGGTTCAGGACATTTTCGATTGGTTGAGAGGTTTAAGTTGGGATTAGTGTTATAGATAACAGGTAGAGTTTGATTTAGGCAGTCTAGGGTTTTGGGATGCAAGATGAGAGGGTGGCGGCCAAGTGTTGTTAGAATTAGGCTTTAAACTATGGTGAAAGAGGGGGAGGTTGAAATGTAGTAGGTTTAGGGTTTTAGATTGGATATAGAGAGATGGAGAAAGAATTCCACACTAAAGAAATTTTAGACAGGTACGAAGCCACCATTTCATCCACCACAATGAGAGAACAATAAATTTAATTTTCAGGGAATAATATTGCATGAATTACAATTCCCATATATAGAGCATGAAAATTCAAAGTAATCTCATAAAAAGTGGGATTCAAATTTAAAGTTATTAGAAATAACAAAGCATTGAAAGTTACTAGCCAATCAAACATGAAAAATGGAGCCCCTTGACCTGTGGAAAGCTTCTTCAATTTGCCTTAGAAAGAGGATGGGCCAACCAAACATGCATGGAAGGTGTAATCACTCCCTCAAATAGTAGAAACTGATTCAAATTGCCTTGGAAAAAGTTAGGGGTTAGCCAAAGCTTGGACTTATCCATCTTGCATTTATACATATGAATGAATTAACTAGAATTTCATGTAATGTGATAGATTTTGTAATAGGCTATGCACAAGATTCGCTTGTTCTGCATCAGTAAGTCCCAAATCCTTGGTCGAATATGTAACGAAGACATATGACTATCAAATACTAGTGTGAGCTCTCATGCTAACAAGCTTATTAAAGCTCTAATATTAACACACCATCAATTATGCTAACAAGCCCATCAACCAAACACCAATTCAGGGCCACCTCTTGTTTTTAGCATGAAACCAAACTCTTTGTTTCTTGGACACATTTCTAATAGTTAATACCAAGCTCATTTGTATCTGCTTACAATTATAGTAATTATATTGAATGATTAGTGGTAGTTCATGCCACAATTGAGTTATTGTTGTTTATATTTGGCATCTTTGAATCAGAAGTGGCCATGGTGCACGTTTCCAAAACATTCATTGAAACTAGTATGACAAATCCTTTACTAGGGAACTGGCCGATGTCAACCTCAAAAGCATGTCTTCGGCATACACTTCCTTCCTTGTATGCTTAGATTACTTAGTGATATGTAATACATGGTTAATTGGGATCCTTGAATGTTACAACTCAAAGCTCGATGATGCTGGTAGATTGGGTCTATTGGTACCATAAGATATTGATTGGTTTACCTCCAGCCCTCAACTAATCTCCATTCAAGAAAAATTCAAACCTTAATACTAAATCAAAATCTAAATTTCGAAGCCTAAACAACCTCTATATTCGAGAGTGCTCTCTTATATGATTGAGAGATGTAATTAACTATGGGGGAGCAAGCGCCCATAGGAAGTCACAGTATCAGATCTAAGTAAATCTAAATCCAACATCAAGAAAAACCTGATTAATTTAAACTAAATCCATCTCAAGGAAAATTACTCTCTAGTTTTTACAGATTAAGGGAGCTTGAGGAAGTGATTGTTTTCCATAAGCAATTAGGGCATATCTTAGTTCTCTTTTTATTACCCATATTTTTGGGTATGCTAAAAACTCATCAGAAAAATATTGATGTTGTATTAGTCAGAATATAGGTTTGGTAGATATCATACATGAATATATTGTAGCCTGATGCAATTTTTAAGTTTATTTGTAGTTATTTCTTATTTATCTAGAAATTTAGAATGAATTTCAATGAGTTCCAGCTTCTTGAACAAAAAATATGCTTCTCCCACTATCTGTATATTCGGAATATTCAAAATCCTCCACGCTTTGAGAATTGCTGTTGTTGAGTGAGTTACGACTTTATCCATCTAGGACGCAATTGATGGTTAGTTTGTTAAACTTGTTGGTCCCTTTATTTATGATACTATTTAATATCTGAACTTTTCATAATCTAATATTTGTTCATTGAATTTGATTTCGTTTATTGTCTTATTATTTTTTTATTTTTTAATTTTTATTTTTTTTTATTGTCTTATGTTTATGTGTAATAAAGAAAAGTTTGTAGTAGTTGACTAATATGAATGGATTTGAACTAGAAAATCACTTTCATTGAAGCAAAACACACTGTTAAAACCTAAAATTTTTTACCACCAGTTAAGTATCTGTTTGCCACAAAATATTTTACAGCGCACCTATGAGCCCCTTAGTGATCCATACTGAGGTTTTCAAACTTATATATTATTTGGCTATTGCTGATTTTAAAAAGGCTACAATATACAACACGTGCTTCGACGTCTTCCTAGCTTGATTCTCTGTAGTATATATCTTTTAACATGCAAAAAATCATTATTATATATAGTAAAATTTCTCTCCATTGATTGTCTATCATAAAATATATTCAGCTGAGATTCGTGAGCGTGACTGGTGCAATGTTGTAACTTGCCACATGGATACCCCAAAGGCATATGTATGGCGTCTACAAAACTTTGTAATTGGTGAGCACATCCTCTCACCTTCTGCGAAGAGCCAGACACCAATTAAGGTATGTTATAGTTATGTAGTTAATTAGCAGAAATGTATTGCCCCCCATTGCATGTTGTAAACAAATTAATAAATTTTAGATTGGACAACTATGCTAGTTTATCATATATATGGTAAACCAAATGATAATTTGACGTGTGAACTTTCTTATTTTACTAAATAAAAGAGGCAGTGCATTGCAAAAGCAATGGAGAAAGCATGGGTTTATTTTTAGTGTTTTACTTGAAATTTAGGTATAGCTAATTCAATTTAAATCGTTCTCTTTGACAGAGTTGTGCAATAAGTGCTTGTGGTAATTTTGCTATTTTGGGAACCGAGGGCGGATGGATTGAAAAGTTTAACCTACAATCTGGAATCAGTAGAGGCATTTATGTGGATACTTCTGAATCAAAAAGCTGTGCTCATTATGGAGAGGTGGTTGGAGTTGCCTGTGATACTACAAACACTATGATGATAAGTGCAGGTTATCAAGGTGACATCAAGGTTGTTTATCTTTTCAAAGTCACTTATTATTAAAAATAAATAGTTTCAATTGATTTTGTACACTAAATGTATTGCCTAGAGAAAAATACTGATATTTGATGCTGTAATTATTTGCTGAGTGGATATAATAAATTTAAAACCTTTCAAATACAAAAGCTGCTTGTTGATACTGGTCTTGGCATGTCTTATAAATTTTTGTAATTTTCCCATATATATATAATTTTATCTTTTGTGATAAATTGTCAAATTGATTCTCTTTAATTTTTTTTTCTAATGTTTTGTATATTATTGCTTTATTATAATCTTGCTAGGCTTGTCTATTCATATTTCCTTGCTATTCTCATTTTGTTTTCTATTTGATCCTTTGTCATTGTTGATCTTTAGAACAAACGTCCAGTTACTGTGCTTCGAAGATAAGGTTCTTCTATGCGGTTTTCCTGAATGTTGGTTTTTAGCTCTTTATGCTGTGCCGGCTTGGGTTTCTGCTATGTGCACTTCTTAACAATGGCTCCCTATTTCTCGTGTTCACTCCTTGAAAGATTTTGTATAAACATAACATAGACATTGCTTTTCATGCTTTATTATCCTTTATCATTGCTGCACACAATTTGGTTTGCCAATATGCTCGTCATTTCTAGGCAGTTGGTTTGCCGTTGTGAAATGAAGTATCTTTTCATCAAGGAATGTTTGTTTATTTCATCCCTGGGGAAGCAAGAGTAATGAGAGATTATTGATTTATTCACTTTTCCTTCTAGATCTATGTGACCACCAATCAATATATGTTTAATTAGCTTGTTTTGCTGATGCATTTGTTCTTTTCCAGTTTTGATTCTATTTGCTGTTTTTGCTTTTATTCGATCATATATGGATAATGGATTCATGGCATATTGGTAGTACTGTTAATGGTGTAATTGTTTTAAATGCTTTCAAGTGTAGATGTCTTTTTTTTCGTTTGAATTTATGTGCACATACTGTACTCTATGAATTTTGAACCCACTTGTCATAATTTTGAGCCATTACTAAACATGCAGGTTTGGGATTTCAAAGCGTGTAAAGTAAAATCTAGGTTGGAGGTTGGTCGATCGGTTACAAAGATGGTGTACCAGAGAACAAATGGTAATGCATTTTCCTCCCCACTTTGGGCGCTTTATAAGCATGCACTCTAAAACCTTCTTTTGGGG
This sequence comes from Dendrobium chrysotoxum, assembly GCA_019925795.1. Taxonomy (NCBI): domain Eukaryota; kingdom Viridiplantae; phylum Streptophyta; class Magnoliopsida; order Asparagales; family Orchidaceae; genus Dendrobium; species Dendrobium chrysotoxum. The sequence goes on along the minus strand of CM034300.1, from coordinate 67,925,961 downwards.
TCCAATCATTCCAGTATGTTATGTTCACTGTTATGTTGGGTGTAATAAGAATGTCATGGATTTGAAATATCAACTATCATGGATTTGTGTAATTCTCTTAAAAAAAGTTTGAAAAATGACATTGCTTTCCATAAACTCAGTAAACGTGAGAAATATAAGTATATAAAAATAAGCATGATTACTTCATTACTAGTCTAGCATGACATCCATATGGTTCCTTACTGGAGAAACTGTCTTTTTTAATTTTGTCTTTTCAATTCGTTACAGGTCTTTTGGCAACTGTAGCCGATGATATGGTTGTACGTGTGTTTGATGTTTTGTCACTTCTAATGGTTCGTAAGTTTGAAGGGCACACAGACCGTATCACTGATTTGTGTTTCAGTGATGATGGAAAATGGCTTTTATCGTCAAGCATGGATGGAAGTCTTAGGATTTGGGATGTCATCCTGGCTAGACAGATAGATGCTATATCCGTAGATGTATCTATAACAGCAATTTCTCTGTCTCCTTCTATGGACATTTTGGCTACTTCTCACGTTGATCAAAACGGTGTCTATCTATGGTAATTCCCTTTTTTATTTGTTTAATTTTTCAAACGACTATATACCTAAAAAGGTTGGAGCAACTCCATTGGTAGATAAGTTTAAGAGAGAGTCACCTTAGATGATTTGGTCACATAAAATGTCAGTCTTATAATGATCTTGTTGGGAGAGTTGATGTATTCGGCCTATGTTAAGAAAGATAGAAGTATACCTAAAAAGACTAGGTTAGAAGGTATTAAGAATGACTTTTTTTATTAGATTTAAATGAGAATTTGACTCTTAATAAGACGCAATGGAGAAAAATGATTCATCTAGCTGACTCATATAGTGGGATAAAGACTTACTGTTGCTGTAATTTTTCAAACTAGTTTAGTGACAAAATCTAGTGGCAATAACTTGACATTTTATATTTTGTTTACTTTGTAATGAGGGTAAGACTCAGGATTGTAAATGAATTGAGTTGAGTTGATTGCAATGTTGTTCTACTTGTTCATTTATTTTCTTATTGAGTTAGAGTCAAGGTTGAACATGAATTGAATTTCAATATCTTGTTCAATCTTATTTATAGTTCCTTTTTGACTCCGAGCTATAAACAAGCCTGATTATATGTAAGATGTTAATGATTTAGTTGTATAACTAAATTATTACACAAAATCTATCACAAATTTTTATCAAAATTGATATATTTACCTCATTATTTTTAATATTTTTTGAATTAAAATGCCAATAAAAAATAATGTGGATTTTAAATTATTCCTTTAGCTATTGATGCATTTTTTTTCCATCTTATACCCCTTTTTTCCCATCTTATACCCCTTCCAATATCTATCTATCTATATATATATATATATATATATATATATATATATATATATATATATATATATATATTATATATTTTTGAAGTATGCAACATATAAGAAAAATGATAGAATGATAAATGAATCATCAAAATAATCAATTATCATTAAATGACTATTTTATCAATTTTTTACTGAGCTACTTTTCAAATAACAAGCCATCATATTCACAAACATATATAAACATCTAGTAAAAGTTCAAGCCTTTTATTTAGATGTTAACTTTTTTCGAGGCTTTTCAAATATCTAAATGAGCGAGTCTTACATGAATGAGTATTGAGTTATGCATTGAGTTTATAAGTTTGCTTATAGCCTTATGTAAAGGTTAAATGATGAACATTTAATCCGTAGCATTTTAAGGGATTCTTTGAACTAAACAAGCATTTTTTGTGATTCTATGTGGTAAAATATGGGAAAAAAGATGGCAATCTGAACCTTATGTTAGCGATTGTTGTATATCCGGACATTTAGTACAGATCTTATGCTTGAATGCATTTATTGTTGACCAGAAAATTCAAATGTAACATTGATCTCATCTAACAATGATGTTTTCCTAAATGTACTTATTAGCGGGCACATTTATTTCCAAATGATTCTCTTTCTATTCTCCTACGTTAAGGTTTTTGTTATTGGAAATTCAATATGGCCATTGTTCTTCTTATTGTTATTTTATTTTC